>CATIWC010001919.1:0-345995 GCA_948472305.1 Vicia faba
CTTTTTTATGATGGCAAAACTTGCGACAATGTATTTCTTGTTTTTATTGAAGGCTCCCCCTGACTTTGTGCTTCCAAACTTCGTCTAGTATATGCTTCTCCCCCTTTGACAACATCAAAAAGAAAGATAACAAACCGTGAGAAGTATCATATTTCCGTAATAATACGAATATATCACTCAGAGGTTGTTTTTCATAGAAGAGCAACAATCACACATCCCTATATATATATATATATATATATATATATATATATATATATATATATATATATATATATATATATATATATATATATATATATATATATTATATATATGTGTGTGTGTGTGTGTGTGTGTGTGTGTGTGTGTGTGTGTGTGTGTGTGTGTGTGTGTGTGTGTGTGTGTGTGTGTGTGTGTGTGTGTGTGTGTGTGTGTGTGTGTGTGTGTGTGTGTGTGTGTGTGTGTGTGTGTGTGTGTGTGTGTGTGTGTGTGTGTGTGTGTGTGTGTGTGTGTGTGTGTGTGTGTGTGTGTGTGTGTGTGTGTGTGTGTGTGTGTGTGTGATGCGAAAATTTTAAATAACCGACAAACAACATTACAACAAATGTAATGTAATATATAAAGAATAAACAAGAAAGTGATATCAGATATGTCAAGTTGTTTTTATAGCGTCACGGTCTATTAAAGCATCATAATGGAGCTGTCAATGCCGCACACGCATGTGCCTAGCATAGTGACAAGAATATGTCGCTACTAAAAGAAAAATGAAGACGTAGTTCATTCCATATAACCAAGACAACAAGAAACATATATTGCAAATAACATACATACGAATAGATCAAGCACAAGTGCAAGAAATAAAAAATAAACAAAAGCACATGCTTTCACAACAAGAACAAACTTATACAAAGGTGAAAGGATTAATACATGAAGGCATTATAAGAATATGGATTAAGAAAACATAGTGGTTATAAATAAATTTTTTTTGGAAATGAACATTCATGGTTTTCCTCATTTGAGAAAATATCAAGCATTTTTGGAAATATACAAGTAACATGCATTAAGGAGAAACTGAAACGATATTACCTCACTCTTGACATAATGGAAGTTGTACTCACATGATGTAAAATGCTCAAACAAAAAGTTAGAGTGAAAATATAAAGTGCAAGCAACAAGATAGAACTAAGAAACATTGGATATATCAATTATCCCTAATTCCACATGTATGTTGATAAAAGGTTTGGTTGTGAGAGGTTTAGTGAAAATGTCGGTAAGTTGATTTTTGCTATCAACATGCTCAAACACAATATCCCCTTTTTCAACATGATCACGAAGGAAGTGGTGACATATCTCATTATGTTTAGTGCGAGAATGTAGTACATGATTTTTTGTTAAATTAATGGCACTAGTGTTGTCACACATGTTAGGAGTACGCAAAAGTTTAATATCAAAATCAAGTAGTTATTGCTTAAGCCACAAAATTTGTGCACAACAACTAGGGTGGCCACGTATTCCACCTCGACCATTGATAAAGCTACAAAAACTTTCTTTTTACTATGCTAAATTACCAAGGATTTGGAAAACATATGACAAGTTCCACTAGTACTTTTCCTATCCAATTTGCAATCGGTAAAATCATAATCGAAATAACCAACCAAGCTAAAATTGTTCCCCTTGGAATACCAAATCCCAAACATAGAGGTACCAATAAGGTATCTAAAAATACGCTTAACCTCTTTTAAGTGTGATTCCTTAGGAACAGATTGATATCGTGTACACATACAAACACTAAACATAATATCTAGTCTAGAAGCGGTAAGATAAATAAGAGATCCAATCATACCTCTATACCTTTTGACTTTAACATCCTTACCATTTTCATCTCTATCCAAGTTACCGTTTACTGTCGTTGGTGTGTCGATCTCCTTTGCACCATCCATATTGAATCTTTTGAGTAATTCGAGACAATACTTGGTTTGACATACAAATTTTCCTTTGTCAAGTTGCTTAATTTGAAGTCCGAGAAATTAGTTTAACTCTCCCATTAGACTCATTTCAATCTCTCCCTGCATAAGCTCAGAGAACTCCTTGACAAGATGTATATTTGTTGATCCAAAAATGATATCATTAACATAAATTTGAACTAGTAAAATATGCTTTCCTTGATTTTTAATAAAGATTGTAGTGTATACCTTCCCTCTAGAGTATCCTTTCTTTAGAAAAAACTTGCTAAGTTTCTCATATCATGCCCTAGGGGCTTGTCTAAGACTATATAATGCACGTTTTAGCTTAAACACATGATTAGGAAACTCATAATGTTCAAAACTGAGAGGTTGTCAAACGTACACCTCTTCACTTATGTATCCGTTAAGGAACACACTTTTAACATCCATTTGATATGATTTGAAGTTCTTAGAACATGCATAAGCTAATAAAAGGCGTATAGCCTCAAGTAGGGCAATCGGAACATAAGTCTCCTCATAATCAATGCCTTCCTTTTGGTTATACCCTTGAGCCACAAGAAGGGATTTATTTCTTGTTATCACACCATGTTCGTCAAGCTTATTCCTAAATATCCATTGAATTCCTATAATTTGATGATCTTGTGGACGAGGAACAATGTCTCAAACGTCATTTATTTCAAATTGATTCAATTATTCTTACATGGCCATAAGTCAATGCTCATTAAGTAAGGCATCCTCTGCATTTTTAGGTTCAACTTGTGATACGTAAGCATGATGATAACAAAAATTACTTATCTTAGAGCGAGTTGTTACCCATTTGGTGATATCACCAATAATGTTGTCAATTGGATGATCCTTGGAGGTTTTCCACTCTAATGGAAGACCGTCATCTTCTTTTTGACTTTCATCATATTTATTTTTGTGTTTGTCATCTTCATCCTTCTCAATCTCAACTGTTTTAAATTGATCAACTCCTTTATCAGTGTCTTTAAGTAAGTCTTTCGTAGATGCACCTACACCATGAAAAAAACTCTATTTCCTAATATTATTTGGGGAAGTCTCATTAAAAGTAACATGAACCGACTCTTCAACAATAAGTTATATTTTTTTATAATCTCTATATGCTTTACTAGATTGAGAGTATCCAATAAAAATACCTTCATCGGCTTTCACATCCAATTTTCCAAGATTATCTTTTTCATTATTTAAAACAAAACATTTACACCCAAAGACATGAAGGTGAGACAAATTTGGTTTTCTACCTTTTAAAGGTTCATAAGATGTTTTGTCAAGAATGGGAAGAATAAGTATCTTATTCAAGACATAACATACCGTGCTAATAACATCGGCCCAAAAGTATTTTGGTAGACTACATTCATTAAGCATTGTTCTTGCCAACTCCGCTAAAACACGACTTTTAGGCTCTATAACACCATTTTGTTGTGGAGTTCTAGGAGATGAAAAGTTATGTTCAATCTCAAATTTATCACAATATTCTTCAAAGAGGTCGTTTTCAAATTCACCTCCATGATCACTTTGAGTGGAATTTTTTTTTTAAATTTAATTTGGTTTGAGCTAAATTGGAAAAATGTGTGAAATCCGAGAATGTTTCATCTTTTCTATGTAAGAAAATAGTCCAGTAAAACCTTGAGTAATCATCTAAAATTAAAAATCCATAGTAATTACTATTTTACCCCAAATTTTACCTCTCACTTATCAAGAATTTTCTCACAAGATCTCCTTGGGCTCAAGACTGCATTAGGGTTTGATCAGCTCAAGACACCTCCTTATGCACTGATGACGAAAATTAGGGTTTAAGTTTTCACAAGGATTTTTAGACTATCAATGCTTCATATGAATTTCAATGATCATTATGGACCCCCAGGATTACTCATGTCAAGTTTCAAGCCTTGGATCACACTTTTGATCAGTCAATTGAACAATTGACCTAAAAATCATATGTATTGGGGAAAAAGTCAACCATAGCCAATTTACAGTCAGACTTCATAATTTTTTATCCACATAAACATTTTAGACCAACATGTATCATTTGGTCAAGGTTGGACCATAATTCCTCAAGAAATTTGATCAAATCTCCAAAAGGGAAAAATGGTCAAAATTAGGGTTTTGATTGAGAAAGGGCAATTTCTGATTTTTGACCTAGAAAATGATAAATTGGTTTAAGGCATGATCTCAAGAGTCCAATTGCATCATTTTTACCTAGTGACATGATTCAAAACATTGCAAATCCATTTGATTGACAGATGAATTTTGCAATCAACTAATCAAAAGTCAACTGTATACTGAAAAGTCAAACTTTGACTTTTGGTCAAATTCAAGTGACAAAGATTATAATCCATCAAAACATGTCAAAATTTGAAAATTATTCATCAAGAAATCAAATAGTCAAGATTTCATTTTGAAAAGTCAAAATTTCTAAACTTAGAAATTTTTCTAAGTGTTGGAAATTTCATGTTTTTTCATAACTTTGATCCATATTTTCACCATGATACAAGATGATTCAAAGAAAACTTCCAACATGAAAGTTGTAGATATCCATGAAATATAAAGCTTTTCTTCACACAACTTCTCCTAAAAATGCTTGGATCTCAAGTTATAATTTTGTGAATGCATGCTCATGAACTACAAAAGAATTAGTGAAATTTTGCCCTAGTTAGGCAGATTTTTGACCTAACTTCATGGAAATTTTTCACATGATTCCAAGGGGAATATTTGAAAGCAATTCAAATATGAGTTGTAGAGCACATTGTAGGATTTCCAAAATGTCCAATAACTCCTTGTGATCATTCTTGAGTAGGGAGAATCGAAGAGATGAAGTTGGTGTTTTGTCACTTGAATTATAGGTCATTTTCATGATGAACACAAATGCAAATCAATGTTAGGCTGCATAATCTTTGCTTTGCAGGCCTCAAACTTGTTTGTCACTCCATAATTAATGTATTACACAAACTTTTGAGCTATAATCCAAGTGATTTAAGCTTTATCCAATTCACATTGCCATTTTGGGAAGAAAGCTAACAATACCATTCTTGTAAAGCAAGCTTTTTACATAAAGTCCACTCTTGAGCCTCTAACTTGTTCCCTTTGATCACACTTCATATATAAAGTCAGAAGCAAGTATGTTTAAATCTTAACAACTCTATCTTAGCAAGTACACAAGCATTGAAACTTGTTTTCTCAAAAATCACATGTTTAGCTTAAGGATGAAAATTCAAATTCTGAGTTGTTACAAGCCTCAAAACCTCTTGCTTATAAGTATACACACTATTTTCAAGTTGAAAGACGGATTCCAGTGCCCTGAATCTATCTCAAACACTCAAAAACCATAAACATGTTCAAGAACACCATTAATACACAGTTTTGAACCAAAACTCATGATCTTCATTTTCACTCCTGCGTTTTGAAAACTAATCACTCAAACACGTTATATACATCATACCAAAGCAATCCAGACCCCTATTTCAAGACTGTAACTCCTCCATAACTATCCACCATTTTCAAATATCAAGCTTGCAAGTTGAATTGAGTAGAGAGATTCAGGGACTTTCAAGGCAAAGTAGGAGTTAGAATACACTCAAGGAGGTCCAGGCAAGCTAAATAGATCCTCAGGCCTTATCAAAAGTTGCTCAAACTCCTTTCATGACTCCAGTTGCAAGAGGTAAATTTTAAAACTTCTATCTCTTCATACAAGCATCATTTGATCCTGATTTTTGAAAACAAAATGTAGATATCTTTGCTCTAAAGCTGACCATGTTCATAGTTCTCATTTATATTGACTGTGTATAGAGAATTTTGGATTTGAAACTTCTGAGAAAATTAGGTTTCAATTTAGGGCCAGCAAAATTAGTTTTTATCTTTGACTTTTAGCTTACATAAGTTATATGGTTGAATTCATGGGAAGAAACACCACAACTTTCATGTTTAAACTTTCCATTTTTGTGGAGAGATGAGGAAGATACAGGTGGTCCGGCTAGGCGCGAGGTTGAAGATGAAGTTGCCTTCAGAAAGCAGCTTCTAATATATATTTATGCTTTGATTATATGACCGGATGAAACAGCCACCGCAGCGGCAAGCGCGCGCGTACTAAGTCATTTCTTACCTAAAGGGCGAGGGTTCAAACTAATGTGAACCCCCCTTTTGCATTTTTCCATTTTTCTGATTTTTCTCTAACATTTTTTTGCAGGCGTTGGGCCCTTTGGGCCTTGCATTTTTTTTATTTTTGCTAGCATGCTTCCCAACTTACTTTTGGCACCCCCTGGCCCATTTATTTTTATTCACTTTTTTTTTCCTTTTAAATATATTTTCTAAAATACCAAAAAAACCTAAAAAATATAAAAAATGATAGATTTATGTTTTTACATAATTTAAATATTTTTCCATACAAAAATTATATTTATTCATTATAATTTATTTAACTTTTACTAATTTCCTTGTAAATTAAATTAAAACTAGATTATTATTTATCTAAATATATATATTTTTTAATATAAAAACTACCAAAAATATTTCATCACACCACATATTATTTTCAAGACAAAAATACAAAAAATACTTTTTTTCTTTAAACTTATTTTCTTTTAATAAACTAAATAGAATTAGGGTTTTATCTAAAAAGTATCTTCTTAATTAATTTATTTTCTTATTTAATTTAAATTAATTTTGATTTAATTATCTTTCTCTTATTAGGTTTAGGTTAAAACCTTTTTCATATAAAAATCCAAACACAACAAAAATCATTTCTTTCAATTTTTGCATTTTGCACTTTATATATATTTCTTCAATTATTTGTACATATTCAATTTGGTTGTAATAGATTAATTAGGTTTATATTATTGCAATACTCATTCATAAATTGTATACCCCCCTCCCATAAATGTTGTAATAGCGTAGTAACTTTAATTTTCGCAATTTATCGCTTTGACATAACATGCTAGTAATTAGGGTTTGTATGGGAAGATAAAATCAATCAAATAGAAAACCATAATTCAAGACAAAAACAAGCATGAAAATGATACACTTGCACACAAACACCCCTAGGGTTATTCCACTTGGTTGCGTTATACAAAATGGCCATATTACGCATGTAAGGTATCTTAGCAAAAAAAACAAACAAATACAAGATCATAGTCCCTCGATGACGCTATTCAAAGTTGCCTTACGAATGATCTTAGTCCCTCAAAAAGAATGCTAAGATATCTTGCAACCTTGCTAATCATGGTTATACGATGACCCACGCCCGTCCCATTTACATCCAAAGATAGGGTTTCTTACCAAATCAATGGTAAAACAACAATGTCAAAGGAAGAGAAAATGAACAAGAAAGACATTAGATTAGGTAGATTACTCCTAATTACTTGCTCCATTTCAAACAAACATCCTTTCTATTTTCAAAAACAAACACACACATTTTCAAACATCTTACAAACAATGAAAACATTTTCAAAAGATCAACATCTTTGTATACATTCTTACGAACGAGAATTATTACAAAGATTGCCTAAACGATGGCCTCTTTACAAAATACTTTCAAAAACCACACAAATTACCATTTCAAACAAAAGCAAGTTGATCTAGTAAGTAACTAAGAGCCCATGGAAAACCATGGATCAAAAGGGTGTTAATACCTTCTCTTTTCATAATCTACCCCCCGAACTCAAGAAACAATCTCAAAGGTCTTTCTTGTGCTTTTTCACCTTTCCTTTTGGATAAGAGATAGTCGGTGGTGACTCTTGCTAAATGCAACATTTTGCGATAAAATGCAAAACCTTCAAGTCAGTTCTCCAACCGTATCACAGACTAGCGACTCTGCTGGGGAGAATTCTAAAAGTGGGGTTACCTTAGGGATAGATCACATTTACTTGCTTACATTATTTGACTTCTATGCTTTACATTATGGTTCTTTGTTTGGGTTTGAATCCTCTACCCAGATTTGGGATACATTATAGGTAAGTAGCAATACGTTGTGGAAACTGTGCGAGGTATATTGACATGGTCTAAGCAATAGCTATGTTAGTGAGACATATTTGTGGGTACCGGTAGCCTTTGAGTCAATCAAAGAGAATACGAGGCCGCTGAGTGAAGTCATGAAGCACTAATGAACTTTTAGAACCTTTACTTGACCAACTTGGCCTTTAGGATGTAGTGAGATTACTGGCTTTGGTGCAGTCCAAAGTTGGTAGATACTCGATACTACACTCATTGAGGTTTGGTTTCTTGGGATATTTCGGTCGCCATTAAAGATGCTTGCGCTGAAATAATGACCAAGGAAATAATCCAGTGATATTGAGCTCCTTAGAACCCGATTACTATTACTAGGACAGGTTTAAGCCAACTAAACTTCAAGAGGGTACTTACCTATAAAACTCCATGCAAGCCTAAAACTAAGGATTTGTTTGCTTTGCTTGTATATGCATATTTGTACATAACATCATGAACATCATGAACATCATCATATACATCCACTAACCATTTCAAGGATTTTGGGATTCATCTTTGTTCTTATTTTGTAGGTGTTGTACCCCAAAATTTGCCCTCCCATAATCTTCAAAGTTTTGACAAGAATCATCCACAATTGGTTCAAATTTACTCAAGGGCCACACAGTCAAACCATCCTCCTAAGCCAGTCAAACTAGGGTTTTGGTTCTCACAAGGAAGCTGAAGTTTTCAAAGGCTCAATCAAGTCTCCTATGCTCATACACATTGTCAAGTACCTACATGTCAAGTTTCAAGGCTCATAAGGTCAAGTTGCACAGTCAAAAACCCTAATTGCTCAACAGTCAACTGTAGGGGCAAAATGGTCATTTGGCAGTCAAAAGTCAAAAATTTTGGTCAACATCTTATTTTGAAGCCACAAACATCATTTGATCAATGCTTGATCATGATTCTCAAAAGCTTGGCTCAAAAAATCATCAAGATGCAAAAGTTTCTATTTTTGGACAGCTGAAAAGTCAACTGTAACTTGACCAAGGCATAACTTTTTCATGGTTCATCAGAAAAATTCCATCCAAAGCTCATTTTGAAGAGAAAGACATTTCATACAACTCCTCTTCATACTTCAAGTCCAAGAAATGCTCTCACAAAAAGTTATCAATTTCAACATTATAGGTCATTTTCAAAAGTCAACAAAAAAGGGACTTTAAGTCAAAGGCCATAACTTGAGATTGGTAAATCAAAATGACATGGGACCAAAGACATTGGTTAGAGGACTTCAAGACCTTTCCGAAATGTCCAAGAACATGATCAAAGCTTAAAAATTGAGGAAGATATGCATTGGAGAAGTTGGGAAATTTTTGTGAAATGGCCAAAATCATTTATCCTTGAAATTTCATTTTTTGACAAAAGGGGCCCACTTTTTCCACTTGAATTAACTTGGCCATGCTTCCCACGTGTCCCACCTTTTATTTCAAATTTTTAATTTAATTTTTTCATTTTTAATTGATTTTATTGGATTTAATTAACTTTAAATCTTTTAAAATCAAAGGAAAATCAAAAAGTTTAATTAAAAGGAATATTTGGTCTTAACTAACTTTGACTCATCATTATGCAACTTCCCAATTTCGTTTCAAGGCCAAATGTAGCAATATTTCAAAAATTGGTTCAAAAAGGAAAGTTTGTTAAGGGAGTTTATGTTAAAATCTCAAGCTTGAATGCATGGTATGATGAGCCTTAATGTTGATCAAAATCACCTACATAACCTAGAGAAAACTATCATAAGGGATAAGAAAAAAAGGTGAGAGAGAGGCAGCCAAGAGAAATTTCTTTTCAAAAATTCCAAAGAATTGCACTAAGATCGAACTCAAGGATTCAGCCATCCACAAGACCTCCCACCCATCCTATCGTGATCTACAGGCAAAATAAGGTATAAACACACTCTTTTCATATAACCATGCATGCTGAAACTGTAGCTACATGAACATCCATTTTGCAGAATTTCCATGGATCGTATTTTTGATTATAGCTTGATTTAATCCCTACTAACCATACCTTTGAGTTCCAGTGAATGTTTAGAGCAGGTCTGGGCTATCGCTTGGGATTTTTCGTGGCCAAAACGTGAACCTCCATGGCTAGGGTTCAGATTATGTGGAGTTGCGTTTTGATGAAAACAGGCCCATTTCCTTTTTCCCTTGAATTTATTTTCTTTTCTATTTTATTTTAATTTATTTAATTTGCTTTTTTATTAACAAAATTAATTTTTCTTTTTATTTCAAAAAATCACAAAAATATTCTTACCCAAATAAATTTTAGATTTTTCTTTTTTTTCTAAATTTAATTAATTAATTAGGTTTTTTTATTCTAGGAAACTCTAAATTATTTTGCAATATTAAAATTGATTAGACCTAATTAGATTCTAAATACTAATTTAATTAGTTTTATTTCTTAATATAAAAACCAAAAAAATCAGGAAATCATAAAAGAGGTATAAAAATATTTTATTTAATCAATTAATAGTTCCATTTTTGTAAATAAAATTCAATAATTAATTTAGTTTTGATTTTAGGTTATTAACTTTAATGCTTTTTTTAATAACTAAAAAATATAAAAAATAAGTCTTTAGCACATTTTCATCTTTTTAAATAAATATTTTATTTTCTTATTATAATTATTATTAACCATTAATTAATTTCGTAAATACTTGTAATTAATCAATTAGGTTTAAATTAGATTTAACTTAGGTAATTTTTCTTTAATAAATTAAAAAAACAATTAGAACTAGAATTATTTGACTTTTAATTAATTTAATTTTCTTTAACTCCACAAATCCAAAAAACATAAAAAATAAGTCATTTCCTTTATTTAACTTAATTATTTCAATAATTTTATTTTAATTCCGTTAAAGGGTCCAACGCCCTCGCATTCGATTACATCTTCGTTTCGCGCGTTTTATTTATTTCTTTTTGTGAATATAATGTACTTGCTCCAAAGCCCTGTAATAGTTAATTAGGCATTTATTTTCTGCATTTTATTTTAAATCGGGTCTGGATTAATTTGGCGTTGTAGACCCGCGCCTTTGTAATAGCGTAGGACCTTTATCTTTCCCGCACTTTAAATTCCCGCACCTTTTAACTGTTAAACAATAACATGAAAGAATGAATGCCCAAAAAATAAAAATAAAGCGTAGATCACCAATGCATGAACAAGACAAAAATATATGAAAACGACACACAAATCACACACCACCCCTAGGGTACGCCTCACTGTTGCCTTGCCCCTCGAAAGGTGGTCATCAAGTATAGGACGTCTTAGTGAGTCCTTATGTTCCATTGATCTAGTTGCCTCGAATAAGTTGCCTCGGAACGGTCGCCTCAGAATAAAAGATCAATGGCATAAGGGTAGCTTCTAAGGTATCCTACTGTTGCTCTGGTGATCACCCTGTTGCCTTGCCCCTCGAAACGTGGTCGTTGAGTACAGGACGTCTTAGTAAGTCCTTATGTTCCATTGATCTAGTTGCCTCGAATAAGTTGCCTCGGAACGGTCGCCTCAGAATAAAAAGATCAATGGCATAAGGGTAGCTTCTAAGGTATCCTATTGTTGCTTCGGTGACCACACTGTCCCTAAACTCGAATTGACCCGAACACCCCCAACGGTGGTGCTACCTACCTCTCAATGGTGGGATGGCACTATCTAAAGGACTCTTACACAGCCTAATTCCTTAGGGTAGGTAGATCTCATGGGTACTTGCTCTTTTCAAACAAAAAAACAACTTTTCGCACCCCACACTTTCAAAATGTTTTCAAACAAAACACTTCATACACTCTTGAGGACTGATACAAGAGTTACTTAGAAGTTTTCCAAACGAACTTTTTCAAAACCCACACACACTTGAAAAGCAAACACATTTTGAAAACATAAGAGCAAGTACCTAAGAGCCAATGGATAACCATGGATAGAAAGGGTGCTAACACCTTCCCTTTCTATAAATCTACCTCCCGAACCGAGAGACATCTCAATAAGGAATTTTTCTGTGCTTTTGTCCTTTCCATGTTGGAGAAAATAAAAGACGGTGGCGACTCTTGCTTCCGCGACATTTCGCGAAACCAGCTTTAAACAGTCAGTTCCAGATCCACCGATCACAGAACCTGTTCAATCTTCTTAGACCTGAGGATGTAGATTGGCGTGTGTGTCTTTCGTGATCCGAAGGTGGAAGATGATTGAACAGTAGGATATGGATTCACTTCGCAGGAAAACCATTCAAGTCAACCTTGTAAGGATCCCTCCATAACTTAAGGAGCTAGCTTCAAGGATTCCTGAAAACTCTCCATTTACCGAGAGACATGGTCGCCTACTCAACTTGGTCACCTCTAACACAGATGCGGACATGATGAAGGTGCTCTTTCAGTTCTTTGATCCTTTACACCATTGCTTCACATTTCCCGACTATCAACTTGTGCCTACTTTGGAAGAATTCTCCCAACTCTTGAGGATTCCCATTCTCAATCAACTACCTTTCAACGGTACGGAAAGAGACCCAAAGCTAGAAGAGATTGCTCAAGCTCTACAACACTCATTTGATGTCACAACTCATTGGGAAACAAGGAGTGGTGTCAAAGAATTCCTAGAAAGTTCCAGTTTGAAAAGGCCCAAAGCTGTTGGAATTCCTTGGATCTGCAAGCCTTTGAGGAAATTGTGGCTCACCTCATCTCTGGGATGGTTTTGTTTCCAAATCTTGACCAACTCATAGATGTCAATGCCGTCAAAATCTTCATATCCCGCAACCCGGTGCCTACATTGCTAGGAGATATGCTACACTCTTTTCACACTCGCACAATGAGGAAAAGAGGTGTTCTTGTGTGTTGCGCTCCTTTCTTGGCAAGATGGTTTATTTCTCATCTTCCCCAATCTGTATTAAAGAATGAGCAAGGTTCAAGGTGGTCACAAAGGTTGATGATGCTCAAACATTCATACATTCATTGGTGCTCCCGATCCAAAGAGAATGTTATCATTGTCAACCGTTATGGAGAATTCCCTAATGTCACTTTGCTTGGAATTAGGGGAGGAATCACCTACAACCCCTGTTTAGCCTTAAGGCAGTTTGGTTATGCCCGAAGGGATGGCCCACATGAGATGTTGATTCAAGGTTTGGTATTTGACTAGGACAACGACGATCAAGGTCTTCGCTAGAGATTTATCTGAGCTTGAAGGATGTTAAACAAGGTGGATAGCAAGACTTTGTGGCACAAGAATTCCATCCCTCTTGAGCCTTACCTCAAATGGGTATGAACTCGTGCTCAGAGTCTTATGATACCTTACCCCTCCATCCTCCCGGTAATAATTGAGCCTGTCATAGAGGGAGATATTCCATACACTATCCTACATCCTGACATGCCCACATCTCTTGAAGACTTACAAAGGGATTGGATACAACTCAAGGGAGAACGAGATACTTTCGAAGCCCAATTCTACACAAGCGAGAAGAAGATTTTGGAACTCACTAGGCTACTTCATGAGGAGCAGACTCTGAATGCCTACATTGCACCAAAGAGGATGCGTACTACCTTTTTATCTTAGAGTTTTTGTATTATTTCTCCCAAGAGGCACTTATGTACTCAAGCTTTAACTTATTAATATAACGTGTGTTTCCTTTTTGTCTAAAACAAATTTGAATCTTTGAAATCCTTGAAATCATTACATATGCATATACCATTCATCATAACATAAGCAAGTCTTTTGCAACAAGTCTCCTCATCTCTCTACTTCTTATTTCAGTAAGATGGATCTTGAGCAAACAGTGAAGGATCTCCAAGTTCAGAATACACAGTTTCAACAATTGCTCTTGACCCTAGCCAAGAGACAATAAGAGTTGAAGACTTTGCTGGCTGAAGAGAGGAAAAAGAAGATAAAGAAGGTAAACGGAGTGCTGAACATGTGAAGAAGATTTCATGAGCAAACAAGAAGGACCTTAAACTTTGCAACAACATCCGTAGAAAAAGACAATCAGGAGGGGAAGGCAAGGAAACAGTTATCCTGTCAGAATCGGAGGAGGAAGAGGAAGAAGAAGACTACTCTGAGGAACAATACCCTCCAGCTGATGATAAGTATAGACATCTCGAAGAGTGGTTAAGTGTGATGGAAATCCAAAAAGTGCCTGGCTTGGACTTTGAGGAATTGGGTTTAGTATCGGGGATTGTGATTCTCCGAAATTAAAAGCACCTATATTCGCCAAATATGATGGAGTTTAATGCCCTAAAATGCATCTCTAGTCATATGTGAGGAAAATCCAACCCCATACTGCTGATAAAGACTTATGGGTGCACTTCTTCCAAGACAGTTTGTCTGGAATTCAACTTCATTGGTTTTACCAACTAGAAAGAGCCAACGTTCACAATTGGAAAGATCTTGCTGCAGCTTTCTACAAGCAATACCAATACAATGCTGATTTGGCGCCTACCCGTACTCAACTCCAGAGTATGGCCATGGCTTCCAATGAGGGTTTCAAAGACTATGCGCAAAAATGGAGAGATTTGGCCGGAAGAGTTCAACCCCCTCTATCTAAGAGAGAGTTTGTAGACAGATTCTTGGGCACCTTGTCTGGTCCTTTCTTCAATCATTTAATTAGAAGTTCATCTGCAGGCTTTACTGAACTAATATTGACCGGAGAAAGGGTAGAAGCCGGTATAAAGAGTGGAAAGATTCAGAAAGATACATTTTCTTCTACAGCTGTAAGGAAGCCTTTCATCAGAAAGAAAGAGGTGGATGCTGTATATCCGCAAAGAAACCAAGATAGGCCCGAATGCCGACCAATGGTGGGGGCTGTTATGATTCCTAAGCCTGCGTCTGATCAGCAAAGAAATAATCAACCAAGGATGGAAAGGCCAGTTAGGCAGTTCACCAGAATCAACATGACCCTGTCTCAAGTATTGCCACATCTACTAAGATCCAATTTGGTGACCTTGAAAGAAGATCCGAAAAACCCCAATAAACCATCTCCTCACTATCATCCCAATTCCCTTTGCGCATATCACTCTGAAAGTCCTGCCCACGATACTAATAATTGTTGGGCTCTAAAGAACAAAATACAAGACTTCATTGAAGCAAAAGAAATTGAGTTCGATGCGCCCAAAAAGCCAAATGTCATTTCTTCCCCTATGCCCAGACATGGCCACAATACCAATGCTATTGAAGAAGGATTGTTTGTTACTTCAGTTGATGAACTTATGACCCCACTTCTGACTATTAAAATGAACTTGTTGAATGCTGGTGTGTTCCCAGGCTGTGATGAAGTTCGCCATTTCTATTTATCCTCACCAACCAGTTGTCCTTTGTTGAAAGTAGTCGTTCAGTGCCTAATAGATAACAAAATAATTTTGTTTCAAAAGACTCTTGTTCCACCTATCCCTTTTGAAGATGTTTCTATCATTACCATTTCCGCCAATTCTTCCAGGGTCTCCACCAAAAGACCCGTTAGAATTACATCAGTTCCAAAAGCAACTCCTTTAATAATCACAATGCCTGGACCAATCCCATATGTGTCAAACAAGATCGTACCATGGAATTATGGAGGGGATGTCTACTACCATGGTATCAAACAGGACTGGCCAGACGCCGAAGATTCAAATTTTGAGAAAGTGGATTCTGACGTCAGTAATATTGTAGGGACTAGTAAGATTACCCAAAGCGGTAGGATCTTCTCTCCAGAAATTGCTCCCCCAAAGGCTGTTTCTGGACCCATAATCATCCTTGTGGCTGCTCCAAAGGTTACTCCCACACCCATAATCATCTCTGCAAGTACTCCTATTGACGAAGCCGTTACAATTCCTACAGACACTCCTGTTGCCGAGTTAACCGAGACTCGAGGAAAAAATATTCTAATTGAGTCTGGCCGGATGAAGGCTCAGTCATTGACTATCCCTGAGACCTCCAAGAAAGAAATGGAGGAAATCCTAAAAATTATAAAGAGAAGCGACTACGGTGTAGTTGAACAACTGGGGCAAACTCCCTCTAAAATCTCCATGCTGGCATTACTACTATGTTCCGAGGCGCATGCAAAAGCCTTGGTAAAGTTCTTAAAAACCGCCCATGTACCTTAAGGGACATATGTCGATCAATTCCAAGACTGCGTAGCCAACTTCATAGTAAATAATGGCCTAGGTTTTTCAGATGCTGATCTAACGCCGAGGGGAAGGAAGCATAATGAGGCATTGCATGTCTCAGTCGAATGTAGGGGCACAACCTTGGATCATATTTTGGTGGACACTAGATCATCTCTGAACGTATTACCTAAAAAAGCTCTTGATAGACTTGACTGCGAGGGACTGACATTAAAGCTAAGCAACATAGTAGTAAGGGCTTTTGACGGCTCGAAAAGGATGGTGCATGGGGAAGTGGATATCCCCATAAAGGTTAGAACCTAAACTTTCAATTCAACTTTTTATGTAATGGACATCCGCCTTTCACACTCCTGCTTGCTAGGCCGACCATGGATCCACAATGCTGGCGTTGTTACTTCTACGTTGCACCAAATACTGAAGTATCCAATTCAAAGGAAGATTATCACCGTTCATGGAGAGGAAAAGTACAAGATTATCCATCTCAATTCCTTCAGATATATGGAATTAGATGGTGAATTTATTGAAACTCCATTTCAACACTTTGAAGAAGTCCCCCAAGATGTGGTAGTGACCAAGGTTGTGTCTTAGGTTCCCAATATTATAAGGCCTCCACTCCGGATGTCATCGCTGAAGGATGCCAAAGCAGTGGTAGAAGAAGGAGGGTGCACTATCTGGGGACAACTCCCAGATATCCCATATAAGTCTGACAAGTTTAGCCTAGGTTTCACTTCAAGTGCCCAAAAGGTTGTACGTCGTGCTTGTGCTGGAGGACCACCCTTGAAGATCAGCAACTGTGAAGTCAACGCGATAGAAGATGGTGAATATGGTTGCAACCTGGAGGATTGGATCTTCCCAGCTGTCAATGGAGGGCTCAACAATTGGGAGGCTGGAGACTTTGTCCCGATCACTTTTATCCCAGAGTAATTTGTCTTTACATTTTGTTGGATATGTAATATTAAAACAATTCACACTCTTAAAACCTTGTCTCTTACCCGAGGCACAATGGTCCATTTGTAAGGGTTATTATCTTATTTTCATATGACATCAATGAATCATGGACGTTTTCGCATACAAACTTTTGTGCTCAATTATTTTTCTTTTACATATTTATTTCTTTCAAATATGGCTATACCCTTACACACACACACACTCACAATACAGGTATACATCCATTCGGGATCCCATGGGTAACGATACTGCTATGGCCTCTTGTGACTCTGAGAATCTAATCTACCAAGCCGAAGACGAAGGTGAGGAAGATTGTGAAGTACCAGGGGAACTTTCCAGACTACTACAACAAGAAGAGAGAACCATTCAACCTCATGAGGAACCCGTGGATACAATCAACCTAGGTATCGAGAAGACAAAAAGGAGGTCAAAATGGGTGCCAATCTGGAACCTAGGGTCAAGGAGCGTCTGATTCAGTTGTTACACGATTATGTTGAAGTCTTTGCCTGGTCATATGAAGACATGTCGGGACTTGACGTAGACATTATGGTACATCGTTTTCCTACAAGAGAAGATTGTCCGCCAGTAAAGCAAAAGGTTCGCCATATGAGACCTGATATGTCAGAAAAGATTAAAGCATAAGTCATGAAGCAATTCAACGCGAAATTCTTGGTTCTCACCTCTTACCCTCAATGGGTTAGCAATATTGTTCCCGTACCCAAAAAAGACGGCAAAGTGAGAATGTGTGTGGACTACAGAGATTTGAATATGGCGAGCCCTAAGGATGATTTTCCACTCCCCCACATTGATATCCTAGTTGACAATACGGCACAACACAAAGTGTTTTCCTTCATGGACAGATTCTCAGGTTACAACCAAATTAAAATGGTGCCTGAGGACATGGAGAAAACAACATTTGTCACACAATGGGGCACATTTTGCTACAAGGTAATGCCATTCGGACTAAAGAACGTAGGGGCAACCTATCAGCGTGCCATGGTAGCTTTATTTCATGACATGATACATCATGAAATAGAGGTCTACATGGACGATATGATAGTTAAATCTCAAACAGAAGAAGAGCATCTTGATCACTTACAAAAACTGTTTGAGAGACTGAAGAAGTACAAGCTAAGGTTGAATCTAAACAAATGCGCATTTGGAGTACGGTCTGGTAAACTCCTAGGCTTTATCATCAGCAGCAAAGGTATCGAGGTCGATCATGCCAAGGTTAAAGCAATACAAGATATGCCTGCTCCTCATACTGAGAAGGAAGTCAGAGGATTCTTGGGACGTTTAAACTACATTTCCAGATTCATATTTCACCTGACAGCTACTTGTGAACCAATCTTCAAATTGTTGAAGAAAGATCAAGTAGTCAAATGGAATGACGAGTGCCAAATTGCTTTTGACAAAATCAAAGAATACTTACAAGAGCCTCCTGCGTTGATACCATCAGTCGAGGGAAGACCATTGATCATGTATCTAACTGTTTTAGAAAATTCAATGAGGTGTGTATTGGGGCAGCATGACGAGTCTGGCCGAAAAGAGCACACTATTTATTACCTGAGCAAAAAGTTTACCGACTGTGAAACAAGATATTCACTGCTCGAGAAAACTTGTTGCACTCTGGCATGGGCTGCTCGCCGGCTAAGACAGTATATGCTGACTCATACTACCTTGTTGATATCTAAAATGAATCTGATAAAATACATCTTCGAGAAGCCTGCACTCTCTGGGAGAAGAGCGAGATGGCAGATGATTCTGACGGAATATGACATATAGTATACTACACAGAAAGAAATAAAGGGAAGTGTATTAGCCGATCATCTTGCTCACCAAGCTGTAGAAGACTACCAGTCCATGAAATTCGAATTTCCAGATGAAGACATCATGACATTAGATAAATGTGAAGAATTCAGGCCATATGACGAACCTGAACAAGGATCCCGATGGACCCTGTTCTTTGATGGAGCATCCAATGCACTTGGCAATGGTATCAGTTTTGTACTCAATCTCCGGAAGGATGTCATACTCCCTTTACCGCAAGACTTTGCTTCAATTGTATAAACAACATGGCAGAATACGAAGCATGCATCTTTGGTCTCAGAGTTGCCATAGACTTGGGGATCAAATCCTTGGATGTATTCGGAGATTGAGCTTTAGTCATCAGTCAGATCAAAGGGGAATGAGACACCAAACACCCTAACCTTATCCCTTACAAAGAACATGTTTTGACATTGCTACCACATTTTGAGAAGATTACCTTCGAGCATTTCCCACGAGAAGAAAATCAGCTAGCAGACGCTCTAGCCACAATCTCATCTATGTTTAAACTTAATTGGGATAATGAGGCTCCCCAGATCACCATTGAACGAATGGATGAACCAACACATTGTCACGAGATTAATACTAAAGAGGTAGTGGACCAACCTTGGTTTCACGAAGTCAAGAGGTATCTTGATGCTCAAGAATATCCATAAGGAGCTTCAGTCAATGATAAGAAGTTCTTAAGGATGTTCTCTGCTAAATTCTTCCTCAGTAATGGCATCCTATACAAACACAATCATGACTCTGTGTTACTTCGGTGCGTAGATAAGGTTGAAGTTGAAAGGATCATGGATGAATTGCATGAAGGCACTTTTGGCACCCATTCCAGTGGGCATACGATGGCAAAGAAAATCCTACAAGAAGGCTATTACTGGTCTACCATGGAAGCAGATTGTTATCAACACTCTCGAACCTGCCATAAGTATCAAATTTATGCTGACAAGGTGCACGTACCTCCGGTTCCTCTGAATGTATTGACGGCTCCTTGGCCCTTTGCTATGTGCAGAATTGATATGATTGGGGAAATCAAGCCGTCAGCCTCCAATGGACACCGCTTCATCCTAGTGGCCATTAACTATTTTACAAAGTGGGTTGAAGCAGCTTCCTTCGCCTCCGTTACCAAGAATGTTGTTGCCCGTTTCAACAAGCAAAATCTCATTTGCCGGTACAGTATCTCGTAAAGGATCATCACTGACAATGGTACAAATCTCAACAACACTATGATCACCGCCTTGTGCGAGCAATTCAAGATTCAGCATCACAATTATTCTCCTTACCGGCCAAAGATGAATGGTGATGTCGAAGCTGCAAATAAGAACATTAAAAAGATCATACAAAAATGACAGTCACATATAAAGTCTGGCATGAGATGCTACCATTCGCTCTCCACGGGTATCGTACCAAAGCTCGCACATCAACCGGGGCAACACCTTATTCTCTGGTTTACGGCATGGAGGTTGTCTTGCCTATCGAGGTCCATATTCCCTCTCTGAGGATTATGAAGGATGCAGGGTTGAACGAAGACGATTGGATCCAGACTCGACTTGATCAACTAAACTTGATTGATGAAAAGAGACTTACTACTGTTTGCCATGGTCAAATGTATCAAAAATGGATGCTCAAGGCTTTCAACAAGAAAGTCAGGCGCCAAGTGTATCAAGTTGGGGATCTAGTGATCAAACGCATCATATTGTCACAAGGTGGTCCCAGGGGAAAATGGACTCCTACCTATGAAGGACCATTTGTAATCAAAAACATATTCTCTGGTGGGGCAATGATCTTGACCACCATGGATGGCGACGACCTGTCGCATCCTGCAAACACGGACATAGTCAAAAGATACTATGCATAAGAGACCCGCTAGGTTGACATACCTAAGCAAGACAAGGGCATACCGGCGAACCAGAAAGGTTCGGGCAAAAATTAGGGATAAAACAAAAAAATTTGTACACCCGACAAGTTGAAAACCTGAAAGGGCGACTTGGGCAAAAAAGGGTTTCCTGGTGGACTGAAAACCCGAAAGGGCGGTCCAGGCAAAAGTTAGGGAATTAAAGCGTATGATTATGTCCTGTTGGATCACTTTACGGACAACCTTTGGCTTCCACTGACAAACTCAGAGGTTTTGATCAATTCAATCATCTTCGAACGAGGTAATAAATAGACAAGATGCTCAGAAATACGAAGGCTATAGCAGAATGGAAACCCCATGGGATTATTACACATAGCTATCTTTTCTGTATATTAAAAATTTCATTTTTTTACGATGGCATTCTCCTACTAGAATGTTTGTCTCATTGTACAAAAATACTCACTCAAAGTCAATATAAGATATCCCTTTGAAAGTGCAAAAACTATATGTTTTTCTTTACGCTTGTGTTTTGTTTACAAAAACGTCCAACGATTCATTTTTGAACATATGCGTTTGAACATAACTACTGTTTACAAATAAAAAAATGAAAAAAGGCAATTACTGATAGGTTGAAGGGATATGGAAATACCTCTAGGCTATTCCATAAGAAATCCCCCGCAGTATGTCGTTTAATCCCCAGCGTAACAAAGCTTCCAATTATCAATCCCCGGTAAAAATCATCCAATTTCTCCAAATAGATTTTGCAAGCCATACATGGAATTTCCCTTGCAGCAGAGTTTATTTCTCTAAACAGAAATTCATCAACACTTCGACTTCAAGACATGAAGACTTACATATCCTCAGCAGCAGTCAGGGATTTATTTTCCCCAATCCAACAACAATGCGGAAAATTAGCTCACATACGCATATATTGCATCCATATATCATAAACATTGATAAAACAAATGCATTATATCATACATTTCATACAACGTGACTTTGCATTTTAGCTAACCTTTTACCCTTTTCAGGATAAGATTAACAGCTACCATTAACAATGTTCAGAGTTTTCAGATACAGTTCAGATACGCTCCAAACACGAATGCCATTCTGATACTCATTCAGATTCAGTTTTCAGATACAATACAAATACGCTCCAGATACAGACGTCATTCTGATACTCATTCAGATTCAACTTTCAGATACAGTTCAGATAAGCTCCAGAAACTGACGCCTTTCTGATACTCATTCAGATTCAATTTTCAGATATGCTCCAGACACGAACCCCATTCTGATACTCATTCAGATTCAACTTTCAGATACAGTTTAGATACACTCCAGACACGGATGCCATTTTGATACTCATTCAGAGTCAACTTTTAGATACAGTTGAGATAAGCTTCAGACACGGATTCCATTCTGATACTCATTCAGAGTAAACTTTCAGATACAGTTCAGATACGCTCCAGACACGGACGCCATTCTGATACTCATTCAAAGTCAAATTACAAATGACAATACCAACAATCACTTTTGGATGGCATCTTTAAGCCCATCTCCAACAACTTTCTATCACCTCTCCAAATGGCATCTTTAAGCCTATTCCCTCAACCTTCACATTGCCGAGTGCAAATTTCGGGGCACTCTAGTGTCCAATCATCTTCCACCTTCGAGTCAAGAATGGCAAAACTCGCCAATCTAACTTTTCAGGTTTAAGAAGATTGAACATGGGCAGCTGTTTTACCCCAACTTTTCCCTCTCACTTATCAAGAATTTTCTCACAAGATCTCCTTGGGCTCAAGACTGCATTAGGGTTAGATCAGCTCAAGACACCTCCTTATGCACTAATGACCAAAATTAGGGTTTGAGTTTGCACAAGGATTTTTGGACTATCAATGCTTCATATGGCTTTCAAGGATCATTATGGACTCCCAAGATTACTCATGTCAAGTTTCAAGCCTTGGATCACACATTTGATCAGTCAATTGAATAATTGACCTAAAAATCATATGTATTGAGGAAAAAGTCAACCATAGCCAATTTACAGTCAAACTTCATAATTTTTTATCTACACCAATGCTTTAGACCCACATGTATCATTTGTTCAAGATTGGACCACAATTGCTCAAGAAATTTGATCAAATCTCCAAAAGGGCAAATGGTCAAAATTAGGGTTTTGATTGAGAAAGGGCAATTTCTGATTTTTGACCTAGCAAATGATCAATTGGTTTAAGGAATGATCTCAATATTCCAATTGCATCATTTTGACCTAGTTACATGATTCAAAACATTGCAAATCCATTTGATTGATAGATGAATTTTGCAATCAACTGATCAAAAGTCAACTGTATACTGAAAAGTTAAACTTTGACTTTTTGGTCAAATTCAAGTGCCAAAGATCATAATCCATCAAAACATGTCAAAATATGAAACTTATTCATCAAGAAATCAAAAAGTCAAGATTTCATTTTTAAAAGTTAAAATTTCTAAACTTAGAAATTTTTCTAAGTGTTGGAAATTTCATGTGTTTTCATAACTTTGATCCAAATTTTCACCGTGATACAAGATGATTCAAAGGAAACTTCCAACATGAAAGTTGCAGATCTCCATGAAATATAGAACTTTGATTCATACAACTTCTCATAAAAATTCTTGGATCTCAAGTTATAATTTTGTGAATACATGCTCATGAACTACAAAAGACTTAGTGAAATTTTGCCCTAGTTAGGCAGATTTTTGACCTAATTTCATGGAAATGTTTCACATGGTTCCAAGGGGAATCTTCAAAATCAATTCAAATATGAGTTGTAGAGAACATTTCAAGCTTTCCAAAATGTCCATGAACTCCTTGAGATCATTCTTGAGTATGGAGAATCGAAGAGATTAAGTTGGTGTTTTGTCACTTGAATTATAGGTCATTTTCATGATGAACACAAATGCAAATCAATGTTAGGCTGCATAATCTTTGCTTTGCAGGCCTCAAACTTGTTTGTCACTCCATAACTAATGGATTACACAAACTTTTAAGCTATAATCCAAGTGATTTAAGCTTTATCCAATTCACATTGCCATTTTGGGAAGAAAGCTAACAATACCATTCTTGTAAAGCAAGCTTTTTGCATAAAGTCCACTCTTAAGCCTCTAACTTGTTCCCTCTAATCACATCATCTATAAAGTCAGAAGCAAGTATGTTTAAAGCTTAACCACTCTATCTTAGCAAGTACACAAAGCATTGAAACTTGTTTTCTCAAAAATCACATGTTTAGCTTAAGGATGCAAATTCAAATTTTGAGTTGTTACAAGCCTTAAAAACTCTTGCTTATAAGTATAAACACTATTTGCAAGTTGACAGACAGATGCTAGTGCCCTGAAACTATCTCAAACACTCAAAAACCATAAACCTGTTCAAGAACACCATTAATACACAATTTTGAACCAAAACTCATGATCTTCATTTTCACTCGTGCGTTTTGAAAACTAATCACTCAAACACCTTATATACATCATACCAAAGCAATATAGGCCCCTGTTTCAAGGCTGTAACTCCTCCATCACTATCCACCATTTTCAAATATCAATCTTGCAGGTTGACTTGAGTAGAGAGATTCAGGGACTTTCAAGGTAAAGTAGGAGTTGGAATGCACTCAAGGAGGTCTAGGCAAGCTAAACAGATCCTCAGGCCTTCACAAAAGTTGCTCAAACTCCATTCACGACTCCAGCTACAAGAGGTAAATTTTCAAACTACTATCTCTTCATACAACCATCATTTGATCCGGATTTTTGAAAACAAAATTTAGATATCTTTGCTCTAAAGTTGACCATGTTCATAGTTCCCATTTATATTGACTGTCTATAGAGAATTTTGGATTTGAAATTTCTGAGAAAATTAGGTTTCAATTTTTGGCCAGCAAAATTAGTTTTTATCTTTGACTTTTAGCTTACATAAGTTATATGGTTGAATTCGTGGGAAGAAACACCACAACTTTCATGTTTGAACTTACCATTTTTGTGGAGAGATGAGGAAGATACAGGGGGTCCGGCTAGGCACGAGGTTGAAGATGAAGTTGCCTTCAGAAAGAAGTTTTTAATATGCTTTGATTATATGACCGGATGAAACAGCCACGCCAGTGGCAAACGCGCACGTATTAAGTCATTTCTTACCTAAAGGGCGAGGGTTCGAACCAATGTGAACCCCCCTTTTGCATTTTTCCATTTGTCTGATTTTTCTCTAAAATTTTTTTTGCAGGCGATGGGCCCTTTGGTCCTGGCATTTTTTTTATTTTTGCTAGCATACTTCCCAGCCTACTTTTGGCACCCCCTGGCCCATTTATTTTTTATTCACTTATTTATTTTATTTTTCCTTTTAAATATATTTTCTAAAATACCAAAAAATCCTAAAAAGTATAAAAAATGATAGATTTACGTTTTGACATAATTTAAATATTTTTCCATACAAAAATTATTTTTATTTATTATACTTTATTTCTCTTTTACTAATTTCCTTGTAAATTAAATTAAAACTAGATTATTATTTATCTAAATATATTTTTTTTAATATAAAAAAGACCAAAAATATTTCATAACACCACATATTATTTTCAAGACAAAAATACAAGAATACTTTTTTTTCTTTAAACTTATTTCCTTTTAATCAATTAAATAGAATTAGGGTTTTGTCTAAAAAGTATCTTCTTAATTAATTTCTTTTCTTATTTAATTTAAATTAATTTTGATTTAATTATCTTTCTCTAATAAGGTTTAGGTTAAACCTTTTTCATATAAAAATCCAAACACTACAAAAATCATTTTTTCAATTTTTGCATTTTGCACTTTATATATATTTCTTCAATTATTTGTACATATTCAATTTGGTTGTAATAGATTAATTAGGTTTATATTATTGCAATCCCCATTCATAAAGTGTATACCCCCCTCCCGCAAATGTTATAATAGCATAGTAACTTTAAATTTCGCAATTTATCACTTTGACATAACATGCTAGTAATTAGGGTTTGTATGGGAAGATAAAATCAATCAAATAGAAAATCCTAATTCAAGACAAAAACAAGCATGAAAATGATACACTTGCACACAAACACCCCTAGGGTTATTCCACTTGGTTGCCTTATACAAAATGGCCATATTACGCATGTAAGGTATCTTAGCAAAAAAAAAAATACAAGATCATAGTCCATCGATGACGCTATTCAAAGTTGCCTTACGAATGATATTAGTCCCTCAAAAAGAATGCTAAGATACCTTGCAACCTTGCTAATCATGGTTATACGATGACCCACGCCCGTCCCGTTTACATCTAAAGATAGGGTTGCTTACCAAATCAATGGTAAGACAACAATGTCAAAGGAAGAGAAAATGAACAAGAAAGACATTAGAGTAGGTAGATTACTCCTAATTGCTTGCTCCATTTCAAACAAACATCCTTGCTATTTTCAAAAAAAAAAACACACATTTTCAAACATCTTACAAACATTGAAAACATTTTCAAAAGATTAACATCTTTGTATACATTCTTACGAACGAGAATCATTACAAAGATTGCCTAAACGATGACCTCTTTACAAAAATACTTTCAAAAACCACACAAAGCACCATTTCAAACAAAAGCAAGTTAATCTAGCAAGTAACTAAGAGCCCACGGAAAACCATGGATGAAAAGGGTGCTAATACGTTCCCTTTTCATAATTTACCCCCTGAACTCAAGAAACAATCTCAAAGGTCTTTCCTGTGCTTTTTCACCTTTCCTTTTGGATAAAAGAAAAGTCGGTGGCGACTCTTGCTAAGCGCAACATTTTATGATAAAATGAAAAACCTTCAAGTCAGTTCTCCCACCGTATCAAAATTACCACCTATGCTTTTGGTCCGCGAGGGACCAACTAAATCCATGTGAAGGAGCTCAAATGGTCTCAATGTTGAAACAAAATTTTTAGATTTAAAAGAAACCCTTGTTTGCTTACGCTTTTGACATGCATCACATATGTGATCTTTTGATAACTTCATTTTTGGTAGACCGATTACAAAATATTTTGCAACTATTTTATTAAGTAAATCAAAGTTGACATGAGCCAAACGTATATGCCATAGCCAAGAGTCTTCTCTCATGGTAACAAGACATTAGGCATTATTCGAGGAAATTTCTCTTAAGTCAAGCATATTAATATTATTAACCCTCACACCCTTAAACATATAATCCTTCTTTTCATTATGTTTCATTATGCAACAATCTTTGGAAAAAGTCACCTTATATCCATTGTCACATAATTGACTAATACTAAGAAGACTATGTCTAATGCCTCCACCTAACATAACATTAGAGATAGTAATGATTGAGGGATTACCTATACTACCATTTCCGAGTATTGCACATTTGTTGTGATCACTGTAGGATACAAAACCTTTCTTCTTCACCACAAATTTAGAGAAAAGAGATATGTCTCTCGTCATGTGTCTTGAACATCCACTATCGAGAATCCATTTTCCTGTCATAGCATCAAGACCTTCATCCTACAAAAGATCAAACAAAATTGGTAAGTACCCAATTCACATTGGGTCCTTGAGAGTGAGTTAAATGATTGTTGCATTTGGGAAACCATTGGAAATTTCCTTTAGGAACCAAAAAGCATCTAAGTTTGCATTTTTTTTCAATTGTATGGCCTTTTTTGTAACAATCGTGACACAATAACCTATCATGAGAATCACTTTTTCTATTAGCCTTCTTCTTAATAAAGTTATAGTTTTTTTTAGGGTTTTCAACCTTTGAACATCTAATAGAAATAGTATCAATGGGATGATATATTTTTTCTAATTTGGTTTCAAGAGTACTCATCTCTTGTTGCCAAATTTGACATGTTTCACATGCAAATATACATGATTGTTCATCCTCCTTTACATGATTTTAACTATCTACAATGAATTTCTTTAATGCTTCAAGTCGTTCATTAGTTTCTTCAACCCTGGCCTCTAAATATGTAAAAACATTTTCTTGGGAGGCCAACTTTTTGTGAGCATATAAAGCTTCTTTTTGCAGATTTTCAAATTCATTTTTCAACTCATTAAAAGACAAATTTGCAACATTAAAGTATTTAGAATAAATTACATTATTTTTCTTGCTTTGATGATGATTTACCATGAAACAATAGTTTTCCTCATCATCTCTCTCACTTGAGCTTTCATTGCTTGAGACATCACTATTGTTATCCCAAGAAACATAGTCTTGTCTAGAATTCCTATAGTTGTTTCTTTGACCCTTTCCTTTCTTATTTACAAAAGATGGACAGTCTGGTCTATAATGACATGGGTTTACACATTCATAAAATATACCCTTTGCCTTTTCCTTTTTGTTATCTTCATCCTTTGAGGAAGATGATTGTTTTATAAATTTGACAAGATTATTGTCGGAGTGTTTGACACCATTCTTCAGAATGTATCGGTTATATCTCCTTACAAATAATCCCATTTTCTTATCATCTGAATTCTCTTTATTACTAGAGTCACTATCATTTGCAGGCTCATCCCTTGAGGATTTTAAACTTGAAGCCCTTAGAGCTTTAGACTTCAATCCTTCCTCCTTGTGTGTGTCTTTCTCTTTCTTCTTTTTATCAAGCTTATTTTCATGCTCTTCCAAGAAATTGAGTTCTTACTCGTGTTCTTCTAACTTTCCAAACAAAGTGGTGAGATCAAGTGTTGCAATGTTGTTGGCTTCCTTGTTCGTGGTGACCTTTGATTGCCAATTCCTAGTAAGACATGTCAAAACGTTGTTAGTAGCAATACCATTGGAAATAGGACTGCCTAGAAAATTTAAAAGATTAATAAGATGGGAGAATCGCTTTTGCATTTAAGAAATGGTTTAAACCTTGCTTCATGTAAAAGATTTCAAACTCTTGATTAAGTGTATTAATGCTCGCTTGTTTGACATCATTAGTTCCCTCAGAGGTAACCTGTAGCGTATCCCATATAGCTTTAGCGGTTTGACAATGGGAAGTGTGATAAAACTCATCAACAACAAGAGCGGATATGATAATGTTATATACTTTCCAATCATATGACCACTTTTTAGTATCATCCTCATTCCATAAGTTATCTGGCTTAGTTATAGTAACAATATCAACCACATATGTCATCAGTGTTAGACCATTTAGAATGGCTTCCCACACACATTTGTCGTATGACTTGACATGAATTTGTATACAAGCTTTCCAATAATTATAGTTTTCTTCCGTGAAAATTGGGCTCTTTTATAATCCCATTTAGGTTTGTAAGCCATTTTTTAAAGAGTGTCGAAGATGGAATGAACCAGGCTTTTGATACCACTTGTTAGACGACGACAACGTATCTAGAGGGGGGAGGGTTGAACAGATACTCCTTTAAAAAATCTTCAGAAAATTCTGGTTTTGAAAAAGTTATTTTAACAAATATTTTATGTGGAAGCTTTTTCAAAAGGTCGTCTATACGAACAATTATTGGAAACTCAAATGTGCAACTATACAACAAATTGTAAATGGAATGAGTATACTAAACTGAATTAATAGAACTTATATCAAGTAAAATGTTATCAACCATTTGTAGCAAGTTACTAGATATTCTATTTCCAATGCCAATATTTAAAAGAAAAAACAAAATCAATTTGTTGAACACTAGGTGTGAAATTGAATTTTTAGAATTTTCCATTAAGTTTTGTTGATACACAAAAGCACTTATAATCAAAAGTGATTATGAGCAATATCAACACTTGATTTAAAGTAAAAAACAATCTGGAAATTTTCTTACAATTCAATTGATAACGCAATTCTATTATACAAATTAATTGATGAATATCAAAGCAAGTAAAAGCGATAATAAAAGAGACACGAGGATTTGTCTTCACAGTTTCCCACTTTCATCTTTGCGTGTGGG
The DNA here is from genome assembly GCA_948472305.1 of Vicia faba. Classification (NCBI taxonomy): domain Eukaryota; kingdom Viridiplantae; phylum Streptophyta; class Magnoliopsida; order Fabales; family Fabaceae; genus Vicia; species Vicia faba. Next base: position 29,547 of record CATIWC010001919.1, read on the forward strand.
TACATCTGCGCCTAATTCCAATGGAATTAGGTTAATTCTTACTATGAAAAAAGTTGATACAAGAGAAGTGTCCAAGAGAAACACCATAAACCCTAATGCTTGTTGTTGACTCAACCCCTTCTCAAAGTACATTTGTGACCCCCTAAAAAATACCAACCCCATACGAACTATGAATTGGGACTCTGATTCCTCATAAGAGGATACGTAGGCATACGATTAGAAATCGTAGCGAGTTCCCCTATTAAAAATTAAAACCCTTTTTCCCTATTAAAAATTAAAACCCTTTTTCCCCTAATAAAATTTAAATCTTGTTTCCCCAAATCCAACCTAAAACCTAGTATTCTTGTGAACGAGGTAGATGAAAGGTGCCTAACACATTCCTTTCATCTAAAGAAGTCTGAAACCTAGAATCTCAATCTGCGAATTAGGGTTTTCTGTTAGATTCCCTTCCCTAGGATAAAAACTAATAGTGGAGACTCTTGATTTAAAAACCAGTTGCTACAGCTGGCGACTCTGCTAGCGACTCTCCTTAACCCCAAGTTTAGGTATTTTGGGTTTCTATTTTTATTTGCTTTATTTATTTATTGCATTTATCTACTTCATTGTACTTATTTATTTACTTTCAATTTCTCTTATTATCATATATTTACTGCATGGAGGGATTTTTCTATCTCAAAATATATTTTCGATAACCCTTAGAAAGAAGGTTCGTCTATTAGCTTAGGGGGTTCATCATCCCTGCGAGTTTATGTGGCGACTTCGCCTAGAGCCGGTGAACTTCCAAAAAAGGAATACTTATCGAGAGATATCCTCTTGACGAGTAGGACTTTGGAAGGTCACCCATGACTTTTTGTAACGACCTTAACCTAAAATTTCATGATGATACCTTTCACGACTTTGAGATAGAAGTTTCGGTCCGTAAGGAGAATCCACCTAAGGGAGGCCCTTGTGCCTTTCCCCTCTAGTGTTTTTCATGACACCCTTAAGGAAGCCACCTTTTAGGAGGGTAGATCAACTATAGGTCAAGACTAAGGAAGCTACCTTATAAGGGTACTTACTACAAAAAGTCCCGTCACTCAACCTTACACCCATGCATTCATATATTTCGTGTATTCGTCATACATTCATCATATATTCATCACTCGTTTCTTTGTCTTATTCACGGGGTACCAAAAAAAATCAAGATCTCGGTGACTGTCTTTAAAAAAATAGATACTGAAGGAAACAACTTGTCTGCGTCAACACGCCCAACATGTCTGAAATCAAGGCCACGAAAAGTAAATAACATGTTGAAGATTTTCTCAAACTTTGTCAGGTCAAGGTGGACGACTTCCAGATCAGATATCCGCCGGCGCACCTAGAAGACTTATTTCCTTTTTCTTTATGTGACGCAAATAAAGTTTTGGCTTAAGACTGTATTATTTTTCAATATCTGAATTACGTTACTTTCAATAAAGGAATTTTGTTTCCACATCGCGTTTGCGTATCTATTTTAAAGATAGTCGCTAAGTAAAATAATAAACAAAAGATGAATACATACCCAAGTGAATAAGACAAGTAACCATTTCATATTCATACGTATTCATTCACACGTATGCATTCATGAACACCTGCATATCATATCAAAACTGATTTTTCACAAACATCTCTCTAGCTGAACCATTGGTAGGAGAAGATCGCCACCTCCTTGGCCTCCATATCAAACCAGGGCCTATCAACAAAAAGCAATGGAGAAAATCGAGGAAACTCAAGTTGCGCTCAAAGAGTATCTCAACAAAGTAAAGGGTGATGTAACTTTAATGAAAGGAGATCTGAGTCAAGTTCTCCTAGCTTTTAAGAACATTATTGACATGCAAGACCAGATTCCCAGGATAGCTTTCAAAGAAGTAGCCCAAACGATTGGTGCATCATGTGGTCGCCAACTAGGGAAAGAGCCAGATGCATTACTCCAAAAGTCCGTCGTGGCCCAACAAGAAGCTGAAACTGAAGGGTTTGTCCCACCGCCGCCAAAAGCATTGGCATCTCATACCCTACGGGTTCCAGTCAACAATGCAGACAACTACTTGGACCTACAATACGAAGACCACGATCTAGAGGATGCCAACCAAGCACCCCCAAAGACGACTGGTACTCATGTTGTTTATAATCCACTAGTGATGAATCAATACAAAGCTCTGGAGGAAAGACTAAAAGTTGTGGAAGGTTTTGACGCTTTCGAAGTAGACGCTCTCGAAATGGGCCTAGTTCCTGATGTGGTGATTCCACCAAAGTTCAAAGTACCTGACTTTGAAAAATACAAGGGGGTCACTTTCTTAAGAAATCATCTTCACATGTATTGCAGGAAGATGCATGCCCATGCCCACGATCAAAAGCTGATGATTCACTATTTTCAAGATAGCTTGAGTGGGGAATCTTCAGACTGGTATATGCAATTGGAGCGAAGGCATATTCGAACCTGGGCAGATCTTGCTAATGCTTTCCTAAAGCATTACAAATATAACCTGGACATGGCGCCTACCCGCATGCAACTCCCGAATTTTTCCCAGAAGAAAGAAGAGTCCTTCAAGGAGTATGCTCAGAGATGGAGGGAATTGGCATCCTGTGTGCAACCACCACTGTTAGAGAAGGAGTTAGTAGACACGTTCATGGGAACTTTGCACGGACTGTATTATGAGATGATGGTTGGAAGTATCTATTCGGGGTTCTCAGAGCTAGTAACCACTGGAGAAAGAATCGAGATCGGGATAAAAAGTGGGAAGATATTAGGGGGGCCATCAAATGCTCCCTACAATTCAAAACGGCCTGCTTCAAACTTCCCCAAAGGAAAAGAGGGAGAAATTAATGATGTGGCATCATAATCTAGGGTATAACAACCATTACTGATCCCACTAGGACAGCAGCAAGGCAGAAGGCCACCTAGGAAATTTGATCCACTCCCGATGCCACTCAGTCAGCTATTACAACAGCTAGTTAAGACATCCTTAGTGGAACTCAAGCCTCTAGCTCCACCAGTCGGGCCACTCCCACGAAGATACAATGTCAACACCAGATGTGAGTATCACGCTAATTCTCCTGGACACACCATAGAACAATGTTGGCCTTTCAAACACATGGTGCAGGATTTGTTGGATTCTCAAGACATCACTTTTGAGAAGCCCAACATCACATCAAACCCTACGCCGTTGCACGATGGGCTGACAATAAATGCAATTGAAGTAGTCAGTGACTCTGGGGTAAGCCGACAAGCAAAAACCCCGACAAACTCGCTGAAAGAATATATGTTGGGATACGGACTCCCGTCAGGACACAATGATGATTTTGAAAGAGATCTACAAAGGCTAAGGGACCACAAGATAGTCCAGTTCGGACAAGACCCTGAAGAAAAACATAAAGCTACTCTGAAGGACGAAGCATATTTTCCTCCGATCCAACAGACTTTTATCAACAATGGACTAGTGCATGGAAGACATGGGGCAAAAATATTCAATGAAGCCAACACCAAAGGGGCAACTAAATCCATCCAAGAATGCGCCCCAGGAGAAAAAAACTAAAAATATGGACGACCATGGAGATTCCTGAGATCTTTTTCTTTCCTAATTACTTTTTCTTGTTTTTGAAAGGACCTATGTCAAGCCCAAGGCATAACGGTTGCTTGTAAGGGTTTCCGTGTTTTGTTTCAGACAATATTTATGATTAATAAAAGTTATGTTTTGTTTTCAATCAAGATCCCTGTCTTTCTCTTGCATTTATATCTTAAAATTAAAAAATGGAAATACTTTCTCGGCACATGCATTTTCAAATATTCATATACTAAATCTGCACCAAAACATGATAAAGGTGCAAATTCATGCCCAAAACCACCGATAATGCTATTGCTGCGATCCGATATAATTTTGATGCTCCTATCAACCAAGATAAAGAGGAAGATGATGAAGATCTTGAACTCTCTAAAAAAATGGCGAGGGAAATAAAAAGAAAAGCTAACAATATGCAACCATATCAAGAGGCTATTAAGACTGTCAATCTGAGCACAGGGGAAGACCCGGAAGAAACCAAGCCAGGGTAAATGTTAGAGCGGAGCCACAAAAAGTTGATCAAGTTATTGCGCATATCTACGGAAACATGCCAAGGTTAATACAGACAGTGCTGTAAAAATAAGCGACTACGAAATACAAAGACCCGACGAAGAACCCGAGCCAGGGGCACGTTGGATACTCACGTTCGACGGGACTTCAAATACACTAGGGCAGGATATAGAGGCAGTTTTGACTTCTCCAAATAATTCTCACAAGCCATATACCAAGTCAACAGAGAATACGATGCTAAAACATCCAAAACTGATTCCATATCGGGATCATATTTTGAAAACTGATTGCGGAATTCGCAAAGATCACTTTTAATCGTCCCACGAGGAAAAAATCAAATGACAGACGCCTTGGCTACTATATTCCTTATGTTCAAAGTAACTTGGTCAAACCACGAGTCGCACATCATGAACATACATAATCAAGAGCCCACATCACATTGCTGCTAGAAAATAACAGGATAACAAGCCTTGGTTTTACGACATCAAGAAGTACCTCGAAAAACAAGAACATATAGAATATGCCTCTAGCATCTAAAAACGAGCTCTACAAAAATTAGCCTCGAAACTCTTTCTGAGTAATAGGGTACTTCACAAGATGAACCATAATAGGGTCTAGTGCTCAAGAAGCTTCTGCTACCTCGCCTCGACTCACGTGGTAAATGGACCCCAACTACGAAGGTCTGTACGTAGTCAAAATAGCATCCTCCGGTGTTAATCTTGTCTCCACAATAATGGATGGGGAAGAACTACCACATTCAGAAAACTCAGATGCAGTAAAAAATACTACGTATAAGAAGCTCGCTAAGCTCGAACCTTAAAAATGTGGCTTAGGAAAAAAGGAGCATCCCAGTGGATTGAAAACCCTAAAGGGCGATCCAAGCAAAAATTAGGGGCATATAAACAAAAAAATTATCCCGGTGGATTGAAAACCCGAAAGGGCAAACCAGGAAAAAGTTAGGGATTTAATACAAAGAAATTAAGAACAAAAAGATTGTGATCTAAGAACTGCGACTACAAACCACGAATGGAGAGATATATTTGAATCATACAACTTAAAAGCAAATGAGATAAGATCATTAAAAGGATATTGGGGAACAACAGTAGCAATTATCATTTTTATTTGCCATTTACAGTTTTAAAACCTTCTGTAATTACCTCTTTCTAGGAATTGCATCTTGTGTTCTCGCCTATTCAGAGGCATATCAATAAAACAATTTCTTTCTTCGCATCTTTCAAATCGCATTTTTTTCTTTTCTCAGACTTGTTTACAAAATACTACGATCATTATTTGTGAATATTGTCTTGAAACCATTTCGGGGGATTAACAAAATAAAAGCATTTGATGAAACATCGAAAAACATTTTGGGTTAGAAAAATATCGAAAGAAAATCCACGTCTATGTCCATGCACATGGCTATGCCCATGTCTACGCTCACAAGATGAGGGTTATACATACGTCTACACACATGGTTTCTCCTACGTCTTGCAACACAAAAGTTTATACACATATCTACCCCTACATCTACGCGTCCGTACATAAAGTCTAAGTCCCCATCAACGCTAATGCCTACACTTGCAACACGAAGTCTACATTCGCACATGTGTCCACGCGCATGTATACTCCAGCCAATTCTACATATGTCTACACTTACGCCTGTGCCTACGACATAAAAATTGACATACATCTACGCTTATGCATGTGCCTACGACATGCGAATCTACGTACGTCTATGCTTATGCCTTTTCCTATAACACACGAATCTACATACGTTTACGCTTACGCCCGCGCTTACATAGGCCACACATATGCCAATTCATACGTCTACGCCTGCATACAAATCTATGCATAGGCCATTACCTACATCTACGTCTACGTCTACGTCTACGCCCGCAATACAAAATCAACGCTCAACTTTTGCTAACATTTCCCACCGCGTTCAAGTTCAACAATGTTACAACGACACAACATACAACACCAGAAATTGGTAACTCTAAGCCAATGGTTTAATGGAGAGAACATCGAAAATAGTCTTCATAACATTTCAAGGCATATATGCATCTTACACACATTTCACACATACATTTTGCATATTTAAGGCATACATACCCTATACATTTCAATATTCAATACACTCAGGGTTCCATATCAATGTCAAACATCATACATGTCGCATACATACAACATTCAATACGCATGCATACACATGTATCACATAGCAAACAGACAAATAATCTCACCCTCGATTCAACTATCTAAGGGTCGACCAACACAATACTTCTCATATGATTCAACCCATGACCTCAGTCTTCATGTCGTGACACATTCAACCTATCACCTAAGTCTTCCCGCAATGATAAGTTCCTTACAAGTCCCATTACATTACCTTTAATCCGCAACATATTCTCAAAACCCATTACATTGCCTCTAAGCCGCAATGTATTCTCAAAACTCAGTATGTTGCCTCTAAGCCGCAACATATTCTCAAAACCCATTAAATTTCCTCTAAGCCACAATGTATCCTCAAAACCGATTACATTTCCTCTAAGCCGCACTGTATTCTCAAAACATAACACATTGCCTCTAAACCGCAATGTATTATCCAAACTCAACACATTGCCTCTAAGCCGCAATGTATTATCCGAAATCATTAAATTGCCTCTAAGCCACAATGTACTCGCAAAGCCTAGACCATCGCCTCAGACTTCATGCAGCGATGTTCGAAAGAACAAATTTAGCTTATCACATTAGACTTCACGTAGTGGTTTGCGAACCTAACCCATTGCCTTAGACTTCATGCAGCGATGTTCGAAACCAAATCTAGCTTATCACATCAGACTTCATGCAGTGATTCGCGAGACAAGCCAATTGCCTCAGACTTCATGCAGCAATGTGTTTCATTATGCCAAGTTCCAGATCATCGTCTCAGACTTCATGCAGCGATGTTCGAAACCAAATTTAGCTATCACATCAGACTTCACACAATGATTTGCGAACCTGGCCCATTGCCTTAGTCTTTACGCAGCAATGTGTTTCTTTATTCCACAAAATCTAGCCTACCGCATCAGACTTCACGCAGCGATTTGCAAACCAAACTTATTTCCTCATACTTCATGCAACAATGTACATCTATTTACCACGTAACACAAACCATCGCCTCAGACTTCATGCAGTGATGTTCGAAACCAAATTTAGCTTATCACATCAGACTTCACGCAGTGATTTGCGAACCCAAACCATCGCCTCTGACTTCATGCAACGATGTTAGAAACCAAATCTAGCTTATCTTCTCAGACTTCACGCAGCAACTCGCAAAATTTAACCCATTGCATCAGACTTCATCCAGCAATACGTTTCGTCATTCCATAAACACCGTCATCGCCTCAGACTTCACGCTGCGATGCTTAAAAGAAAACAAAACATAATCCATGGTCTCGGTCTTCAAGCAGCCATAGATCATCAAACATTGTTGTGTTCATCCTCCAAGTGGGTGAATGATCAAAAGCTAAACCAAGACATACAAAATTGCGCTCTTAAAACCATCTGCCTCGTTATCAAACCCCGGTAAGCGATGCATCATCAGCTTTGCCTGCTTCCTTGAGACTCGCAAGGGTATGCTATATCAGTATAACCTTATGTTTGTCGGAAATTTTTTTGGATACTTCGAGTATTCAATAAACTTCCAATCAGAATGCGCAAGACTCGAGTTTTCTCACGCTATTCGACTGGAAGATAATTGAATAGGGGCAGCTACCATACCTTAAATTTGTCCTACCTCGATGATTTTATTTTTTAAGATTTAAATAGAAGAAATAGTTAAAGATGGTACAATAATATCTGATTTCCTATCTTTATCCAAGACTAGGGGTGTATTTTAAATTCAGGAAATAGGGGCTTTCTACATCAGAAAGACTCATAAGCTCATTCGCGAGGCATGTTGGCCTATGGCCCATGAGATTCGAAAATGGAAAATTGTTTCAAAACTAGTAATTACTAAGTTATTAAATTATTAAGGCGACTTAAGTTTAAGTTGCTATTAATTAGTAATTAAATGTATTAAAGACATTTAAGTGTTATTTATAAATAAAAAAGGAGGTGTAATTACGAATACTAAGCCCATTAAGTTTCTTAAGTTGGCCCATCTAATGTTTTGGGATGGAAGAAATATTGTTATTAAAATTGATGCTTTTGTTTTAATTAAAAAGATATACAAAATAAATAATATTAATAAAGAAAATTGTTTGTTGTTTTAAACAAATAAATAATATTTGTTTCAAGAAATAATAATGTAACGTTTTTTACTTTTGTAGTAATGTGTTTTTAAAGTTTGTTTAGTTATTAAAAAAGAAACCGTTGGGCTAAAGGCCAATTGGGTCTGGCTTAAGAGAAAGATGTTTTTGCTGTAATGAAGAAAAAAGAAGCATTGATATTGGGCCAAGATGTAAACAACCCAATTGAACTGAAAATATTTGGCTGCAAGGACAAAAAATGCACAAGGTTGGAAGCAGGAGTATTCAATGCTGACCCATATTACACAAACATATGTTGTACGAATTTTGCCAAAAATTACGCACGCCTTTTTGCAAAAACATTTACTGTTTGGATCTTTCTTTTCACAATAAAATAAGATAGAGATTACACTAAATCTGCAGAACCAATATTCATTAAATCAAATCTTCAAGTTCAGGCCAAAATCCTATAATAACACATATCAAAATCAATTACGAATGAATCAAGTATTTTTCTAAATCAGTCAACTGCAAAATCAAATCTCTATTATTCCAAATCTGAAATTACATTGTAATGAAATCTGAAAATTATAATTAAATCAATTATAACAATCAATTAAATCCCTAATTATTCTAAACCTATGCTAATTTCTAACGGCAAAACCCTAAGAAACTAAAGGATATAAATACAGGAAAGAACAACAACAGGGGGGATTACTTTGAAGAAGAATCTGGGAAGAAATCAATACGAATATAGAGGGGGGACGAATTAGAAGAAACAAAAGAACTGAGGGTAGATTCACGCTGAAGAGCCCATAACCTGTCGAAGACGAAGAGGAGACGGTTAGGGTTTCAATATCTGAAACCCTAACCGCCACTGACGATCGCCTTGCTCTGCCGCACCTTCAATCTCTCGTCACCACCATCTTCAACCATCATTGTAGCCTGCAAATCAAGAGGAAGAGAGGGACATTAGTAACAAATCAGACCAGAAGCAAAAAAGTCGGAATCAGAAATCGCGAAAAGGGGGAAAGGTAACGAACGTAGCTTTTATTGTTTTATTATTGATTGAGGTTTTGTGGGTAGAATTATGGTGGGAAAGGGATGGAATTCTTGAGCCGCCGGAGAGTTGGGGGTGTTAGGGTCTTGAAAGGGAAAGAAGAGGTGGAACGAGAGAAAAGGTGGATATTACTGTAAAACAAAAAAATGAAAATGAAGAGATAATGTAAAAAAAAACTTATTATACTGGACATATCATATACGCACGCGCCCATCGTAGCCATCGTGCTCCTTCGCTGTCGACCATCAGAGTTTAATCAAATGGCCGTTAGGCAAAGTTTCATGATAGCTCAGTACTCCCTTGTGCACTAAATCGAGCCGAATCCATCCTCAATTCGTTTGGGCCTAAGCCCATTAATTTCGCCACCCCTCCTGCAGTAATTACTAAATCACAACTAGCAATACACCTCCCCCTGTCTGAATTTATGTTTGGGCCTAGCACAGTTCTGCTTTAGACACCCTCTATTTTTACTGTTATAACTAAATTTGCACCCCTTCCTAATTAATTATTTTTTATGTTTTTCTATAATTCTATTATTTTTTAATTCTATTTTTATTATTATTATTTCTTTTATATTATATTTTTATCTATTTTTTATTTATTCTTCTTATTATTATTATATAATATTATTATCCATTATATTGGCATAAATAAATTATTTTTTAAAAACTCATGAATATATTTTTTTCTATTATTGCATTAACATATTTTTAATCATGCATTAACAAGATTTTTTTGCAATTTATATGATTAAAAAACATTCAACAGATCTTAAAACTATTTTCGCAATCAACTAAGCTAATCAATTATTTTTGCAAAAGGGTTTTCAACAGATTTTGACTAACCGTGCATTTAGCCAAAATCTCCGCAATTACTACTCCAAGTCAAAATGCGAGGTGATTCAAAGTACGTTTGTGACTCCCTAAAAAATACCAACCCCATACGAACTACGAATTGGGACTCTAATTCCTTATAAGAGGATACGTAGGCATACGATCAGAAATCGTAGCGAGTTCCCCTATTAAAAATTAAAATCCTTTTTCCCCTATTAAAAATTAAAAACCTTTCCCCCTAATAAAGTTTAAATCCTGTTTCCCCAACTCAAACCTAAAACCTAGTATTCTTGTGAACAAGGTAGATGAAAGGTGTCTAACACCTTCCTTTCTTCTAAAGAAGTCTGAAACCTAGGATCTCTGTCTGCGAATTAGGGTTTTCTGTTAGGTTCCCTTCCCTAGGATAAAAACTAATAGTGGCGACTCTTGATTTAAAAACCAGTTGCTACAGTGTGTAGGTTATTGTTATTACATACTTTGTCTGTAATCTGAGAATTCATCTGTATACAGTCGTTACTCTGCCTAGTTTTTGTGAAGACTTAATGCAATTAAAGCTTCATTTTCTCAAGAGGTCTAGTATCTTTTCTTGCTTGGTTTCAATCAAAAGAATGAGAATTCTATCTTGACTCATAATGTTAAGTGTTGGCTTCTTGTTGGTTAGATGGTTCTTTTCCCTAGCTTTTACCTTATGCTTTAGGATAGTCCCTTCTTCTCCTCCCATCTTCTTTAATTTCAAAAATATTCTCCCTCATTTTGAAAACTCTTCTTCTTTCTAAACTTGAACCGCTTTCATAATAAACTTGGACTTAGATCCATGCATTTTCAAAATATTTTATTAAATAAACTTCAATCAACTTAATAATACCTTGACATTTTTGTGAGAAGACTAAAAGTCAATCAATCTCATTCAAATCATTTTGTCATTTTGGCTCTTATCTTTAAAACATTTCTCAAAAGATTAGACTCTTGTCAATCCTTGTAGGGATGCAAACAACTATACTTCTACAATATGTAGTGAAGTGAGATATCTTCCACTTGGGTGTTGAGTGAAGCATTGTTGATTTTAAAATCCAATCCATATCCTCCACTTTGGGATGATGCAAATACTCATTTCTCATGATTTTGGGTAGTAAGTATGTTTTCCACACGGACAATGGCAATGACGTTTTATCTCATAAAATTAATCATCACACTTGTGTTTTAAAATTTTTAAAGGTGAACTACGTGTACCCTGATCCCCTATTGCACAAAAGGTGGTACGTGGGCACTAAAGGTTCGCAACCGCGGCGGGTGGAAAAATCATAAAAAATATTTCTTTTCTCACCTCCACCATCTATTTTTATACAATATTTTATATCCTAAATATATAGATTTTACAAAAAGGTTCCTGCGGAGTACCATAAATGTTTAGGATACCAATACCTTCCCTTTGCATAATCAACCCTATTCCCATTCCATTTGCATTTGTCAAGATCCATCCATGTAATTTCTCATGATTTTCATGGTTTTACACATAGGGGAAATACATGCAGTCATTAAAACACATACTTCGGTCATACATGCAGTCATTATAACATATATAGAAAGCATAATATGGTATGCTCAAACTTAGTAACTGTATTCGCTCTCATCGCTGTAAAAGAAAACCATTCATAAAAAACAAACCCATCCAAAACTTCACTACTTAACTCAAAGTGTATACAAACTTCAACCACATTCAAGTTTAACAACCTACATCATGCAACAAGTTCGAATAATTATAAATCCTAAATTTTACATCTTCCTTTCTAACTTGAGCCTGCATAATATATTTTAGGGTGATAATGTTCTTTGGTGATAAATGACCTTTTAAGTGCTATTTATAGACAATTTGTTTTGGCTGTTTGGGGACTGGTATAAGTGTGGCCCCTTATTTGTACATGCATAAAATATTATTTTCTTGATTTAGTTGGATTTCATTTATGACAGTGACTATTCCCTAAACAGCAAGCACATTTTGGACTTTTATATGACCTATATAGCTTTTATCATGATGCATGTATGCAGCAATGTTTAATAAGTGATGCAAAATGTTTTTATTTATTTACGTAAATACATTTATAAATGGCCATCTCATAAAATACTACATAACCATATAATACATTGTCACAACATTCTTAGTACTGCATATTAATTTTTTTCATTACATCACTTATGCCTAACTTTTGTTTTGCAATTTGTAGATGAACAAATGTAAATTTTTAACACAATTATGAATGTTGTTACCGAACAAATAAGAGGTGTGTTTTTTTATATGGTTATGGAGATACTGAAAAAACATTCATGTGAAACACACTTTCAGCGGCATTGCATTCTAATCGTGATATTGTTTTGAACGTCGCATCAAGTGGAATATCAATTTTACTTCTACCTGGAGGGAGAACTGCACATTCTAGATTCAAAATTCTTGTTCCATGTCTTGATTCATCTATTTGTGACATTCCAAAAAAAATCAGACCAGGCAGGGTTGTTGAAAATAACTAATTTGATTATATGGGATAAGGCACCCATGGCAAACAAATGGTATTTTGAATCCCTTAACAAGTCATTGAAAGATAGTATGGATACTGCTGAAGATCCATGTGAACAGATCTTTGGAGGTAAGGTTGTTGTATTTGGTGGTGATTTCAGACAAATCCTACTTGTTGTACCAAGAGGAACTAGGTCTGATATTATGCATTCAACAATAAACACCTCTTATATTTTAGAACCTTTCATTGTTCTAACGCTTACAAAAAATATGTGTTTGGTATCTGGATCTAACTCTAACAATGTTGAAGAGATTGAAAGTTTCTCTAAATGGATTCTAGATGTTGGACATGGTAAGCTCTCAGAACCTAATGATGGATATGTTGAAATTGTTATTCCTCCAAAGTTACTTTTATCAGATTTTATGGACCCCATTGAGGCAATTGTTACCAGTATTTACCCTAACCTACTTGAAAATATCACCACTCCTAATTACCTTCAGAGTAGAGTTATTTTAACTTTAACTATAGAGATTTTAGATTAAATCAATGATTACATTACTAATCTTAACAAATAAATTTTAGTGCATATGCAACATTACTTTTAGAAGCTTTTTTTTATGATATATGACTAAATATAATGCTATGTTTTTTTTAGGTGATGATAAGGAGTATCTAAGTAGTGATTCTATTGACAGATCAGATGCTAATGACAATGAGGCTTTCGAGCATTTGACACCGGAATTCTTAGGTTGCTTGAAAACTTCTGGTTTGCCAAATCATTCTATGAAATTAAAGATCGGCACTACAATAATGTTGATAAAAAATTTGGATCAATCAGAGGGATTATGCAATGGTATAAGATTGACGGTGACAAGGCTAGAAAATCATGTCATCAAGACTAAGATTATTCCAGGAACCCATGTTGGCAACATTATTTACATACCTAGAATGTCTTTGTCTCCTTCTCAATCACCTTGGCTATTCAAGCTTATAAGGAGATAATTCCCCATAATTGTTACATTAGCAATGACAATAAATAAATCTCAAGGGCAATCATTAGACTATGTTGGTTTATATTTACCAAAAGATGTATTTAGCCATGTATGATACGGTGGGAAGAACTGACTATTTTTTGGAATGCTGGTTTGCGTTTGTTTTTGCAAAATGTCGCAGTAAGCAAGAGTCGTCACCGACTTTTATTTTATCCAACAAGGAAAGGAAAAAAGCACAGAAAAATTCCTTTTTCGAGATATTTCTGAGTACGGGGGGTAGATTATAGAAAAGGAAGATATTAGCACCCTTTTTATCCGTAGTTATCTACGGGCGCTCTTAGGTACTTGCTCATTGTTTTCAAAATTGTTTTCTTTGTATTTGTGGATTTTGAAAAGTTTTTGTTTTAACTTCGATTTAACTCTTACTTCTGTCCTCAAGAGTGTAATGAAGTGTTTTTGAAAACTTGTTCGTAAAAGTGTAAGTGTGAAAAAGTTTTGTTTTATTTGAGCAAGTACTTAAGAACTAATCTACCTACTCGAAAAAGGAATCGTTCTATGTTTGTTTCCTTTAGACAATGCTATCCTACTATTAGTGAGTAGGTAGCACCGTCGTTGGAGTTTTGAGGGTCAATTCGAAAAGGAACATACGATCACTAGAGCAATGTTAGGACGTTTTAGTAATAGCCCTAAAGTCTTAGATCAATTATCCGAGGCAACTATGATCTTTTAGACAAGAGGACGACCTCTAAAACGACTTATACTCAATGACCGTGTACGAAGGCAACCAAGTGGGGTGTACCCTAGGAGTGCGCATGTGCGAGTGTGTTGATTTCAGTTATTTTTTATCTTTGCACATGTTAAGGGTGATCTAATCATTTTAAGATTTAAGCATTCATTCTTGTCATGCAAGCCTTATTATCAAACATCTAACAGTTGTATAATTTGCGAAATTAAAATGTGGAATTTAAACTAACTATTACAAGGCGTCGGGTATTTACATCGCCAAAGACAAACCCTTTGAAATTTAAAAATAAATAAATGTCCTAATTATTTATTACAAACCGGGAGCAGATACATTAATTGGATAAAGAAAAATAAAGTGCACGATGCGAAATTAAATCGAATGCGAAATTAGGGTTTTGCCCCTTTTAATTAAAGAAGATATTTTTGGTTGTTTTTATTTTTTAGAAAAGAAATTAAATCCTAAAATTAAATGCTAAATTAATTATAAAACAAATTAATTAATGAAAAATATTAAATGACATATTTTTGGAGTTTTTGTTATTTTAGGAAAGAAAATAAAATAATAAATTAGGGTTAGAACCTATTGATTTCTAATTAATTTTTAAATATTTGTAAAATAAATTAAAGTTACCTAATTAATATTGCCTAATTAAATTAATTAATATTTGTTAATAAAAATAGAAATTTCTGAAATTTAATTGGGTAAAAACATTTTTGTGATTTTTTTGATAAAAAAGGAATTAATTTATTGGTTAGCGATTAAATTAAACAAAATAAAATAATTAAATAAAACAAACAAAATATAAAAAAGTAGAGAATGAGCCTGATTTCGAGGTGTGAATAGCAATTATTTGGCCCATTTGATGAAGACCCAATTGACTTTTCTGATCCCATACACGTGCATTGACTTGGCCTAGGGTGTGCCTTCCTTGATAGCCACCAGATCTGGACATCTGGCCATCTGGCCATCTGGCATGTTGATTGGTGAGGGAGTATGATGGATCTCCAACTTAAGCGTGCACCGAATCACCTGGAATTGTTAGGAAAAATAACAAATGCTGGAGGCAGGGATCGAACCCCTGACCTCCAGCCTCTAATGCCTTGAACGTCCCACTTGTAACAACTACGCCATGTCTTTCTATTTGTTAATATAATACAAATCAATAATAATATAATAAAACAAATGCGTTAGTGGAATTTTTTCGCGAAATTCAAACAAGCCAATAGAGGGGTGCCACATGGGTCGTCTTCTTCCTGGCACCGTGGGTAAAAGTTTGACAACCTATACCTACGGATAAACGTCCGTTGCTAAAGGAATTGTTCACTCCAAAATCCTCCATGGGCAACATAAATGGAAGCTAGCACCATGGTTGAGCTCGTCTTGTTCCCCTGAACAAGATAGTACCCTTTACGAAGGCCAATTATTCCTGTAACAAAAAGCCCTAAAACCAAATACAAAACCCTAGCAATGGTGATTCATGATATAGGTCAGATAAATGAAATTGGCTATTGGCAAAAGCTTGCAAACATCATGGTGATCAAGAATATGCAATTATTTTTCATTATAGATGCAAGAATGAAGCTAATCGATTTCAAGAAAAGGATGGTTCCGTGAACGACTTACAGTGCACGAGAGAGCTCGAAAATGCATGGTTTTGATTGGTTTAGGTTGTGTAAGCTTCCAAGAAACGATTGAGATTGTTAAAGAGCCTTAAAACTGTCTCTAAGAGTGATTTCGAATTCTCACTTTTTTGCTTGTTTTTGCAAATTCGGTTCTTGCTCTATGCTTGATCTCTCTCAATTTTAACCTTATGAGGGTGTTCTTGGACTTTTTAGAAATCTTAGGATGCCACCTAATAAACTTCTTTGGTTTCATCTCAATTGGATCTTCCATGTTCATGTAAGAAGCTTTGACAAAAAAGGTGTTTTTGTTGACTTTTCAAAATGACCTATAATGTCCAAATTCATAACTTCTGGTGAGTGCATATTTTGAACTTGGGAGATGAAAATGGATTGTAGGGAATTGCATCCTCTTCAAAATGAGCTTTGGATGGGTCATTTCTCATAAAGTATGAGAAAGTTATGCTTGGTCAAAGTTGAGTTGACTTTTCCTACAAAACCCTAATTTAGCAACTTTTGAATCTTGATGAGTTATGAGCAATGTTTGATGAATCATGATAAACCCTTGATCAAATGATGAAATATACTTCAAAATGAGAATTTTGACCAAAAATCTTGAAGTTTGACTGTATGTGGGCCACAGTTGACTTTTGCCCTAGCACAGTCGATTTTTAGGCTTTTGAGCAATTGACTAGGCAAACTTCCTCTGCAAGGCTTGAAACTTGACATGGATGATCTTGGTAACATATTAGGACATTGGTGAGAACTTGGGATCACTTTGACTCAAGTATCTTGATGCAACATGAAACCTTAATTTTGGGTAGATTGCCTTAGGAGAGAGCTTGTCTGACCAATTCTTGGACTACTTTGAGCAACTTGGAGATTTTTCTTGCAATGTTTTGAGAAATATGGGAGGACAAATTTTGGAGTATAACACCATGGACAACTTTATGTTACAATGTCAAGAGTCAAAAGCTAAGGTGGTTTGAAAATCTTAATCCATAACAAAGACAACAAACCGTTATCTCAAACAACAAATGTGGTTTTTAAAGAAGTTTTCTGCAATGTTGTTTAGGTAATGACTTTCTTATTCTTCTCAATTTATTTTGGCAAAGTTTGTTTCATTAAAAAACAACTATGTATTACTACCCTTACTATGCTTATTTTTTAATAACAGTTACATATTAAACTAAGATATTTGGTTATAATACTTCTAAAGTATTTGCATGGAACCATTAAGGTATTCTTTCTCACTTTCAATAAAAATTTATTTGAATATCAAAATACTTATCTACAACGTTGTTAAAATTTTAGAATATGTGTATACTTTTTAGTTAATGACTATAACCAATGAAATTATTTATTCTAACTACTACTATTTTTTGCTTTTCAGTTAACTTTTCGTCTATTGTGTCATATATTATTGAAGACACCTTTTAACTATTACTTTTTAATTTTCTTCTTATATTTATACAATCGTATTAAATATATATTTTATCTTTATTATTTGATTTGAGGTTATTATGTAAACATTCATTAGTCACAAAATTAAACTTTTATATTGTGTTACTTATTCATTGTTCACCTTAAGAACGGTCGATACTCGTGCGGACGCACGAGTCTTTTATTAATTGCGGTTTGTTATCGTGTTTAGGATTAATATTTTGAGTTATAAAATAAAATAAATTTTTTTTCAATCCATCTAATTTTCACTCGTTTTAAATTTAACGAGAGTAAAAGAGAATTGATTATAATAATATTTTTAATTTACACATGTTTCTTAAAAATAGGATGTGCATTGTCACGTGATAATACTTAAAATAACGCTTTATTTACAAAATTGACACCATATTTTTTATTTAGACTCGTTTTTAATATCATAAATTTAAATTTTAAAGATATATTCTTCTTTTTACATTAGTGACCATTCCCTTATGATGAACTTACTTCTAATCTCTCACAATTCATTACAAAGTCTCCTCTTATTTTGAATGAAACATGAAGAGTAGACATTGTCTTGTTGTTGTTGGGGGGAGTTACTAGGAGCATCGATATATAGTGTAGGACTAGGCATCTTTGTGAAAGACACACCACTTATCCACCTAAAACCTTAAGGTGATAGGTAAGTGGATTATGTCACTTATATATGCTTAAGTCTCCACATTCCTATCCAATGTGGGACTATTTCCCCACTTACTCACACTTGTTATATTATTCCAACACTCCCCCTCAAATGTGAGTCCACAATGATCCCCCACTCTTTCGGTCCCTTTCTCGAACCAAAGGCACCTTTATGAAAGACACACCACTTATCCACCTAAAACCTTAAGGTTTTAGGTTGATAAGTGGTGTGTATTTCACAAAGATGCCTAGTCATACACTATGTATCGATGTTCCTAGTAACTCCCCCCAATATGGTATCAAAGCTTTTGGTTCGAGAAAGAAACCAAAAGAGTGGGGGAGCATTGTTGACTCACACTTGATGGGGAGTGTTGGAATAATATAGCAAGTATGAGTAAGTGGGGAAATAGTCCCATATTGGGTAGGAATGTGGAGACTTAAGCATAAATAAGTATGAGAACCCACTCACCTATCACCTTAAGGTTTTAGGTGGGTAAGTGGTGTGTCTTTCACTTATATATGCTTAAGTCTCCACTTTCCTATCCAATGTGAGACTATTTCCCCACTTACTTGTACTTGTTATATTATTCCAACACTTCCCCTCAAGTGTGAGTCTTTAATGCTCCCTCACTCTTCTGGTCTCTTTCTCGAACCAAAGGCTCTGATATCATATTGGGAGGAGTTACTAGAAGCATCGATACATAGTATAAGACTAAGCACCTTTATGAGAAACTGTTGGCTCCCAAATTCGACACTTAATATATTTGGTCTTTTAGACCAAAAAACTGGAATAAACCAAGACAAGAAGAATATTCGACATATGAAATAACTTAGGAGGAAAATCTAAGTTATTTTTTAATGTTCGACCAGAACTCACCTTCAGGCATGTTCGACTGAAGAGGACTTATGTCCTTCGACAGAGAGAAAATATCTTCGCTTGACATATGATACGAGGGATATTTGAAATTTGAATTATTGGAGGGAAAGGCAGTTTCGCCAGCGGCTAAGGAGAAGCAACGTGGCTGAAAGCCATAGGTCGAGGAACATGCAGAAGACACTTGTCTTCATCTTAGCGCAGAATGATCCCTCGACTGTTACTTATCTTTAGTATAAATTAGGAAACTTGTGTAGTTTTTAAGTGTGTTTAACTATTTTGTACTAGTCACTCAAACATTATCCAAGTAACCGCTGCGTGAGAAAGGATAAAACTGAGAAATGTACGTTGGAAACACCTCTCTTTATTAATAAAAGTCTTTTACATTACTTTAATATTATCTTGAAAAGTTATCTTTCTTAATTCTTTACCTGCATTTTCTACTTTCCTGTCCATTCTTCCAAAATCTCAAACATCTTTTCTCTGGGTCGAACGTGTGTTCTTCCTGCTTATCCGTCTTACAAAATAATTAGCATATGTTCTGGGATTAATCTGATTGATCCCGTAAGTAAACCAAAAAGCACTTTCCTTTTTGGAGATCAATGGTTGTTTATCAAAAACCATGGTAAACAAATTGGCACGCCCAGTGGGACGTTGCTAATTTTTATTAAAAATCTTGTTTATGTTATTGTGTTTTTCCTGTACAGTTATAACGTTGCATGTTATTGAGAAGTGGTAAAGTAACCAACAACCATACTGTTAGGAATAAAAATAGTGAGAGTAGTATGGCTAACGAGCCAAATCATGGAGAAATACCTCCACCAATTACTGGAACAGTGGTTAATACCGCTGTCGAAGGGAATATCCCAACCTCCGTTGGATCAATACCAACGTTAATTACAAATCAAACTGGACCCTTACTTTCGTATGTAGGTTCAAGAGGTCCATTAGGAACGCCTCCACCAAGGGTAAACCTGGGATCCCGATCATTTGTGACCCCAGGATTTTCGACAACCTGGATGGGTCGAGAGAAACCATATGGCATGCCAACTACTGAAATGGCTAGCCTTATGAATGCTGCTTCCACTTTTTCAGAACCTTTGGTGAATGCAACATCGCCATTACAGGGGTCTGGAGCTAGTCGAAACCAATTTTTGGGAGGGCCATCTCATGTAATACCAAGCCTCACGAATGTTTCAGCAATAATTTTGAGGCAACAGATGGATGAGAGTAATCATGATATGGTACAAATGTTAGCACAAACTCTAAGTATAGTGCTAAACCCCCTCATCCAGACTGCTACACAGTCGAATCAATAGATGACAGCGCAAATGACGTGCATGGCTGAATTCTTTGGAGTACCCCAAGTCGTTCGACAACCCCAGAGAATGTCAATAAGAGCAAATCAAGGGGTAATTATGGAAGAGGATTTTACCGTTAATCCAAACCCCCAGATTCCTAGAGTAGAAATAGAACAACCAAGGGTCAAAGTACCACGACACCCTAGAGAAATCGATCAAGGAGTTATTATGGCTAATAGAAACCAGAATGCTGACGAATTAATACAGCAAGTTCGACACCAAAACTATGGGACGGACAATAATCTAACTTACATGATCGAAAGGATCATGATGCAAAACGGGATGAATGTTGGTTTTCACAGACCAAACTTTACATCCCCATTGTCAGAATATATTCTGGAAACTGACTTACCACCTAGGGGAAAGGTTCCAAAGTTCACTAAATTTTCAGGGAATACGACAGAGTCAATTGTCGAACATGTGGCCAGATATTTGATCGAGGTCGGGGAAATAGAAAACAACGAAAGTCTTAGAATCAAATATTTCCTAAGTTCCCTAAAAAAGAATGCTTTCACTTGGTTCACCACTCTCCCAGCCAATTCGATCCACAACTGGAACCAATTGGAAAGATTGTTCCATGAAGAATTCTACATGGGTCAAACCAAGATAAGTCTAAAAGAATTGGCTAGCGTAAAGAGAAGGTTTACAGAGCCAATTGATGAGTATTTAAATAGGTTTCGATTACTCAAAGCCAGATGCTTTACCCAAGTACCTGAGCATGAATTGGTCCAAATAGCAGCAGGGGGGCTGGACTATTCGATTAGGAAAAAGTTAGATACACAATACCTAAGAGATATGGCCCAACTGGCTGATAGAGTTTGACAAGTAGAACGCCTTAAAGCTGAGAAAGCTAAGGCTGCCAAAACTCATCGACGAGAGAGGGTAGCCTATGTCGAAATGGATGATAACGATCCAGAGACATCTAGTAATCCAATAGATGTTGAAGAAGGCGAAATAGACTTGGCAGAATTAAAACAAGGACCACCATATTCTTTTAAACTATTAGTGCCATCAAATGGGAAGAATCCTGTAGAGCCTGAGAAAAACAGTGACAAATTTCCTAAGAAAACCTATAGTTTCGACATATCCAAATGTGACGAAATATTTGATCTATTAGTTAAAGATGGCCAGATGATAGTGCCTCAAGGGGAAAAATTGCCTCCTTTAGAACAGAGAAATAAAAGAGGTTTTTGTAAATACCATAATTTTTTGGGACATAAAACCTCACAATGTTTCCTTTTCAGGGATCTCGTCCAACAAAGCGCTAAAGGAAGGAAGGCTGAAATTTGCTGATAAACCAGCAATGAAAATCGACACCAGCCCACTGCAGATGGAGGCACATTATGCCGAACAAGTTGGCATTCACATGGTGGATGTTTCTGAAGATTTCATCACAAAACCCATCTTTGGAAGTTTTACTGGGAACATCTCCAGAAAAACTATTAAAGGGGTGAGAAAGGCCACTGAAGGCCTAGATTTGAAGAAGGAAATTGCCCAAGGGTCGAAGAAGAAGGCTACTGAAAGCCTGAAACTGATCAAACGGGTTGCTGAAGACCCAAACAAAAACAAAGGAGTTGCTGAGGGCTCCAGCAAAAGAACCACCACAGGTTCTTATTTGGCTGCTGTAAAAGGTTCGACAGAGAATCTAGAGGCCAAAATGCAGAAAATGAACCTTGCTGCCAAAAGCAACTTGCAGGTTAACATGGTTGAAGTCTTTGGCGCCAAAGCCTCAGAGGAAGCCATTCGACAAGAAGAAGTAAACAAAACTGCATTCCCAAAGGAGAATGAAGATCTGGCAGATTTTCTACATAGGTGTCAGAAGAAGAAATCGGAAGTAATGATATATCCTAGATGTAGCTCCATTTTCTACAAGAAAGCCGCTGAGCACATACAAGCTATGCGGAATATGAAAGCAAAACAGGGCACCAATGCCCAACAAAGAATGGGTTCAGAAGTCAGATTTGACCCCAGAAGGGGGCGTCAACAAGGACCCATGAGTCAGGAAAGGAGGCCACCAACTTTTAGGCCTCCAACTAATATGCCCACTGATATTTGGCTAAACACCATGGGAAGAAAGAGGCCAAATGAAGAGAGATGGCATGCGTTCGACGTGCCAAGAGGGTCTTCTTTAGATTACAGAAAGGAGTGCCATGCTTCTGCGTCGAATAAAATGACCCATGTGTCGAGCAATTATAAAGGAAATAATCCTATGTCTCGTTCGCAGTGGAGAAGATTCCAAAGACGGCGAAAGGCCAAAAAAGAGGCAGCTAGACCTCATCCAGAGGTTAGCACTAATGTGTAGAGGAAACAAAGGAAGCCCCTAGAGAGAAATCCTATACCTTGGGCGGAGGAATATGGGTCGAATTATGAAGACGACTCTGATTCTGGTGACAGTTTAGACATCATGGTGAATGTCATATCCGTGTTACCTAAAGAATACAACCGTGAGGTCGAAGTTGAAGAAACTGACCTAATGGTTAAACAAGAAATGGCTAGGCACAAGCCAGTATGTTACTATGTAATGAACAACGGTTGCGTTGAAGAACATAACGCATTTTTTGAGCCACCAACAGAGGCTATGAAGAGCCATCTGAAACCCCTGTTCATTAGAGATAAGATAGGGGAGATAACTATAAATAAAATTATGGTTGATTGTGGGGCGACCATCAATATCATACCAAAATTCATGCTGGAAAAGTTAGGCAAGGGAGATGCTGACATAAAGCCACATAACATGGTCTTATCCAACTATGAAGGGGGCATAGGCACCACAATGAGTGTCATACAGTTAGACCTCAAAGTAGGATCAATCCTCCGATCCACCATGTTCATGGTGATTTCAGCAAAACCCAACTACAATCTACTCCTAGGTCGAGAGTAGATACATGGCATTGGAGCGGTGCCATCTTTGATGCACCAAAGAGTCACAATATGGCGCCCCGACGGCATTGTGGAAAACATCGAAGCATATCAGAGTTATTACATAGGTGAAATCAACAGTGTCGGAAAGAATAGTTTCGACAGAAATTTGGCTCATATAGGGCCATGCAATCCACCTGAGTTTTATTTAAATCCAACTCCTAATGACTTCTGCTCCCTATACCTACACTCTGACCAAGGCTTTCAGTGGGATAGAGAAGACTTATCCAACATCGACTTTGGAGGAGTTGATGACATACGACCAACAGGCTGGGGAAGCGAGTTTGATGATGATGATTGAGTCACAAACTCTGCAAAAGATTTCGGCATATGTGGCCGAAAGTATAATGATAGCGACCTTGGAGGCTGAAGTTAAGTATATGGCTTTCGAAGCCAATGAACAAGTCCTTTCTAAGACAGGCCTTGGAAAAGATTTTGATCCAGAGCCTCCCGACTTAGGGACGAAAGACCTTCGAGATCCGAGGTTGGACGCCATCTATGACGAGGAACCTCTAGGTTTCGAAAAGGACCCGTTGGCGAACAATGCTAGAATGTTGGCTCAAGATCCTCTAGAAGAGGTAAATCTAGGCGAAGGTCCCGTAAAGAAGCCAACGTACATAAGCACAAAAATGGATCCAGGACTTAGGGTCAAAATGATCCAATTACTAAAAGAGTTCAAGGATTGTTTTGCGTGGGACTATGACGAGATGCATGGTCTCGACAGAAGTTTGGTAGAATTGCAGTTGCCAATAAAGCCTGGAAAGAAGCCTGTTAAGAAGATTCTGAGACGGTTTGCGCCATAGATTTTATCAAAAATCAAAACGGAAGTCGAAAGGCTGCTGAGGTGCAAGTTCATACGAACGACCAGGTATGTCGAATGGATTGCAAATATTGTGCCTGTTATAAAGAAAAATGGTACTTTAAGGGTGTGCATCAATTTCAGAGATCTGAATGCTGCAATACCCAAGGATGAATATCCAATGCCAGTTGCGGAGATGCTAGTGGATTCTGCCGCTGGTTTCGAGTATATGAGTATGCTTGATGGCTACTCTGGATATAATCAAATCTTTATTGTTGAGGAAGATGTGTCAAAAACGGCATTTCGTTGCCCTGGGGCCTTAGGCACTTATGAATGGGTAGTGATGCCCTTTGGCCTAAAGAATGCAGGGGCAACGTACCAGAGAGCCATGAATTTGATCTTCCATGATTTTATTGACACTTTCATGAATATTTATATTGATGATATTGTTGTAAAATCTGTTTTAGGGAAGACTCACATGGATCATCTTCGACAATCCTTCAAGAGGATGAGACGCTACGGCCTGAAGATGAATCCTCTAAAGTGTGCTTTTGGTGTCAAAGTGGGAGATTTCTTAGGTTTTGTGGTCCATAAAAAGGGCATTGAGATAAACCAAAACAAGACCAACGCTATCTTGTAAGCCAAAGCACCAACTAACAAAAAGGAATTGCAATCCTTACTTGGGAAGATAAATTTCCTAAGGAGATTTATATCTAACCTCAATGGGAAAACGCAAGCCTTTTCGCCACTACTTCGACTCAACAAAGGAGGATTTGAATGGAGGCAAGAGCATCAAGAAGCCTTCGACAAAATCAAAGAGTACCTCACCAAACCACCTATTTTGGTGCCTCCGTGTCGAAGTAAAAATATGAGACTGTACATAGCTGCGTCTGATAAAACTTTAGGGAGCATGCTGGCTCAAGAGGATGAACATGGTGTCGAAAGGCCCATATACTACCTCAGTAGAGTTTTAAACGATGCAGAAACTAGATATAACGAGGTTGAAAAACTATGTTTATGTCTATATTTTTCATGTACAAAACTTAAGCAATATATAAAGCCAGTTAATGTTTATGTTTCGTCTCATTTTGATGTTTTCAAATATATGTTGTCGAAACCCATCTTGCACAGCAGAATTGGCAAATGGGCACTTGCATTAACTGAATACTCATTAACCTTTATGCCTCTCAAGGCTATGAAAGGTCAAGTGGTAGCAGACTTTATAGTCGACCATTCAATACAAGAAGGATCACTGAATTATTTGGAGACCGAACCTTGGAAACTGTACTTTGATGGCTCTAGTCATAAAGATGGAGCTAGAGTCGGAGTCCTTATTATTTCTCCAAACAAAATTCCAACAACATTTAAGTACAAAATAGACGGGGATTTCTCCAATAATGAGGCTGAATACGAAGCGTTAATCATAGGCCTTGAAATCCTGTTGGAATTGGGGGCAACTCAGGTCGAAATAATGGGAGACTCAGAGTTAGTCCTAAAAAAAATTACGAAAGAATACAAATTCATAAAAGAAAATCTTATCATGTATTTCGTAATAGCCAGACGGTTGTTGAAGAACTTCGAAGTAGTTAACATTCGACACATACCCAGATTGGAAAATCAAGTAGCTAACGACTTAGCACAGATTGCATCTGGGTATAAGGTGTAGAAAGATAGGCTACAACAAGCAATTGAAGTTAGAGGGAGAGTAACTTCCATTAAGTTATCTCCATTAGATTTAAGGACCACAACATTGGGATATACTCATCATGAAAATTTTGAAATTTCGTTCATAGAAAATCTAACAGAACAAGATTGGAGAAAGCCTGTAGTGGATTATTTACAAAATCCAACGGTTTCGACAGAACGAAAGATAAAGTATAGAGCACTGAGTTACGTGTTAATGGGAAATGAGTTATTCAAGAAAATACCTGAAGGTGTGCTTCTGAAATGCCTAAGTGAAACAGAAGCATATATAGCTCTTTCCACCACACACGCTGGGGCATGTGGAGCACACCAAGTAGGCCAAAAGATGAAATGGTTATTGTTTCGACAAGGATTATATTGGCTCACTATGTTAAAGGATTATGTTGATTTTGCAAAAGGATGCCAAGAATGTAAAAAACCATACAGGTATTCAACATGTGCCACCAAGCGAACTTCACTCGATTGTGAAACCTTGGCCTTTTAGAGGATGGACTTTGGATCTCATTGGAGAAATTCGACCAGCATCGTCTAAAGGTCAGAAGTATATATTGGTGGGCATTGATTATTTTACTAAGTGGATTGAAGCGATCCCTTTAGTCAATGTAGACCAGGAGAATGTCATTGAATTCATTCAAAAGTACATCATATATAGATTTGGAATTCCTGAAACAATTTCTACAGACCAAGGGTCAGTCTTTATTGGTCGAAAGATGCAAGACTTTGCTGCAGAAATGGGGTTTAAACTATTAACATCTACGCCTTATTATGTGCAAGCTAATGGCCAGGTCGAAGCAACAAATAAAGTAGTGATCAGTTTAATAAAGAAACACATGGGAAAGAAATCCAGAAACTGGCACAAGACGCTAGATCAAGTTCTGTGGGCATGTCGAACTTGTCCGAAAGAAGCCACAGGAACAACACCATTTCACCTAGCCTATGGTCATGATGCAGTGTTACCAGTGGAAATCCACTTGCAGGCGACAAGGATTCAGATACATCATGAGATCCCTTCTGAAGTCTATTGGAGTATGATGTTGGACGAACTAGTTGACCTAGACGAAGAAAGGTTGAAAGCTCTGGATATTTTGAGACTGCAGAAGAAGCAAGTTGAGAAATCCTATAATCGCAGAGTGAAGTATAAGACATTTCAGCCTGAAGATCTAGTTTGGAAAGTAATACTCCCGATGGATCGAAGAGACAGAAATTTGGGAAAATGGTTCCCTAAGTGGGAAGGACCTTTTAGGATTGTCCAAGCCTTCTCTGGTGGAGCCTATGAGATCGAAGAGTTAAATGAAGATCAAAGACTTTTGAAGGTGAATGGTAAATACCTGAAGACGTATAGACCTATGCTTCAAGAGGTAAAAATAAGCAATATATAGTCACTGTTTAATAGAGAATGCCAAAATGGAAACTTAAAAATTTCATTAAAAGTGCCAAAATAGCTCTGAAATCGTTACAAACAAGTGATTACATAAATGAGAGAAACAGGATTCAAAAGGGAAGATTAGCTTTAATCTGAAGATACTTGATTCTTTGCAATTCTATCCGTCGATCACATAGAGCTTTCGATTGGTGAATGGTCTCGAGCTTAGCATCAAGAGATTGGGCTCGATCGACATGCTTTAACCCTTCAGCCAATTCTTCTTGGCTCTCTGATTCAGTGTTCACAGCAAGAAGTTCCTCCTTCTTTTTGTCGTTGGCAGCAATTTTAGCTTCCAACTCTACAATCTGCACTCTCAGTTGAGCATTGTCTTGATCTATCTCCTCGACCGCTTTTTGTCTAGCCTCTTGGGCCTTCGACAAATCCTTTACCTTAGAAGCTGATTCAGTAGCAGCATGCCAGGCAGCAGCCACTTGACCATTGGCTTCTTCAATCTCACGATTGAGAGTCCTTTGACGGTTATAATCCGCTGATACCTGGTCGCTAATGGAGAGTAAATCCAAGATTACACTGGCCACATCCGGAGGAGCAACAAGGAGATCGACAGCCCTCAGGATAGTCTTCAGAAAGGAAGGAGCCACTGGTTCCCCCTCTAAATTTAACATCAAATCTCTTTTAAAGATTTGTGCTTTAACTTTCTGAAGAGCCTCGTCGAGAGGAGAAGTCGAAGTAGATCTTCCAGATGCAGTTGAGGCGCTATGATCAGAGGAACTTTCTCGACCTTCTAGGATTGCAGTCAGATAACCTAACAGATTTTTCTATTTCAGCAAGGCCAAATCCTCCTTGGTTCTGGATCCTGTCGAAGGGACACTTTCGTTGGCAGTAACAACCACGTTGGTCACTTGCTCTGGAATCGTTTCAGTTCCTGGAGGATTCTGGTTTCTTTCAGGAGAACCTTCTCCGCCATCAGCTCCTGGAATCCCTTCATCATCCCTTGCTGTCACAGTCTCAGCAACAGGAATCCTTTCCTCTTCATTCTCTTGCACATCAACCAATGGAGTCCTAGTCTCTTCGTGACTCCCTACAACTTCTTCTTCTTCAGTAACTTCTGCTATGGTTTCGTGCTGAGGTTCGGAAGCTTGATTCACTTCGTCAGCTGAGCTCATGAAAGAGCCTTTCGCTGAAGAAGGCCTATAAGTAGGCTCTGCTTCACTATTCAATAAGGTAGTAGAGCCGTCGACGGGAGTAGGAACTCGATTGGAAGTGCCAGCAGTGTCCTGAAAAATAAAAGAAGCTCGTTTCTTTCAGAATCCTCATAAAGAAAAAGGAGGAGTCGAGAAATAAATGATGGTCTGTCGAAGAAAATACCTGGACTAAGATTTCAGCACCAGGACTGGAGTTATCACTCTCGCTAGGATTGTTCATCCTGGCAGCCACTTCCTGTTCAGTAGGCTCTTGGATAATTACAGGAGGAGGCCTCGCAGTTGTAGTCTTAATCCTGATTTTGGGACGAGGTTCGATGGCAGAAAATAGTTTCTTCAATCTTCGTCTCTGCAAAGGAACAGGAGGAGACTCCTCTTCTTCATCGCTAGAGATTTGGATCTCCTGAACCTTCCATTTTTTGGGGGTAGGTTTCTGAGTACCCAGAAAACCAAGTCGAAGAGATCAGTACTCATGTCAGATAATCATAGAAAATAAGGGTATGGAAGAAGGTAAATACCTTAGGAGAGGGGTTAACAGTGGAATCTCCCCCTTTTGTACTCTCAACAGTCTTCTTCGAGGTGGTTCTCTTGACAGCTAAACAAAAGACAAGAAAACTAAAGTTAACCGAGTGTCGAAAGACAAATCTGAGGCGAAGATATAGAAAGAGTAATACCTTTCTTGACCCTGTCGAGAACCAGCTTAAACGCCTCACGTAGGTGGTGGGCGAAGTCCTTCTCATCGAAGAACTCTTCGTCATAATACTGTTTACACCACTCCTCGAAATTAACAGAACTCAAAAAATTTAGGTTAAAGTCGAACAGGGTCAGTATAGTTCGACCGGAATACCTACCAATATGCTTGGTAGCAGCATCTTCTGAGTAGTCTGCATTGTAAAAAATTAGCAGTTTCTCTCGAGGATAAATGGGTGAGGGAAGTGACTGAGCAATACCAAATTGTCGAGAGATAAGATTTGGTTGATAAGCGATCAAGCTCAATTTATTTTTGGAGCTCTTAAATCTCAATGGCATGATCCTGGGGCGAAGAAACAATTCCCACATGCTCACGTACTCATCAGTCACGTCTTCCTCCTCATTCAAAGGATATGGTCTGGTGAACCATTCTGGACCAACTTTTCGACTGGCAAAGGGAGCCATGGTCGAAATAAAGCGCTTTCGCTCCGCAAACATCATTACGAAGCTTGTGAAAGCCTTCTGAAACTGGTGGCCTTCATCAGTAGGAGTTAGCAGTGCAAGCCTGGTGCCTTCGACCCTCTTGTTCAGGATTTCAGGGGCCTCTTCCTTAATCTTGTTCTTCTGGGGAAGGAAAGATTCAAAGGTGGCATTCAGCCAAAAAGGACTAGATAGCAGCAGGCTTCCCCTGTCCCATATAACCTTAAGTTTAGTCACACCATTACTGATGGACTCATAAAGGTTGGCCAAAATCAATTCGGCCAGGCAAAGGGGATATTTGTGGTGAAGCTGTGTCGCAAGCGTAAGCATCTTTTTCGTCACCTGAAGGGACTTAGTGCAAAAAACGAAACGAGACAACCACATAGCCAAGAAGGCTATATGCTCTACCTCCAACACAATACTAGAGGTTTTGTCGTGAAAATGATTGATAAAGGTGGTGTAAGTGGGTTTTGTAGCAGCAAACCCAATAGCATCCTCAGACAAGTCTTCAGGGTCGAAATAGTCACCAGTCAGTCGAAGACCAGTGATTGCAGCTATATCTAATAGAGTGGGGGTCATCATCCCACAGGGAAGATGAAAAGTGAAATGTGTGCTATCCCAGAAATACAGTGAAGATACCAGCATGAGGGGGAAGTAAGGCAATCATGTCTTCCACAGCATCACCAAGTCATAAATGCCCATCTCCTTCCAGACGAAAGCTTGCGCCTTCTCCATTTTATTCAACCAGTCTGAATACTCAGAGGAGAGGTTAGGGCTTGATCGAAAGATTCAGTTCCCTTTGTTCATGAACTGGAGGTTGATATCCTCTGTAGTCTGAGGGTGCTGCTGATTAGCCGGAGTAGCGTCTTCAGGGTCATCCCTAGGCTTCTTCGCACAACCTATGGGTCTGAGCCTTGGGTGAGTAGGGAATAAAGCACGATTCTTCAAGGGATTTTTGACGCATGAAGACAACGGACCAGACATAGCATACATGTCTCCACAGTATCTAATGGGAATGAGGAGCTGAGAATCATATGCTTCTCGCCATTCCTTCGTCATGGGTTCATCAACTTACCGATCGATCGAGGAAGGAGAAGGGTTAGTGGAAAATACCTATGGTGGGTTCTGGACATCATCAGCATTTTTAGGTTGAGGATTATTTGGTGCATTGGAGAGGAAAACCATTGTTGAAGATTTGGGAGTAAACGAAGTTGACAGTACAAAGTTGTTTGAAAGCAAGAGATTTGGAAATGCTGGAAATGGTAAAAGTTCCAAATAGCAAGGCTCAGAAGTATTTATAGGCTTCAGAGAGGGATATGTCTCGTCAAGGCCATTTAATGTTTTGCAGATAATGGGGCACGTGACAAAGTGTGAAGCGGTTACCGTGCAGACGTTGGGAAACGTTTTGACATGCTTGCTTAGGTTATAGGAATATGGTCATCATGGCAAGCGTGGTAACGGCAGTTAGAAAAGACATCTTGGAGAAAGATTAATGATGGTTTTCTCAAGAGCATGCAACTGTTGGAAGACGAAAAGCACACGTCAAAATCTTGTGAACAACTAGAAAGATAGGTGTCGAATGGAAAGATCAAAGAATGGTTATTTCTTCAAGCGTCGAAACATACATTCTTGGGGAGCAATTTGTTGGCTCCCAAATTCGACAATTACTATATTTGGTCTTTCAGACCAAAAAACTGGAATAAACCAAGACAAGAAGAATATTCGACATATGAAATAACTTAGGAGGAAAATCTAAGTTATTTTTGAACGTTGGACCAGAACTCACCTTCAGGCCTGTTCGACTGAAGAGGACTTATGTCCTTCGACGGAGATAAAATATCTTCGCTTGACACATGATACAAGGGATATTTGAATTTTGAATTATTAGAGGGAAAGGCAGTTTTGACAGCGGCTAAGGAGAAGCAACGTGGCTGAAAGCCATAGTTCGAGGGACATGTAGAAGACACTTGTCTTCATCTTAGCACAGAATGATCCCTCGACGGTTACTTATCTTTAGTATAAATTAGGAAACTTTTGTAGTTTTTAAGTGTGTTCAACTATTTTGTACTAGTCACTCAAACATTATCCAAGTAACCGCTGCGTGAGAAAGGATAAAACTGAGAAATGTACGTTGGAAACACCTCTCTTTATTAATAAAAAACTTTTACATTACTTTAATATTATCTTGCAAAGTTATCTTTCTTACTTCTTTACCTGCATTTTCTACTTTCCTGTCCATTCTTCTAAAATCTCAAACATCTTTTCTCTGGGTCGAACGTGCGTTCTTCCTGCTTATCCGTCTTACATAAAAATTAGCATATGTTCTGAGATTAATCTGATCGATCCCGTAAGTAAACCAAAAAGCACTTTCCTTTTTGGAGATCAACGGTTGTTTACCAAAAACCACGATAAACAGAAACACATCACTTATCCACCTAAAACCTTAAGGTGATAGGTGAGTGGGTTCTTTAGAGTGTACATAACTAGAACAAGAGTAAGTAGTGAACATAACATGATAAACATCAAAATGAACATCTTATGTGTTTTTTAATAAACAAAATACATTTATTTCAGTTTAAGGGTACTCAAACCCAATACAAATCAACCTTCATTCTCTTTAGAGGCATGCTAGCGGATTATTCCAGAAATACATTCAAACTCAGTTTTGACTCTAGATACAAACCATTGATACAACACCAATTTAATATTGTTGAACATCTAATGTGTTAAAATTACTCCCTAATTTATCTAGAGTCAGTGATAATTTCAGTGTATTTGGATGAATGAAGGACAAATATGTTTTAATTAATAACTATGAGTGTGTTTTAAAATGATAAGAAAAAATACAAGTGAAGATTGTTTTTTAAAATCAGAAATTAGAAAACACTTGTGAAGTGTTGCAATAGAGTGTTTGCATTTTGATTCGAAAATATGCAACGCTTTTGACTATTGCTGTAGGCAAAAAACCGTTCACTGTTTGATAAAAGTGTTGTTGTAGGCGAAACAATGCAACATTTGATAAAAGTATTGTTGCAGGTGAAACAGTGCAATATTTAGTAAAAGTGTTGTTATGAAAGTGTATTTCATCAAGGGTCGCAATCTTATGAAACAACACAAATTTGACTTATAAATTGAGCATTCCGTATTCAGAAAATTACTTAAGAAAAGCCTATCATCTTCACCAAAAATTTCAGACACTCTTTATTACATTCGAGTTTTCACTAATCTTGCGTAAACTTGACAAAAAACTGAATTATCCTGAAATTTCTGCATAGAAACTCTAAAATAATTTGAGAGTGTATGAAATACTATAAAAAAAATGATTCGCTCACGATTCTATCTTCGATTCATATTATTGAAATTAATTTTCTAACAAAAACTCCATGAAGCAGAAAAGACTCCAAAAATCTAGCTAAAGAATCTAATAAATCATCAAAACATAAAGAATTAGCTTGTTAATCATGTTCTTCGTCTCCATCGCAAATACGTCACCTCCACCCATACGGCAAGCAAAAACAACTTTGCACTTCACTTATGAACTTCATTTGCACATGTAAATCTCTGTTGTCCCACATGTCACATGACTCATTCTTGAATTCCCACATTCTGATATTTTTCGCTTGCATATGTGAAGAACATAAAACTCAAATTTTTTGTTTGCACTTTGATTAGTTTAACTTACTTTAATCTCTCCCACACTAATTCTCAATTATTAAAATACCTAAAACACCTACAAACACACATGCACAAAACTAACAACACACTTACATATAACTATAAACATGTAATCTTCATCAATGAAATTTTTTTTCTTGAAGTTTTTATAGCTTTCAATATTCTATTCGTATTGGCAACATTTAGAACTTTAACTTTTCTTGTATTTGGAAATCATCAAACTAAATCATATGCGAAGTTCATCAACATACTAACAAAGTTGAAACACACGAAAGACAATGCGAAGTACACTACTGCCATGCAAGTTTGTTAAGTTTACTCGTAAACTCTTTCAAGTTTATAATTGAGTTCAAGCAATCTCTTATAAAACTCATAAACTCTTAATTTTACTACTAGTTTACGCGTCTAGAGAAACGGGGTGAGTATAGTCTCACATTTTTTTATGGTGTGATTTCAAAATACTCTTGTGTATATATTTTAAGCGAAACAACTAAGTCTGAAAGCAAAACATGCAATATTAGATAACATCCCAAACAAACTATTGTTTCATTAATTGAAATACAATATTTTTTCAAAATCAAAAAATTTGAAATAATTCAATTAAAGATTAAATAAATTTTGGGAGGACTTCATAATAGAGGATCATCAATGGAGGCCAGTAGAAAGGAAGAAGGGAAAAGTTAGGAAGTCCAATCATTGGGATAACGAGGGAACGAAGTGAAGCAAAGAACTTGATGCAGTTAGCACGAGGTAGTCATCCCTTCAAAGAGAGACATTCGGGGAAGATGTTACGGCTTCGTCCGATTATTCAATGTTAAGAATGAAATACTTTTAGCAACTAAGTTAGACAACATTTTGATTGACAGTTAGAAGTTATTTGTGAATTTACCAAGGTTCCAAAGGAGTCAAGGGATGGAGCTTTCAAGAATCAATGTATGAACACGTGTTGCAGCGTAAAAAAGTACTCAAATGTAAGAAACACTCAAATATAACAGAGTCGGTACTAAATTTTATTTATTTTAAAGGAAAAGGAAAAGGAAAATATCGATAAAATCCAAAGAAGAACAAAATTGGTCGTCGCAATAAAATTAAGGTTCAGGAGTCGGTTATGCAAAGGAAAAGTATTAACACCCCTCACATCCATTGTACTCAACGAAACCCATTTAATTAGTCTTGCGAAAGAAAATTAGCTTATGTTACTTGCGATCTTCTACTAATTATTGCGAGTTATTGACAAAAAGAAATGAGAATTTTTAGGTTTTTTTATTAATGTGTTGGATGAAACATTGGATCTCACTCCTACGTATCTCCAGGTGATGGAAAACTCAAGGCTACGTTGTTCTGGGTAGCAAATCTTTATGGGTTGGTTGATTTTAGCGAAAGGTACTTGGTCGCATTCGAACAAAAAATATTGCTTCCTATCCAAAACATAGAGGAGTGAACATTTGCATCGCATCAAGAATGGACAACATTATCTAGATCCTCATAAATGTATGTTCTCGTCACATTCGAGCGAAAAACGTTACTCATTACTTGCACGTGGTAGGAACGAAGACTTTTTTGCATCGTCTTGGAATGGACGAAGTCTATTTCATTTATGAAAAAGATTTAACATTGCACAAAGGCGGAAAAGATAGTTTGATGAGTTGAGGTTGATTTTAGGCAGGAGACGAGTATTCGAAAGGCAAACTAAACAATAGGTATCCAAATACTTGAGAAAAGACTAATTTCTTCCTCACGGGATAATAAATGTGTCCAAGTCAATCTAGAATAGTCATCTACTATAACAAATTTGTAATAGTTATCACCTAGACTTCTTATCCTCGAAGGACAAATAAATTTAGATGGAGAAGCTCGAGAGGTTTTGAAGTTAAAAAAATGTATTTTTGTTTAAAAGAAACTCTTGTTTTCTTTCCCATTTGGAAAGCATCACAAAATTTATCTTTAGAAAACTTTATATTGGGTAGACCAACTACTATATTTTTATATGTTATCTTATTTATCAAGTCAAAGTGTATGTGTCTTAAACGTCTATGTCATAGCTGATCATAATTGACTAACAGATAATAAGTTGTGTTTAAGCCCTTCAACTAAAAAAATAACTTCTACAGAAATTGTTGAAGGATTTCCCCAACACCTTCCCCTAAAATTTTACCTTTAGTTTTGTCACCATAAGTGACGTGACCGCTTTCTTTGTGATCAAACTTGATGAATATCAAAGCGTATTCCATCATATGTCTTGAACATCTGCTATTTAGGAACTATAACCTCTTTGTAGAGGCAAGACCATCCTATAGAAAATCAAACATGTAATTTAGGTGTCCAGCTATTGGGTCTAGGAGGGTTAGTAAAAAGAACACTTAGGTATCCAACCCATGGTACTATTATGAACTTTGACATTTCTAACATGAAAAAGAGGCTTAAATGTGACATTTATCACCATAATAATGACATATTTCTTTATATGAAATATTCTTTATATCTCTTCTAGCAAAGTGAGGGCTTTTTTCTTAAAAATATTCCCTCTTTCACTTACAGAAGTAGAAACACTAATAGGTAGAGAAATTTCTTATGCTAGATGTCCTTTAAGGTTTTCACTTTCAAGGTTTAAAATTGGAAAAGTGTCTCATTCAATATTTATTACTTTTTCAACTAAATTATTAGAAGTAATAGACTGCTCACTTATGAGACATGCATGATCTTGCTTTAAGGAACCTAAGGCATTATTAAGATCACAAATTTGTTTATGAAGTTTTGAAAAAAAATTTCTTATATGAGAGATTTTCTTAAATATGCCTACTGTGTCTGCATGCATTTCTTTAAACACTTTCAACAATTATTTGTAAGACGGTTTAAAATCAAAATTAAAATCACATGCATCTGATTCTTTAGAATTTTGTATGCCATAAAGCAAAAATTTGAAAATTCATCATCTAAGCTAGAACTGGAAGATGTAGAGGAGCTCTCAAATTCTTCTTTCCACATGATATAAGCTCTACAACCTTTGTCACAATTACCTTTTGTTTTGTAGGAGTCTTTATCTTTCTTTTTATTGTGTTAATTGAGACTCGAACATGTTGTATGGAAATGACCTGACTTTTCACATTTGTAGCATGTAAAGATTTATTGAGATCATTTGATTCTTTAATGTTTGTAACCTTTGGTTGTCATTCCATGCACATAAATCTTAAAATTATGTTAGCACAATCTTTTATAGAAATGTACTTTCCCAAATTTTCTAACTTGTTGATTAAGTGAGGAAACCGAGTATGCATGGATTCCACGATTTCATTGGGTTCCATTGTTATACTCTAACATTTTCCCTTAAGATTTCTCATTATCTCACTTTTATCAATACACCAAGATCACACATTAGGGTTGGTTTTCTCTTTCTAATTTATCCTATCTTTATGTTTGCTCTTAAGGGATCACCAAGCATCTTGAAATGTGTATCTTGTACATGTGTTCTATTAACTAACATAAATATGTGTATATATATTTCTTTGAAAGTTCATGTTGTAGGTGATCACAATTGCATTCATCTCACCATTTAACCTAGGGTTTGAAAGGATGGTTCTCAGTCAAATGTTTCTTCAATGGATGGCAAGAGCTCAATTTTCAATTACATGTCTATCATGTCAAATATTTGTGGTTCAAGGAGTTCCCTCACTTCATATAAGTCAATATCTCCTCAAAGTTGGTGGTGGCATTCATCAAGAAGATTCATAGGTTCATTTGTTTATGTTCATGCCTTCTTAAACAAGTTTCATTGATACTTAAGCTCCATCTTTGAGTGTGTTTCAAGACAACATCATTTCAAGGTCTCTTATGATTTATCATGCTTTATTTTGCCAAGAAAGTTCAAAGAGATTCAAGGCTGTCTCAACAAGATTGACCTAATTGAAAAAATGCTTGATTCAATGATCACAAGTGTATAACTCTCTTAAATTTTAACATTTGGAGTTGATTCTTTTTGCTATGGATTCTTATCATCATCAACAATAACTTCTCTTCTCATGACAAGATCCAATTAGGCAAGAAAAATCATCAAAAGTTGAAAGGGGTTTCAAGTCATTTTGACACTCTCTGAGCTAGGGTTTGTTGACTTCTAAGGAACATATCTAGCTTATTGTTTAAGATTTTTTATTGGTTCCAAAGCCATGATTCTCTTTAAAGGGTCCTTAGCAAGCTCTCTTTAGTAATATAAGGTTAATTTTAAATTGAAGATCACTAATAGTTGAGAAAGATTACAAGTCTCCTTGAAGGGCCTTTGAATTTTAGGGTTTGACATCAAATGATCATAACTTGGTCAATTTTTATCTCTTTGAGCCCATTTTTTTCTGTAATAATGTTTTGGATTCCTACTAAAACTTTGTTTTTATATGCAACACTTAAGGATGATTGGAAAGTGATTGAAGATTTGAAAAGATTATAGGTCTTTTATGAGTTTCCCCAAATTTGTTCATCATCTTCCAAAGACCATAAATATTTCAATTTTTATGATTTTTCAGTGATCTTAATTCTATACTTCAATTCAAGAGGTCTACTTCATGTTATCTTCAGATATCAAGATCAAATTTTACGTGAAAGGTCATGTAATTTTGAAGAACATTATAGGTCATTTTGAAAGATCTGTGTGTTTTTCACAAATTCAATTGGACATAACTTTTTGCTCAAGCATCCAAATGGAGTCTTACTTGGCACATTGTAAATATTGTAACTTCATCTTCTAAATGCTTCAAGAATCATGTCATAAAGCCCATTGAGTTATTCATACCATGGATTCAAAGTTGGCACCATGAAACTGATTTTGTCAAAACTGTCAGATTGCAAATTGGTTAATGTGACCTCTAATCACAAAATTGTTGCAATTTTTTTACTTTTAATCATGCTTAACAATCTTCCAGAAGTGATTAGCACCTTAAAAGGCAAGTTTTGGCTGAGTTTTGAGCAAATATGAGTCACACTTTTCATGCTCGTAACTTCACACGAATTCTCTCAAAATCTCATCATTTCACACCCTTGAGCATCCCATTTGCTTCCCTATAAATAGAGGATTATATCCCACTCATTTAACAAGATTTAGAGAGCTAAAGAAACTCTGTTGAACTCCCTTCATACCTCTCAATTCTTCAACTTCGAGTTTGGTTTTAAAACATCTCTCAATCCAATTTCTTTGTTGATTCTTCATCCTTGAACTTCCCTGAAGCTAACAGAAGAATAACCAAACCTTGAGGTGTCCTAAACCATGCTAGCCAAGTCCAGTTTCAGAGCAAACTCATCTAATCTTATTCAGGTAGTTTAAGGAAACAAATCTTATAACTCAAATAACTAGAATGGTTTATGATGTTCACTGATGCTTGTTATTAACTCAATTTTGGTGAATCAATGCATTTGATGCTTCTGTTTTTTGATTTCAAAATTTTCAAAACTCTATGGTTTTTTCCAAATCAAGTAAGTTATGTTTTATATAAATTTTTCGCGAGGGTAGGGTTAGGACCGTCTTGAAGAGACAAATCTAATGATACCACTGTGAGTTTCTGATTTTTCCATTTGAAGAAACTCACAAAAAGCCAACACACAGGAGTCTGGAGGTTGAAGACGACCTACGTGTCGTTCTTCAACCAATGATGGTGTAACATTTGTTTTAATTTCATTCGCCCATTTTTAATTGATTGTGTGTGTTTCTCACTAAGGTCCATATCAAGCACAATGCGCCCGATCCTTTGGATGTGCTTACTAACGCGTTCTGACTATAGTCAGATGGTCCACATTATTTTGACATTATTTTTATTTTCTGATTTTTGATTTATATGTTTTAAACTTCAAAAATTTATAAAAAATTAATTTCAACTTCTAAAATTCTGAAAAAAATTCTCAAAAATATTTTTTATTTTTCTCTTTCTGATTCTTATTTGTTTCACAATGTTATTTTATGATTTGGTATTTTTTATGCTTTTTCACTTTATTTGGATTGTCTTAATTGTTTAAAAATACTTTTCTTGATTTTTTAATTCTGGAAAAAATATGGAAGGATCCAATGACCTCTTGACAAATATTGGTTACCTCATTTTATTTTTATGGCTTAAATGCATTTTACCCCTGCAATAGTAGCGAGTTTTTATTTACCCCTCTTTTAAAAAAATTTCTTTTAACCCCTCAACAAAACAATATTCCTTCAATATTGACATTAGGTCAAGATTCCAACAGAATTTGCATACATGGCGCTTGACGTGGTTTTTTTTAATTTATTTTTTAAAAAATTTTAAATTCCATATGGAAATTCAATTATTTTTTAAAAAATTTATTTGTTTATTTTAATTTTTTATTTTCTCCCACTTGGACAAGCTTATTATTTTATTTTATTTATCCCATATTAATTTGATACATTATTTTTGTGTGGTACTTAATTTTTTCGGTAGGTACTTAATTTGGTTTATTTACGATCTAGTATCGAGAGCATTTCATAGGTACTGATGGTTGGACAAAATATAACCTGATCGAGTTGAATCATCGACAATACAATTTTAAACAAACGTTTAACATAATGAAAAATAGAAAAAAAACAACATTAAGGTCAATATAAAAAACAATCCGATAAAAATCAAGAATTACTTTGTCAAAAAAAAAATTGTGATGCACATATTATGTAACAAAATATTAAAATTAATTAAAATACACTGTTAATTTGAAACTATTTTATACTGTTATCTAATTAAAATTAATTATTTTAACATATAAAAAGAAAAAAATATGAAAGAAATAGTTATTAAAAGAATTTAATTCTAATTGAATGATAGTGTAAAATTAATTAGTCTCTAAAATATTTAGTCTAAGTTGTTATTACTTGGGCATTATCATTACGTTCTCATAAGTATTATGAATTATTAGTTATTGGAGATAGATAAATATAGTAGCTTACATAAGGACTCAATTGCGTCTTTTAAATAGGGCACATTTAGTTTGGAATTTTGTTGTTATAAGTGGGGTAGAGTATCCCTAATACTCCCTTTATATATTACTTGTTTTCAGAAGAAAAAAAAACCTCAACAAAATACAATATATTTTAACTACTAATTTATTAGATTCGTATTTTAGACTCACATGTATACTATATTTTCGATCGTGTATACTATTAGATTCGAAAAATCTCGACCTTTCAAAAAAAAAAAAATTAAGTACCTACCAAAAAAATTAAGTACCACTCAAAATTAATGTATCAAATTAATATGGGATAAATAAAACAAAATAATAAGCTTGTCCAAGTGGGAGAAAATGAAAACTAAAAAAATTTTAAAAAAAAATTCAAAAAAAAATTTAAAATTATAAAAAGTATTAAAAATAATCGAATTTCCACGTGGAATTTAAAAATAAAAAATAAAAAAAATGCCACGCCAAACACCACGTATGCAGATTCTGCTTGAATCTTGACACAAGGTCAAATTTGAGGGAATCTTGTTTTGTTGAGGAGCTAAATGAAAAAAAATTTAAAAGGGGGGTAAATCAAAACTCGCTACTATTGAAAGGGGTAAAATGCATTTAACCCTATTTTTTATTATGAGTTTACTATTTTTTACAATTTTTAGTTTATTTTGTTTATTTCTTTGAATTTTAAAAAATAGTTTCTGACTTTAAAAAATTCTGAAAATTCTTGTCAATACTTGTTGACTTATGTTTGACCTCTGACCTTTTTTTAGGATTTTTAGTTGGTGTTTTAATATACTTTAAATATTTTACCAATTATTTCCCTTTTATTAATCATTTAAATATGGTTTTATTGAATTTTATTTTATTATTTTTG
Organism: Vicia faba; assembly: GCA_948472305.1. Lineage (NCBI taxonomy): Eukaryota > Viridiplantae > Streptophyta > Magnoliopsida > Fabales > Fabaceae > Vicia > Vicia faba. The sequence goes on from CATIWC010001919.1 coordinate 70,627, forward strand.
TTTGGTCCTGATTTGGATGTTATTTTTGGACAAGTTTCTCAACCTCATTGGATCTTGGGTGTTTATAAGTTGAAAAATCAAATCCACCAAAATGGATGAATGATGTTGATGATATTTGAAACCCTAATTTCATTTGATACATCTCTTCCCTCTTCATCTTATTTATCACTTTCTTATTTGCGCTGCATGTTGTTGGAGAATAATCTACATATTATTTCTTTAACATGTGGTACATAGATTGCTATTGACCGACCTCAAAATAGGTGTGACTTCTACATAAGTCCACCTACGATTGCTTAACATAGCGCTAGAGTTGTCCCGATACGAAAAATAATCATTTGTAGCCCAAACCTATGTTTGCAAGCCCAAGTATGTTTAATTTGAAACCTTTGATCCAATAACCCTGAGGTTCATTGTTAGGAGGCTTTGATCTTATTAATGCTCTAATGAACTTTCATGAATTTTGGTATAAGTGAATCATTTAAGCATCGTTGATCATATATGCTTGCCTTGAGTACTTGAAATGAATGATATACTTCTAATGAGTTTTCAAATGCAAATTTCAAGATGGTCATTCAACTAACCTTTAAACTTCTAATTCACTGATGATTGACTTTACTTTATACCTTTACTTCACGCCTTTACTTTATGCTCTTTATTTTATGCATTTACTTTTATGCACCATTTACTTTAGCATTTACATTTCATGTTATTTTCATCTTTTCTCACTTGAGCATTTATCTTTATGTCATTTTATCTTTGCTCTTTTGAGAATTTATCTTTATGTATTTTCTATTTTGCTCACTTGAGCTTTATTTTCTTTTTGAAGACACTTAATAATCAACTTAAACAATAAAAAGCCTTAAGGTTACTCGGAATATTTGGTTAATATCCTTTGCATTGTAGAGTTGTGGATCTCTCAAACTTAGGATTAGAATCCTTAATACTTTGGGACCTTGTGACTCTGTTGTTATTTTGTCTGAAGTTCTTGGGGTTTACTCTAAGACATTGGGTTGATTTTCTTTGTGTGTAGGTTATTTTGATTATATGCTTTGTCTGTGATTGAGAATTCCTCTGTATACAACTGTTACTCTACCCATTTTTATGAATATATAATGCATCTGAAGCTTGGTATTCTAGAGAGGTTTAGTATCTTTTCTTGCTTGGTTTCAATCCAAAGAATGAGAATTATACATTGACTTATTTATATCAAGTGTTGGCTTCTTGTTGGTTAGATGATTATTTTCCTTAGCTTTTAATTTATGCTTTAGGATAGTCCTTTCATCTTCTCATATCTTCTTTAATTTCAAAAATCTTCTCCCTTCTTTTCAAAATTATTCTTCTTTTCTAACTTGAACCGCTTTCATAATAAACTTGGACTTAGGTCCATACATTTTCAAAAAGCTTTTCTTAATCAATTTAATCATACTTTGACTTTTTTTTTGTAAGAAGTCTAAAGTCAATTAACCTCATTCAAACCATTTTGCCACTTTGGATTTTTACTTTAAAACTTTTCTCAGAAGATTAGACTTTTGTCGATTCTTGTAGTGATGCAAGCTACTATACTTCTACGATATGTAGTGAAGTGAGATATTTTTCACTTGGGTGTTGAGGGAGGCTTTATTAATTTTAAAATCCAAGCTATATCCTCCACTTTGAGATAATGCAAGTTCTCCTTTCTTACAATCGTGGGTAGTAAGTATGTTCTCCACTCGGATATGATGATGATGTCTTTTCTCTTAAAATTAACCAACACACTTGTGTTTCTAAATTTTTGAGGTGAACTACGAGTACTCTGATTCCCTATTTCATGCAAGGTGGTACGTAGGCACTAAAGGTTCACAACCGTGACGGGTGCCAAATTGTATAAAAGAATACTTCCTTTCTCATCTTCACCTTCTATTTTTTGTATACACCTTTTATAGCCAAAATACACAGATTTTCAAAGAGGTTCCTGTGGAGTACCATAGATGTTTAGGGTGCTAATACCTTCCCTTTGCATTACCAACCCCCGTAGCTAGATTATCTCCCCCTCTTTTTTGGGTTTATTCTCTCTTTTCCCATTTCCTTTGGAAACAATAAAACACGGTGCCGATATTTTTGTTTGATCTGTGTGAGTCAAGTCAATCCAATAGCTTAGTCTCAATATTTCTACTACTACAGAGAAAATGGCGAATTCACTGGGGAATTAAGATCTCTAAGTGGGTTGAGCCTATCTTTGTTTATTTGTGTATGTGTTATTATTTGTTGTATATTATATGTTGTATATATGCTTGTCTGGATTTTCCTGGTTTTTAGGGTGCTTAGTGATTTCTAATAAGTCCTCTACCCAGACTTGGGAAAACTTAAGACAGGACGGGTGGTATAGTCATGTTAACTTTGAGCGAGGAATCCAAAAAAAGGAGACATGAGATCCCCACTCAATGGAGGCCCCTTTGACTGTAGTATCTGTTTACCGAGCAATCAGGAAGACATGCCGCTTTCGAATTTGGAGCTTGCTGAAGCTAAGGACCATAGAACCACTTAACCCATCTTGTCCTTTTAGGAGTAGTGCATAAACTATTACGGAGAAATCCGGAAGTGGTTGTTACGCGATGCTACACTCAGACAATTTTTTCCTGAGAATATTGCAGATTAACAAGTTAATCGGGATGTTGGCAATATCCTAAGGAAGGATGTAGACTCTGGGAAACTTTTATAACCTTGGTTGGAAGGTGATAAACTATTATTTCATGCCTTATGGGTAGTACCTTTGATTTCATGCTTGTGAAGTCAAACCTATGAACCCCTGTGTTTGTGATCTTGTGTATGATTGGTGCATCATCATGCATTTATCCACCCATGAGGATTCTTTAAACAGTTTTTCAACGAACTTAAGGTTGACTTTTGCAAATATCTTAGGTACTCTTTTGACCATGGATTTTTGAAGGAGAAAGACTCAGAAGTATAGTTTCAATGATCCTAAGATAGAGGAACTGATGAGTTTGATTCCGGAGATTGAGAGTCCTATGGATTTCCAAAAGAAGTATGGAGCCATCGTGCCTCTTATGAAGATCAAGATGAAGAAGGGTATTCTTTCTACATTGGTCCAGTTCTATGATCCGTTGTGCCGATGTTTTAATTTTCCTTATTATCAATTGATGCCCACATTGGAGGAGTATTCATACTTACTTAGTTTACCTATTACTGGTCATGTTCCTTTCACCGGCTTAGAGGGAGAGCCTAAGTCTCGTGATATTACCATAATAACTCACTTGAGGAAGCCTGAGATTGAGCCTAACATGACTACCAAAGGAGAAATCAAGGGTTTACCTGCTCAATTTCAATTGGAGAAAGCTCGTTACTTCGCCAAGATGAAGAGTACAACTAATTTTAAGGATATTTTGCTTTGCTTGCCTATGGGTTATTCTTGTTTCCAAATGTCAACAAATTTGGGGATGTTAACGCCATTAGGATCTTTCTGATTTGGAATTCAGTCCCTACGCTGCTCGGAGATACTTATTATTCCATCCATCTTTAGAATTCCTATCATGGAGGAATGGTTATCTGTTGCACACCGTTGTTATGTTAGTGGTTTATTTCTCACTTACCTCGGTCTGTTGCTATTTGGGATATCAAGAATAATTGTGTTGGGCCTCGAAGATTATGGCTCTCACTCATTCTGACATTGATTGGTATCGTCAAGCTTATCATGATGTGGAGATTATTGACAGCTGTGGTAGTTTCCTCAATGTGCCTCTTCTTGGTACGAAGGCAGGAATTAACTACAATCCCGTTCTTGCATGTCGTCAACTTGGATACTCGATAAGAGACAAGCCAAATAACATTCATCTGAGTGGCTTCTTTCTCAAAGAGGGATAAGATCACAAGGAGCCTAATAAAGGGATTCAAAAGGCATGGCGCCATATTCATAGGAAGGGTAGAAAATATTTGGGACCAAGAGGAGTTGTTTCCTTATAACCTCATCTTCGTTGGGTACAAGCAAGGGCAATTCAATTGAAGATGCCTTATTCTCGTGAAGAACCTATATCTCATATGTTTATGAGGACTACTCCTTCTCTCTTGGATGATGTGGAAGAACTTCAACTTGAACTGGTTAGGATGCAGCAAGAGAAGGAAACATGGAAGAACAAGTACCAGACTTTGGAGGTGTTCTGCTCAACAGAGTTGAAAGAGAAGGATGACTTGTACTCCCAGTAGAGAACAAGCAGAAGAAAAAAATCAGTTGAAGGCTTAGATTACAAGACTCAAGGGAAAACTTCAGTGTGTGGAGAGATCTTCGTCAACTTTGGCTCCTTAGGATTTTTAGATTCTATCTTTTTTCTCTTGTACTTAGGATTATTGAAACCTGTACTAAAAAGTTGTAATCCATTCCAAAGTTGTTATTAAAATGATATTTTTTTCAGTATTTCCAAATGTGTTAGTACTTTAATATCTATAATTGTTTTTTATTCTTTGAGTTCCTTGAATAAACAAAATAAATCATTTGCATTGCATATCATGCATCATTTCGCACATTTTTTTTTTGCATTTTTATCTTTCACATGTGTCTTACTTATTTATCTCCTTCACTCAGTCGACAAGCTATCTCATTGCTATAATACTCAGGCTAATTCTAGAAAGAAGATGGAAAAACTTGAACAAGAGAATCGTGAGTTGATCGAAGAAGTCACTGCTTTGAGAGCTGGTATGGACAACCTTATTGCTTTGGTAGAATCATTGGTGGTTTCTCTGAATCAGCCACCACCTCCTCCTCCGTCTCCTCATGCTACTCAGTCGCAGAAGACAACGACCGTTATTTCAGAGGTTATGTCAGTTCCCATCTTTGTTACTCCAGTTACTGCTGCTCAATACCGTATGCCTTGCGGTTACCCGTGGGAAATACTTGAGAATTTCTTGCCAGAAGGTTACAATCTTGCTGCTCAAATTGCTCAATTTTCTCAAACTGCTACTGCTTCTGCACCTCTTGTGTTGCACGCTAATGCTGTTGCTAATAATGAGATCCATCATGTTGCGCCTCCTATAATGAATGTTATACCTGCTATTAATGATACAGTTTATCATTATGCTCCTCCATCGAGTGAAAGTTTGGGCTTCTATGACCGATTGTATGGCTTTCAGGATCAATTCAATTCAATGTAGAAAGAAGTGAAGGCTCTTCGAGGGAAAGAGTTATTCAGATAGAATGTCAGTGATCTCTTCCTAGTTCCTAATGTGAAAGTTCCACAAAGTTTAAGGTGCTAGAATTTAAGAAGTACAAGGGCAACTCTTGTCCCCGAGACCACCTGGTGATTTATATCAGAAGGATGTCCACTCATATTGATGACCAACACTTGCTTATTCATTTCTTCCAAGATAATTTAATTGGTGCTGCCTTAAAATGGTATATGGGATTGGACAGTAGCAACATCCGCACATTCAATGACTTGGGTGAAGCTTTCGTCAAGAAGTATAAGTATAATATGTTTATGGCACTTGATCGTGACCAATTGAGAGCGATGGCTCAAAAGGATATGGAGTCATTCAAAGAGTATGCCCAGCATTGGCACGAAGTTACTGCCCAAGTGGTACCCCCAATGGGAGAGCAAGAAATGACCAAAGTCTTCCTGAAAACCCTTGGATCATTTTATTATGAAAAGATGGTTGCAAGTGCAACGAGTGATTTCACTGAGATGGTAAGTATGGTTGTTCTTCTAGAAGAAGCTGTCAAGGAAGGAAGATTGACAAAAGACGAAGGTTCTAGTAGAGTAAGGAAATCATCATATGGGTTTTCTAAGAATAAAGAAAGTGAAATAAATGATTTCGTTGAGGAAAGAAAGGTTAGACCTCCAAGAAGACGTCTGTGATACGGTGGGAGAACTGACTTGAGGTTTTGCGTTTGTTTTCGCAAATGTTTCGGTTGAGCAAGAGTCGCCACCGACTTTTTATTTTATCCTAAGGAAAGGTTAAAAAGCACAGCAAAAACCTTTGAGATGTTTTCTTGGGTTCGGGGAGTAGATTATAGAAAGGGAAGGTATTAGCACCCTTTATATCCATGGTTATCCATGGGCTCTTAGTTACTCGCTTAGATCAACTTGCCTTGATTTTCGATTGTTTGAAATGGTGCTTTGTGTGTGGGTTTGAAAATGTTTTGAAAAGAGGCCAATGTGGTAGCAACCTTTGTAATGATACATGTTGGGATGTATACAAAGGTGTATGTCTTTTGAAAAGTTTTCAATGTTTTTGAAAGTTGTTTTGAAAGTGTGTTGTGATGTGTGGTTTTGAAAAATAGGCAAGTGTTTTTGTTTTGCAAGTTGATTCAAGTAACCAAGAGTTTTGTCTACCCCTAAATTTCTCAAAGATTTTTCCTATGTTTTTAACCCTTTTAACAATTTTGTTCCACCATTGTATTTGGTGGACAATTTTGTGTTAGGATGTGAACGGGACGGGCGCGGGTCATCGTTTAGACCATGATTGTAATGGTGTCAAGTATCTTTGGCATTTTCTTGAGGGACTTGATCATTTTTGTTTAAGCAACTTGATAGCGTCATCGAGGGACTATGATCATTTGATTGTTTTGTTTTTGCCAAAGAAACTCAACATGCAATATGGCCCATTATTGAAGGCAACAAGTGGAGTAACCCTAAGGGGTGCAAGTGTGATTGGTGTTTGTTCATTTTCATGCTTGTTTATCTTGAATTAGGTCAAGCTATTTTTGGTTTATTTTTGCATACAAAACCCTAAGTCTATCATGGCATTTTTAGAAAGCTTTAAAGTGCGAAATTTAAAGTCCTAAGCTATTACAACATAATTATGGGATGGGGGGTACAAATGTTCAAATGGGGAATATTTAGCAAGAAATTTAAATCTAACTTATTACATCCAAATTGAAATTTACAAGGTATTTAATTGCACAATAATTAAATAAAATAAAATAAATATGAAAGATGCAAAAATGATTTTCATATGTATGTAAAAAGGTATTTTTCATGTGACAAATAAACAAAAATAAAAATGAATAATTTTTGGGTATTTTTCATGTTTAGGGCAAAACCCTAATTTTGCAAATAAAAGGTATTTATTATTTAATATATACAATGTTTATTAATTATATACAAAAAATAAATAAAAAGGAAGTATATTGTAAAAAAGTGATTTTTGAGGTTAAATATTAATAAAAATAAAAATGTATTATTTTTGTGTATTTTTATCCTAAATATTCTAAATATATAAATATTTATATTATATATTAAATATATTGAATATGCACAAAAATAAAATATTTATTATTTACAAAAAAAAGTATATTTTTTATGAAATGTTTTCAAAAGATAAAATAAAATAAAAATCAGAAAATAAAAATGTATTAGTATTATTTTAGTATTTTAAATAAAAGGATATGTTTATTTATGTGTATAAATTCAAATAAAACGAATAAAATACAAATAAAAATGCAAAAATGGTTGAAAAATATTTTTAATATTTTTTATGTTTTGACAAAAAATAAACAAGTCAGAAACAAAAATCAAAAGTCAAAAATAATAAAAATAAAACACAATGGGCCAAGGGGGTGCATGTGTGAAAATGTGGTGCAAAAAGGAAAACAAAACTCAGGCCCAGCCCAAGTCTATCTTCTTCAACCTCCAGCCAGTTTGTCAAAAAACGCGCGTTTCTCATACTGATTCAAACATCCTGATTCTTGGACTTTCAAGCAAAACTCATAACACCAAAAATGTAGAGCATCAAGAGACGAATCCAGACATATAAAGAACTTGACTTAACTCTAAGAAATGAAAGAGAATTTCTTCATCCCTAATTCCTGACCTAAGTTTTTTCTAATGTTCAGGTTCCAAATTCTCTCAGCACATGCAATATAAATGGAAAGTAATTATATGTGTAGTTTCAGGGCCATGAGTAGAGCATTTTTCATTCATAAACCTAAGGCTAACTCTTCCTAGATTGAGAGATAGAAGTCCAAAGTTTTACCTGTTTCAGCTTGATATGTGTATGACAATGGAGGTACTTTCAATGAAACTTGAGGACTTGTACAGCTTGCTTGAAGTTCAGGGATGCTTCTCCAACCTTTAGTTTGCTTTGAAACCAAATGAATCGAGCTATAGAAGTCAACCTGCAAAACAGAAAAAGTGAAAATGGCAAGCTTGGTTAGGGGTGTTACAGTCTGCAGCTAGGGCTTGGGATAGCTTCAATGGATGGTAGGGAGTGTGTATGAACCAGCTTTGGCCAAAACACACGAGCAAACTGAGTTGTGCAACTCAATCTGCAGGGATGCCCTGTTTTGTGCAGCAAAATGGTGTTTTGATGTTTAGGGAGGTATTGAAGGTAGTTGGCTCGTGTTTCAGGTCAGTTGAGGAGTATGGAATGTGTTCACAATGTTTACTTAGGCTTGTGTTGACAGGAACTCAATGTTGTGTTTCAAAATGCAAGTTTCTTCTCTCTTAAGCAAAGTTTGTCAACTTGGTTTCTAGGCTACCACAGGCCCCTCAAGTATGCTGCACCAATCACTCTTGATCAGTGGAATTGGTTCCTGACTTTGTGCCTAGAAGATATGCTTTGGTACTTCTTAGATTTGTGTTTGACATAAAGTTCACCTTTTCAAAAATGGCTAAGTTACTTTTTCTAATTATGGATTAAATTGGCATGTAATGGTTAAACACATAAGATAAGGCTTGAACACAAAGGATTTTCATTAAATTATTGAGTGTGGATGAGATAAAAGGCCTGTAATGTAGCTTGCACATGCTGAGTTCAAAAATGCCTAAGTTATGAACATGAAAATGGCCATGAACAAAGTGACTTTTGCCCATATTGACAAATTCGATTCTCCCTAACCACAAGGGTGTTTGAGAAGTTCTTGGACATTTTGGAAAGCTTGGAATGTGTACTACAATCCATCTTTGTAATGCAAGTTGAAATTACAAGTGGAAGAATGTGAAAAGTGGCCATGAAGTTAGGCAAAAATCCTGCCTAGAATAGGTCAAAAATTTTCTAAGTTAAGAATGTTTTGCACCCTTGTTCCAAATATCATAACTTGAGCTACAAGCTTCTTTTGAGGAAACTTTGTGATTAAAAGTTATAGATTTTGCAATGGAATATAACTTTCATGTTTTGAGTTTTGTTTGAATCCAAATGCATCTTGATGAAAAAATGGGACAAAGTTAGGAAAAAATTAGGAATTTTCATAACTTAGAAAAATTCTAAGTTATGAAAATTCTTCATTTTAAACCCTAATTTGTAATTTTTGATTTCTTGATGAACAAGTTTCATAATTTGACATGTCTTGATGAAAAATGAATCTTGACACTTAATTTTGACCAAAAAGTCAAAGTTTGACTTTTCAGTATACAGTCAAATTTGGCTCAGTTGACTGGAAAATTCATCTGTCAATCTTGTGCATTTGGGATCTTTTGAACTTGTTGAACATGTCAAGACAATGCCATTGAGTCCTTGAGTCCATATGTGAGCTTGGTTTGCCATTGGCTAGGTCAAACAGTCAGAAATTGCCTTTGTGCAGTCAAAACCTTAAAAATGACCATTTTGCCCTTTTGGTGATTTGATCAAATTTCTTGTGGAATTGTGATCCAAACTTGATCAAATGGTCCATATGAGTTCATAATGTTGATGTGGGTCAAATTTCATGAGGTTTGACTGTCAATTGACCACAGTTGACTTTTTCCCCAATACAGCTGATTTCTAGGTCAACTGTCCAATTGACTGGGCAAAGATTGGAATCAAGGCTTGAAACATGGTATGGATAAACTTGTGAGTCCAACATGAAGCATGAAAGTCATCTTGGGCATTTTAGGTCAAAACATCTTTGTGCAAACTCAAACCCTAATTTGGGTCAACAATGCAAGGAGAAGTCTTGAGCAGAGCAAAACCCTAACTTGATCTTGAGCTCCAAGGGTCTTGTGGTGAGGAAATGTTGAAGAAAATGGGAGGGAAAATTTTGGGGTACAACAGTTGCCCCTGTTCAATCTTCTTGAACCTGAAGAGTTAGATTGGCAAGCTTGCCTTTCGCGACTCGAGGGTAAAAGGAGATTGGACACTAGAGTGCCCTGAAATTTGCACTCGCATGCTGGAGTATCAGCAATGTGTGTCGGGAATGGGCTTATAGATGCCATTTGGAGAGATGGTGGATAGGAGGATGGGCTTATAGATGCCATCTGGAGACGTGACAGAACCTTGTCAGGAATGGGCTTATAGATGCCATTTGGAAGTGTTGATCGCGTAAGAGATTCCTTAGCGAGAACTTGCGTACTTTGAGAAAGGAAGATGTTTCCTGGCCTTTTACAGGTGTTGATCTTCAAACTCTTCATGCAGATATGCCCTGGCTAGATACAGGAGTCGAATATATAATTAGTTGCTCACAGATGTACCCTGGCTAGATACAGGAATCGAATCTGGAACTTCAAAAGGTTGTTTACAGACGTGCCCTGGCTGGATACAGGTATCGAATCTCTAAACTGTTTATGCAGATATGCCCTGGATGGATACAGGTATCGAATCTACAATCAATCACTCACAGATATGCCCTGGCTAGATACAGGAATCGAATCCGGAATTGGTCGTCTACAGATATGCCCTGGCTGGATACAGGTATCGAATCTGGAATTTGCAAAAGGTTGGTAGAGATAGCTTTCCTGGCTGGATACATGTGTAAACCTATGACCTGAGAATGAAAGATAATTTCCTGGCTTGTTACAGGTGTTGATCTTCAAACTCTTCATGCAGATATGCCCTGGCTAGATACAGGTATCGAATCTACAATCAATCACTCACAGATGTGCCCTGGCTAGATACAGGTATCGAATCTGGAATTGTGACAGTTGATAGTGATCATCTTTGGATTGACCTTTTTCCTGAAAAGGCAAAACATCAGTTGTATGCAATGTCATGTTGTATGAGATGCATGATGTCATGATGTTTTAAAATGAGATAGTGTTGTATGCACTTTATCATGTATGTAAGCAGGATGTATGAAATGTGAGATGTCTATGAATGTATTTTCGTCTAGGAAAATAAATCCTTGACGAGTGCCGGGAGATCCACATCCTGGGCTGATGTTGAAGAGTAGAGTTCTTCTTTTCCGCTTGAGGATTATGGTTGTGAGAATAAACCGGTAGGAGAAGATGACTCCGTTGGGGAATAAACTTGTTAGAGAGATTACTCTGCGGGGAATTAATCTGTGGGAAGAGATACTTCGCTGAGGTTTTGATGAGGGCTCCGCTGGGGATCCCACTGATAAGTTATGTTGGGTAATTTGATGAACTCCGCTGGGGATAGGAAGAACTTTGCCGAGGACGATCTTTCCGTGGTAATTAGCTGAGGATAACCCAGTTATACCCTGGTGGGAAAATAACCTTTGAATAAAGTCAGGGAGAGACGTCCGTACTCTGCAGGTGATAAGCTTCTAGAATCTACTGGGGATAAGCTTCAGAATCTACCAGCGACTTCACTGGGGATGTGGATTCCACTCTCCTGGGGAAACTTTTCAGACTGTACTGGGGTGTTGGTATTCCACCGGGGAACAATCTTATATTAAGATTGCCGGGGATGCTTGCTGAGGAATGTCTATACTCCGCTGGGGAATGTTGAGATCTTCTGGGGATGCCCAACTTCCTTTAGGCTGACAGTAGACTAACTCTGCTTGAGGAGAGTATCGCTGACTTGCTAGGGGAACATTGTGCCTTTTCAGGGCTGATGGGAGACCAACTTTTCCTGGGGAGAGTATTGCTGAATCTTGTCTTAATCTGTGGGGAGTTGAGGTGACTCGGTTACGTTCTTCAGCTGAACTTACCTTGGTACCTCGGTGGACAGAGCAACTAGATCGCTTAGACATTTCTAAATTGCCCCTTTTTCTGATGTCATCTGTAATTAATCCTTTGTTTCGCATGCAACTATTCATGATTAGCAATTAATGTCAAATGCATATATCAAAAATGAACATTGGACGTTTTTCGCAAAACAAAATGGAAAAAGGAAAAACAATGAATAATTTGTCTGAAAAATTGAACTTGTATTGATTTTGAAATTTGCCTGTAAATAGGCGTTTTTGTACAAGAGGCTGACGTCCTAGTAAGAGAACGCCGCCGAGCAAAACAGAGTTTATACAATTTTGTGAAAAGGAAACAAAACAGCTATGTGCAAATAATCCCAATGGGTTCTGTTGTACCCCAAAATTTGCCCTCGTATTTTTCCACAAGAAATCACAGCTTCGGGCTTTTCCTGATTTTTTCAGATTGGCGTAAGAATCAGTCAAACAGACTTTTCTTATCAGTCAGACAAAATTAGGGTTTTCATTGATTTTTAAGCAGTTCAGGCAGATTGCTAGGGTTTGGTTGAGTTGGCTCAGGTTTTGATCAGGCGGATGTTTCTTTGACATTTAATCAAAAACTAGGGTTTGTGCGCGCAGAAAGAATTAATTTTACAGTTCTTTTCAGTTTACTCTGAGATTTGGATTGAGGCGTTTGAATCAAGAACTTGCAGTGTTTCGTTTAATCAGTAAAGGCTAAGGCATTTGATTTGAGATGAGATAAAAGTTGAGGTGCTTAAATTGAGAATCTGCAGTGTTGTTTTAATCAGTAAAAAGATAAGTATCTGGACGTTTGTTTGATTTGACTGTGCATTGCTGTGGCTATTTGAAACGCCAGGTTTATTAATTGATCGATGCTAAAACCACAGTGTTTATTAATTGTTTATTTATTCTAAGTTAGGATAATTGGAATTTATTTCCATTTATTATAATTTAAGAATTTAGAAGTAATTAAATAGACAGCTAAAAAAAAGGGGAATTAACTGATCAAAAGGATTTTTATTTATTCATCTTTAATTGTTTTGTTACAAATTATTATTTGAACAACGGTAAATTTATTTACATTTTTGTTTACAATAATAATTTTACAAATGATTAAATTTGAAATAAAACTATCCTAAATATTCCTAAGTCTTCAAATCTTCAGCTTCCACTGCTACTCCTCTCCATTTGATTTTTATCTGCAAAAAGAAAAGAAGAAGTCAAAAGCAGATAAAATTAAAAAAGACAGACAGATAAAAAAATGCATTCATCATTAAAAGCAGTTGGCCGGAATCAGATTGCCCTCTCTGCAAATCACGAGATTTCTCCCGGTTCACAAAGAGGGATGAAAAATGCTTGCAAAAGAAAAGACATGAAATACACAAAAGTTGTAATTGCACAATTTCAAAAATGGTCAAAAAGCTGCATAGTTCATAAAATGCCAAACAAAATCCAAAGGCAAACTGAACCGAACTGAACTAGAACTACAAAGTTCCAATTTCAAACTTTCCACAAGATATCCAAAAAGCTGTCGAAAAAGATATCAAGATATCAAAGTACAAAGGGCTGTCAAAGAAGCATAAAATCTGGAAGAAGAGATAAAGTATGCAGAGTAAACCAATATTGCAAGCAATGTTCAAATCACATCACTTTCCAGAGGCCAGCTACCTTTTCAGAACATAGGACAAACATAAACAATATAAAATTGATGTCTAGTCTGTCAAGAGAGAAGAGAGAAAGAGAAGATAGGCTTACAGGCTTAGGCTTGAAGAAGAAATATATAAAACAAACTGTTATCAACACAGTATAGCAGGCAGAGATATCAAAAAGATAAAGACCCTCCAAACTGTAACATAAACACAACAGAACTGTCTCCAACACATAACCAAAAAACACAAACTCAGAAAGAACACATAGAGCTGCCTACAAAACCTCAAAAGGCCTTTCAAACAAAAGCTTTGAACCTGCTTCAACAGCAAGCCAAGGCCCAGATCTGTCCAGCCTAAAACCTGTGTTTAAATTCAAAACACAAGCCCTGAACCTGCTTGTAAACCTGTGTCACAACCTCCATACAAACTGTCAAGCCTTAAATTCACATCCTGCTAACATATTCAACAGAAACAATCAAAGAGCCCTCAACCATCAAACATAAAAACCTGCATTTAACCTGCTTCAGGCAGACTTGAAGCATCAAGCTTCAAGCCCAAGCCAAAATCATTCAAAACCTTCACCTGTCAAACTCACAACACAGGCCTGTAAGCACACTACGCCTAAAGCCTGCTGAATATCAACTTGTCAAAGGCCAAGCCCATTCAAATAACACAAAGTTTATACCAGGGTCAGATCAAAGCCACCAAGCCCTCAGAAAATTTTCATCATTGGGCTACCAAAATCAGCAAGCATACAAGGCAACTGAGGTAAATAGAGAAGAAGAGAGGCAACTGTCTAGGCATTTTCAGATTTCCAGGCATCATCATCAAATCAACAACAAAAGGTAAAAATATATCAATACCAACAAGCATACAGTCATAAGCATACTCAGAAACATATCAGATGTCAAACATTTCAAGCATATCATCATCAAAAAATCTCTCGGCAAACAATAAGCAAGGCAACTCAGTATAGCAAGCATTCAAGGGTCAAGCATACGAGGCGACAGAAGCAAGTTGGTTCAGAAGCTAGCATACGAGGCAAAGAGACAAAAGAGGAAAAGACAGGTAAGCTAGGTTTTCAAGTTCATCATTAAACCTAAAGAAGTGAAACAAAAATACCAGGAAGAGCAAGTTCACAACATCACGTGTATCCTTCCCTCCGGACATCCAAGCGCCTCCTTCTCCATCTCTCCTCCATCTCCAGAAGACAAAGGTAATATTATTTCTTTCCTTTCATACACCTCAACAGAAACAACAATAACAACATAAAATCAAAACGCGAAATCAGAACATGCAAAAGGAATTAGTGAAAACCCTAACGCGATAGAGACAGAGATCAAACCTTGTAGCCATCACTGAGCGACCATGGAGGGAAGAGGACGAACGGCGGCGCCTGGTGGCCTTGGAAGGAGGTGTTAACTCAGAGGCTTGCTTAAGAAGATGAAGAGGAAGTGAAGTAAACGGCGCGCCTCTGTTCTCAATCTGAAACCCTAGTCCCAAATGACATAAAACATTGCAACCCTAAACGAAAAGATCAAACTTGCACAATGGGCCTTGCCCTTTTCCAGTAGCCTAAGCCCATTAAACGCGCACCTCCCTTTTGTTGTTTCTCAGTGAGTTTTGGTTGGGCCCATAATCCACCCTTAAGCCCATTCCTTTTTTATACATAACTTAACTTCTTTTTTTTTTCTTAATAATAATATTACAAATACACTAAAATTAATACATAATACATAGAACTTAAAACATTTTCTTTTTCTTAATCTTAAAACTTTTTTTAAAAAAAATGTTTGTACATAATTACATCAATACATAATTTTTCTTTAAGTTAAATACTTTTCTTTTCTTGAAATATTTTGTTTTGTACATATTAACATAATACGAGAATACAAAATTAAATAAACAAAACACTTAATTTTTCATTAAGTTCACATCTCAACTTGTAAATAAACCTCATACATTTACACATACACTTACACATTTACAATACACAAATACATTGATGCATTTACACTTGCTTATCTTGTACATTTGATACACATTACATTTGCGATTGCCATTCGATTTGGTTGTAAATTATTGGACACTACTCTCCCATTTAAGTCTCATCCCCATTTGTAAATTTGTACCCCCACTCCCGGATACTTATTTGTAATAGCGTAGACTTTAAATTCCCGCAATTTACCGCTTTCAAATATACCATGGTTAGACCTAGGGTTTGTATGTACATAAAATCAAACGCTAGATAACCTAATACAAGACAAATACATGAAATCAATACACAATCACACTTGCACCCCTAGGGTAATCCCGCTTGTTGCCTTCCAAAATGGGCCATGCTTGCACGTCGAGTTTCTTTGGCAAAACAATTTAAATCAAATGATCATAGTCCCTCGATGACGCTTTCAAAAGTTGCCTATCAAAATGATCATAGTCCCTTCAAGCAAAATTTCCAAAGACACTTGGCACCATTGCATTCATGGTCCATACGATGACCCGCGCCTGTCCCGTTAAACATCCTAAACGCAAGATTGTCCACCAAATACAATGGTGGAACAAAATTGTTAAAAAGGGTTAAAACATGAGAAAAACCTTTGAGTACAATAGGGGTAGACAAACTCTTAGTTACTTGATCAACTTGCAAAAAACGCTTGCCTACTTTTCAAACCACACTCCACAAACACTTTCAAAACAAACTTTCAAAAACATTTGAAACATCTTTTCGAAAAGATACACACCTTTGTAAAACACTCAAACACGAGTCATTTAAATGGTTGCCTAAGACAAGGTATCTTCTTCAAAAAACATATTTCAAACATACACACCATTTCAAGCAATTGAAAATCAAAGGCAAGTGATCTAAAACCAAGTAACTAAGAGCCCATGGATAACCATGGATGAAAAGGGTGCTAATACCTTCCCTTTTCATAATCTACCCCCCGAACCCACGAAACATCTCAAAAGGTTTTTGCTGTGCTTTTTAACCTTTCCTTAGGATAAAATAAAAAGTCGGTGGCGACTCTTGCTCAACCGAAACATTTGCGAAAACAAACGCAAAACCTCAAGTCAGTTCTCCCACCGTATCACAGAACTGGCGACTCTGCTGGGGAGTTCTTAAAAGTGGGGTTACCTTAGGGTTTAGATCACCTTTGTTTTCAATTGCTTGCTTTGTTTGATTTTATATTTGTGGGCTTTGCATCGGAGTTTCATAGATCCTAACCCGGATCTGGGGAATACCCTTTTAGGTAGCATAATTTGTGAGGGACCTGTCCGGCGCATAACGACATGGGTGAAGCAGTGGCTACGTTGGTGTGACATCTTGGTCTGTACCGATATCCCTTGTGTTGAAACGAGGAGAATATGGGTCTTCTAAGGAGTCATTAAGCACCAACCGACCTTAGAACCCTAAATTGACCCAACTTGGCAATAGAACGGTAGCAGTATGCTACACTCATTGAGGCTAAACTCTCGCGATGGTTCCGGCTGCAAGAAAAGATAGTGATGCTGGAGTTATGACCGATTAAGGGTAGTCAGTGATATTGAGATCCTCTAGAACCCGGTTACTTTTGATAGGACAGGTCTTAACCAACGAAACTGAAAGAGGGTACTTACCTACAACCCCATGCAAGCCTAAACCTAAGGACTTGTTTGCTTTGTGTGAATATGATTACCCGTATATACACTCACTTGCTTTTTGCATACATGTACATAACATCATAACATCATACCATAGCCATTTCAAGAATCTCGAGGGTTCTTTTGATGCAGGGTTACGTTGAACCAGACGTCTACCAAAGGGGTCAGAGGTTTCTCCTCTAACAAATGCCAATCAAAGATCAAGTGCAACAACTTGAATCAGGGGCTATGACCCACTTGACATGGTGAGCTTGATTCTCGTGGAAAGACATCCGCCGGTGAAAACCTCTCCAATCAAAGATCAAGTGCAACAACTTGAATCAGTGGCTATGACCCACTTGACATGGTGAGCTTGATTCTCGTGGAAAGACATCCACCAGTGCAAAGTTCTCCAATCAAAGATCAAAGTTCAACCTCTAACATTCTCTTGTGTCTACCCCAAGAGATCCTTGAAAGCATGCATCCACATATCATGCATTGCATCTTGACGATTTTTCCTTTTTCAGGTTTCCTTACTCTCATACTGTTTATTTCAGTAAGAGATGGCTCTAGAAAGGACTGTCAAGGATATCCAGGACCAGAATGCTCAGCTGCAGGAAATGTTCTTGAACCTGTCTCTAGGGCAAGAAGAAATGAAAGCTCTCCTCACAAAGGGCTTGGTCCAGGAGAATTCAAACAATGCCATGAGTGATCAGCTGGGGGAGCTGCAGTTTGATTTGGCAACATTGAGGATCCAAGTGATGGGACAGCTGGTGGGCCAGATGGCTCTCACCCAAGACTTGTCTCAAAGACAGGAGGAACTCAGAGTTCTCGTCAACCAACTGCTTCGGAACAACCAACTGGGGAAAACACCTGAGGTTGAAGGGCAAGTCACCATTCAACCCCCCTCCAGACAAGAAGACAAGGGGAAGGCTCCTTTGCTTGATTCAGGGTCACAAACCCATCAACAACCTCGCCAGCGTCAACGGGGTAATCGGCGTAAGCAAGAGACGTCGGGAAGGCAGTTCACAGAGACTGACATACCGTCATCTCTGATACTAGAGCATTTGTTGGAGGTCAATCTGACTGCTTTGAGGGATCCCATTCGGAAGCCCAATACCTCCGCTCCTAACTATCATCCCGACGCATTTTGTGTTTACCACTCCTACAGCCCGGGACACGACACCGACGACTGTTGGGCCTTGAAGAACAAGATTCAAGATCTGATCGACATTGGAGTGCTGAGGTTCATGCCAGACGGCGAGATGAAAATCTTCCGTTAAGGGTTTCCCCACCTGGAGTGACAAAGCTCAAACTGAAAGACTTTTGCTTCATTTGAATTTTCAAAGTTGTAATTTCTTTTGTTATCAAACAATTAACTGTTGATGTTAAACTCTGTTTCATTAATGCATTGCATATGTTTGTCTTGAATTCATCCATTCGTTTTCACTACTCGTATGCTTTCTTTATGATATTTAACTCTTGATAAAAAGCTGCAAGCCTTTAGAGGGAGGATGACGAAGCAATACTGTTGTACCCCAAAATTTGCCCTCCCATATTCTTCAGGAAATTGCCAAGCCAAGCCTCAGAAGTCTCCAAAGGTTGCCCAGTCAAAAGGTTCCTATACAGCCAAAACTAGGGTTTGTGTTCTAGTCATGAAAATGAACTTCTCAAAGGTCCAATCAAACCTCATGTGCCCACAAACATGGTCAAGCATCCTCATGCAAAGTTTCAAGGCATTCAGCTCAAAATTGCACAGTCAAAACCCTAGATTGCACTACAGTCAACTGTAGGGGCAAAATGGTCATTTGACAGTCAAAAGTTCAAATTTTTGGTCAACATATCATTTTGAAGCCACAAACATCATTTGATCAATGCTTGATCATGATTCTCAAAATTTGGCTCAGAAATCATCAAAGATGCAAAAGTTGCTATATTTGGACAGATGAAAGAGTCAACTGAAATTGACCAGGGCATAACTTTCACATGGATTATCAGAAAAATCCCATCCAAAGCTCATTTTGAAGAGAAAGACATTTCCTACAATTCATCTTCATGTTCCAAGTCCAAGAAATTCTCTCATAAAAAGTTATCAATTTCAACATTATAGGTCATTTTCAAAAGTCAACAAAAAGGGACTTTAAGTCAAAGGCCATAACTTGAGATTGGTAAATCAAAATGGCATGGGACCAAAGGCATTGGATAGAGGACTCAAAGACCTTTCCAAAATGTCCAAGAACATGTGAAAAGCTTAACAATTGAGCAAGTTATGCCTTGTGGAAGTTGGGAAATTTTTGGAAATTTTTGAAAGTCAACTTTACTTCAAATGATTCAAATTTGCTAATGGGCCCATTTTTCTTCCATGATCCATCATTCCAAGCATATGCACGACCACTAGGCCCAAAGGGAAGTATTTTCTCAATTTTTATTTATTTATTTGAATTTATATTAATATTAATTCATTTAATTAAATAAATTGCATGAAAAATACAAACCTAATGAGAACAAATCTTTTTATGCATGTTTGATACTCAATATTTCGTGTGAAGGCAAATTAGGAAGGATTTGGGGTGATTGGATGCAAATTGGTACAAGAACATGTGGAAAAGATTCAAAAAGATCCTTAAACAAATCAAAGATCCAAACCATGATTACAAGGGATTTTATTCAAGTTTGTTGACCTAATTGCTTCCTTACATAACCTAGATCATAACCCTAATGCAAAGACACTCTCAGCTGCGCTCAGAAACGATATCCAAACTTGAAAAAATCACCAAAAAAGCCAATACTGAAAACTAGTTTTTAGGTCGATTCAAGCTTCAATTCTTATTCTATCAGCATCCTCAAGCTTCACTGAACGTGTGTCAATCAAAAACATCAACTAAAACGCAAAGAAGTGGTAGTTAGAACTCAAACTGTAAAGCGAAATTCTTGAAATCGTGCATCACAATTTAAGCATTCTTTGCATTTTTCGTTTGTTGATTCATGTTTATTATGAGATTCTGAGACTAACCCTCATATTTAATTGCATTTTTCTGTGCCATACGAGATTATGCCATGACTGAATATTAGGTTTTCTTGAGCTTCAAATTGGGGGTTCTTACTAGAGGAAAAATTAGACCATCCCAATACCACCATTACGCTCAGCTCATCCAGACGAAGAAAAGGCACTAGTCGCGATCAATTTATGATCACCATGGCGCTAGTCGCTATTTTCTTGTAGCCAGCTTCAGACCACGCCCTAAAACCGTTGCCTATAGCCCTTATGTTTCAGAAAAAAAAAGAGAACGAGGACGATGATGAGTTGGCACGCAATGGTTGGGTGTTTTAAACTTCGCGCGCTCAATTACCAGTGCGCTTGGTCTTTCTTTTTGTTGTTTATTCATTATAATATATCAATTGACATGTGATGGCTCAGCTGGCAGGTACTCATGCGTGCAACCCCCAAGACCTGGGTTCGAGTCCCAGGTCTGAATAGTTTCATATTATTTTTCCATCTAAAATCATGTGTAGCGCTAATGTCCAAGACATACCATGGACCTCAAAGCATGATCATCCACGCGTCCTACACAACCAGATCAACGACTACGATGCAAAGAACATGCTAGGACCAAGTCAACACGCTGGCATACGAACTGGAAAAGTCAACAAACTCAAAGATAAATGGGCCAGTTTGCCAGGCTTGAACCTCCTAATCTGGGGCTACACCCCACCCTGGTTTGCCAATTTTAATTATTTTTCTTATCTTTTTAATTATTATTTTAATTGTTATATTATTTTAATTATTGTTTATTTACTTTTTAATCAAAATATGAAAACATCAAAAACACACAAAAATCAGAAAAAAGGCCAAATATAATATTTATTTCTTTTAATTATTTTTATAAATAAATTGTATGTAAATTATTTAGTTTAATTAGGTTTTTGACTTTAATTCTTTTCATAAAAAATATAAAAAATGTAGAAATTAGGTTTAATGAATTCTTTTTAAATTTTTCTCCTTTTTTACCATAATATTATTATTTATTTATTTTTATAATTAAATATATATAAATAACTTAGATTTAAATTAGGTTAAAAATTCAATCTTTTTTCACAATAAACTTAAAAAACATTAGAATTAGGGTTTGACGCTTCCTCTTTAATTTTAATTAATTTCTCCTTAAAACCTAAAAAACATAAAAATACCAAAACATTTAATTTTAATTTTAAATTCCTTATTAATTGTAAAAGGGTCCAACGCCCATATATTTAATTGTTTAATTTGCATACTTATTTTATTTCGCGCATTTATTTTATTTCCGCTTAATTAATTTTGTATCTCTCCCAAAGCATTGTAACTTTAATCTTTTCGCACTTTTTATTGCTTTATTTATCTTCCGCTAAATCGGGTCCGGTTTAATTTTGGCGATGTGGACCCGCGCCATTTGTAATAGTTTAGATCTTTATTTTTCCGCAAATATTAACTGTTAAATAAGCATGAAAGAATGTATGGCAATAATTAAAATCAAGCGTAGAACACAACAAACATGACAAGACAAATAACTGAAACATGACACACAATGCGCACACACCACCCCTAGGGTACGCCTCACTGTTGCCTTTCGAAAGGTGGTCGTCGAGTAGAAGACGTCTTAGTAAGTCCTCATGATCCGGGAACCTGGCATGAGGGTAGCTTCTAAGGTGTCTTCCCATTGCTCTGGTGATCACCACGTCCCTAAAACTCGAATTGACCCGAACATCGAATTGACCCGAACACCTCCAACGGTGGTGCTACCTACCTCTCAATGGTGGGATGAAACTACTTTTAAGGACTCTTACACAGACAAATTCCCTAGGGTAGGTAGGTTCTCAAGGATACTTGCTCTAATTTCAAAAACAAAACAAAATACTTTTCACACCACACATTTTCAAAAGCTTTCAAAACAAAACGTTTCAAACACTCTGACGTATGAGTCGATCTGAAATTTTTCAAAAGAAACTTTTTAAACCCACATTGAAAAGCAAACAATTTTGAAAACACATTGAGCAAGTATCTAAGAGCCCATGGATAACCATGGATAGAAAGGGTGCTAACACCTTCCCTTTCTATAATCTACCTCCCGAACCGAGAGCAATCTCTATAAGGAATTTTTCTGTGCTTTTGTCCTTTCCATTTGGAGAAAATAAAAGACGGTGGCGACTCTTGCTTCCGCGACATTTCGCGAACCAGCGTTAAACAGTCAGTTCCAGATCCACCGATCACAGAACTGGCGACTCTGCTGGGGATTTAACTTAAAGTGAGGTGTACCTTAGGACTAAGATCACTGTGTTTTCAATTGTTTTCCTTGTGTGCTTTAAATTGTGGGTTGCTTGGGAGTTCTATAGATCCTAAACCCGGATCTGGGGGATACCTTCTTAGAAAGTAGCAACAAGGCTGTGAGGGAACTGTGCGGGGTATACCGACATGGTTGAAACAGTCTGCTACGTTGATGTGGCACTTTGGTGTGTACCGGTAACCCTTGAGTTCAGTCAAGGAGAGTACGGGGCCTCCGCGTGGTGTCATGAAGCATCAACAGACCTTAGGAACCTTAATTGAACCATCTTGGCCTCTTTAGGGTAGTGAGATAACTGACTTTGGTGCAGTCCGAGGTTGGTTGATACTCGATACTACGCTCGATTGAGGGTTGCTTTCCTGGAATATTTCGGTCGCCAGTTCAGTGGCTAAATCGAAATGATGAACAATGAAAGCAATCCCGTGATATTGGGAACCTTAGAACCCGGTTACTTTGATTAGGACAGGTTGAACCCACCAACTCAAGAGGGTACTACCCAGACCCCATGCTGGCCTTAAACCTTAAGGGCTTGACTTGTGTGCCTTGTTTGCCCTACATGTTTGTCTTTGTAAATATCTGTGGTGTGCTTAATCATAGCATCATGACATCATCCAGCATCATATGCATTGACTAACCATTTCAGGGGTTCGAATTTTCATCTTTGTTCTTGTTTTGTAGGACATGGAGACTGTTCGTAGGAAGACAATCCAAATCAATCTTGTAAGGATCCCTCCTCAACTTAAGGAACTTATATCTAGGATTCCCGAGAACTCTTCATTCAGTGAAAGGCATGGAAGCCTCATCAGCTTGGTCAACACCAACATTGAGGAAGATATGATTAAGGTCTTGTTTCAGTTCTTTGACCCTCTGCATCACTGTTTCACCTTCTTGGACTATCAGTTGGTACCTACATTGGAGGAGTTCTCCCGGCTCCTGAAGATTCCTATCCTTGATCAACTACCCTTCAGTGATACAGAAAAGGAACCTAAGCTTGAAGAGATTGCTAAAGCCTTGCACCTACAGTCATCTGACCTCAAGGGACATTGGGAAGTTAGAAGTGGTATCAAAGGGTTCTTAGCCAGGTTTCTGTTTGAAAAGGCCCTTGAATGTTGGAACTCCCTTGACTTGCAAGCTTTTGAAGAAGTGGTAGCCCTCCTTGTCTATGGTTTGGTTTTGTTCCCTAATCCAGATCAGCTCATTGATATCAGTGCTGTCCAGATCTTTATGTCCAGGAATCCTATACCTACATTGCTGGGGGACATCCTTCACTCATGTTACACTCGAACCATGAGAAAAAGAGGTGTCCTTATGTGTTGCACTCCTCTCCTGGGAAGGTGGTTTATTTCGCACCTTCCACAATCAGTCTTGAAGAATGAGCGGGGTTTGAGATGGTCACAACGGTTGATGACTCTTACACATGCAGATATACATTGGTGTCCTCGATCCAGAGGAGACGTCACCATCATTGATCGTTGCGGGGAGTACCCTAATGTTCCTTTACTTGGAACCAGAGGAGGTATTACTTATAGCCCATGCCTGGCTTGGAGACAGTTTGGTTACGCTCGGAGGGATGGTCCCCATGACATGTTAATTCCTGACATAGTTTTCGACTTCGACAACGATACTCAAGGACTTCGCCAGAGATTTATCAGAGCCTGGAGGATGCCAAGTAGGATAGACAGCAAGACACTGGGGCACAGGAACTCCATCCCTTTGGAACCTTATCTCAAGTGGGTACGCGCCCGCTCCCAGAAGTTAGTAATGCCTTATCCTCATATGCTCCCGGTAATCAAAGAACCAGTCTTGGAAGGGGAAGTGTCCTACACTATTCAGCACCCTGATATGCCCACCTCCTGGGAAGAGATGCAGAAGAGCTGGATCCAGCTTAAGGAAGAAAGGAATTCTCTTGAGACTAATCTGCAGGCTAGTGAAAAGAAGGTCTTGGAGCTCACCCGTCTGTTGCATGAGGAGAGGAATCTCAACACCTACATAGCTCCGAAAAGGATGCGCAGTGTATTTTGGGATTAACTTGATTTTTGTACTTTTTGCCCATGAGGCTGTGATGTATTAAACAATGATTTTCTTTAATAATAACGTGCGTTCCTTTTTGGCTACAACAAATTTGAATTTTCGAACCCTTGAATGCATTGCATACGCACTTCATACATCATGTGCATAGCAGGTTTTTTCCCCTTTTCAGGTTGCTTACAGTTCTTCGCTGTTTATTTCAGCATCATGAATCCCGGATCTGAATCAACTGAGACATCAATCAAAGCTCTCCAGGCGCAGAATGCGCAGTTTCAAGAACTAATCAAAGGTCTGGCTAAAGGCCAAGAAGAACTAAAGACTATGCTCCTGAAAAAGGAGAAGAAGAAGAAGAGGAGAACTGTTCTGTTCAACTCGGGCCGAAGGTTTGGCAACACTCTGCAACATGAAGAGGCTGGTTCTTCTGTTGGCAAGAGTCCTTCTCAGGTAGAAGTAAAGGTTCCTACTCCAGAAGTCTCCGACAACGAGACAGATTTTGACGAAGAGCAGTACCCTCCTGCAGACGACAGATACAAGCAACTGGAGGATAGGTTGAAGACTATGGAAGTTCAACAAGTTCCTGGGCTGGATTTTGGAGATCTGGGTTTATCTACTGGTGTGATTATCCCGCACAAGTTCAAAGCTCCTACCTTTTCTAAGTATGACGGGGCGTCTTGTCCCAAGCTGCACTTAAGGTCCTATGTTCGGAAAATGCAACCGTACTCTGTGGATAAAAATTTGTGGATCCACTTCTTCCAGGAGAGTCTTTCAGGGACTCATCTCGAATGGTTCTATCAGCTGGATGGGACCAAGGTTCGTAACTGGGAGGAGTTGGCTACTGCTTTCTATAAGCAGTATCAGTATAATGCCGACCTTGCCCCCACACGTACCCAACTCCAGGGTATGTCGTTAGGTGCAAGCGAAGGTTTTAAAGAGTACGCCCAGAAGTGGAGAGACCTGGCTGGCAGGGTGCAGCCACCATTGACTGATCGAGAGTTGGTAGACATGTTCTTGGGGACCCTATCTGGGCCATTTTTCAACCATCTTATCGGGAATTCTTCTGCAGGGTTCACTGATTTGATTCTGACTGGAGAGAGGATTGAAGCTGGGTTAAAGTCTGGTAAGATTCCGAAGGGTGCATCATCAAGTTCTGAGAAAAAACCCTTCAAGAAAGAGGCTGGTGCTGTGTATGGCCCAAGAAGGCAAGACAAACCTGAACGCCACCAAGCTGTCAACGCGGTGGTAATCTCTAAACCTGCTAATGCTCCTCAACAGTACAACCTACCTAGAGCTGAGAGACCCAAACGGCAGTATACTCGACTCAGCATGACTCTCTCTCAGATCCTGCCGCAACTGTTATCAACCAGTTTGGTGACCCTTAGAGAACCCCCGAAGGTTGTGAACACTACATCTCCTAAGTACAATCCGAATGCTCGTTGTGCTTACCATTCAGATAGCCCGGGGCATGCCACTGATGACTGTTGGGCATTAAAGAACAAACTGCAGGACCTTATTGATGCCAAGGAGGTACAGTTTGAGGCATCTGACAAGCCTAATGTGGTGTCGGCTCCCCTGCCTGCTCATGGAGTGAATGCTATTGGAGACGAGGACGAAGTGGACGATGCTGAGTTTGATAGCTGGATCTACCCGACAACCGACGGCGGATCTAACAATTGGAGCGCAAAAGACAACCTGTCTGTTTCTCTTGTTACTAAGTAATGAATTCCTATGTTTTGTTTTTTGTAATAAACAATAAATAAACTCTTTGGCCCGGTGTCTTACCCGAGGCACCGTGGTATCATTTGTGAGGGCATATAAATTGTCATTTCATATATCATGAATGAAAATCTTGGACGTACTTTCACATTATAAATATTGTGTTCCTTTTCTGTCTTTCTTTCCTTTTACATATATTTCAAAACAGCTGTATTTACACACACACTCACTCATACAGGTTTCAATCCACTCTGGATCTTACTGATAACAACTCTGCTACTGCCAATTATGACTTCGAAAATCCGATCAACTTAGCCGAAGACGAAGGTGAAGATGATTGCGAAGTGCCTGGTGAGCTTGCAAGATTGTTGCTTCAGGAAGAGAGGGCAATTCAACCCCATGAAGAGCCAGTGGAAACCATAAACCTGGGAACTGAGACAGACAGGAAAGAGGTAAAGATTGGTGCCAACCTAGAGCTCAGCGTGAAGCAACGGTTAACCAAGATGTTACATGACTATATGGAGATCTTTGCCTGGTCCTACGAAGACATGCCCGGGTTGGATACCGATATTGTGGTTCATCACTTGCCAACTAAGGAAGACTGTCCTCCAGTTAAACAAAAGGTCCGTCGGATGCGTCCAGAGATGTCTGAGAAGATTAAAGCCGAGGTCATGAAACAGTTTGATGCCGGGTTCCTTGCAGTGACTTCTTACCCTCAGTGGGTTGCTAATGTGGTGCCAGTACCTAAGAAAGACGGCAAGGTCAGAATGTGTGTTGACTACAGGGATCTGAACAGGGCCAGCCCCAAAGATGACTTCCCTCTACCTCACATTGATGTCCTAGTTGATAATACAGCTCAGCATAAAGTGTTCTCTTTCATGGATGGCTTCTCAGGTTACAATCAGATCAAGATGGCACCTGAAGACATGGAAAAGACTACATTCGTTACTCAGTAGGGCACTTTCTGTTACAAGGTCATGCCTTTTGGATTGAAGAACGCTGGGGCAACCTACCAACGTGCCATGGTTGCCTTATTTCATGATATGATCCATCATGAGATAGAAGTGTATGTTGACGACATGATCGCCAA
Organism: Vicia faba; assembly: GCA_948472305.1. Lineage (NCBI taxonomy): Eukaryota > Viridiplantae > Streptophyta > Magnoliopsida > Fabales > Fabaceae > Vicia > Vicia faba. The sequence goes on from CATIWC010001919.1 coordinate 97,834, forward strand.
GTCCCAGACTGAGGAAGAGCACCTAGATCATCTACAGAAGTTGTTTGACCGATTGAAACTATACAAGCTGAGATTGAACCCTAACAAATGTACCTTCGGGGTAAGATCTGGGAAGTTGCTAGGCTTCGTGGTCAGTGATAAAGGAATACAAGTGGATCCCGCTAAGGTTAAAGCCATTCAAGAGATGCCAGTTCCTAAGACAGAGAAGGAAGTCAGAGGCTTTTTAGGACGCCTGAATTACATTGCTCGATTCATCTCACACTTGACTGCTACCTGTGAGCCAATCTTCAAACTGCTGAAGAAAGATCAGGTAGTACGTTGGAACGATGAATGTCAGGCTGCCTTCGACAGAATAAAGGAGTATCTCCAAGAACCACCTATCCTTATGCCACCGGTTGAAGGGAGACCTCTGATATTATACCTGACAGTGCTTGACAATTCAATGGGGTGTGTGCTGGGGCAGCATGACGAGTCTGGCCGAAAAGAGCACGCCATTTATTACCTTAGCAAAAAGTTTACCGACTGTGAGACCCGATACTCACTGCTTGAGAAAACTTGCTGCGCTTTGGTATGGGCTGCTCGCCGGCTGAGACAGTATATGCTGACTCACACTACCTTGTTAATCTCAAAGATGGATCCTATCAAGTACATATTCGAAAAGCCTGCTCTGTCTGGGAGAATTGCAAGATGGCAAATGATCTTAACGGAATACGACATTCAGTACACAACCCAGAAAGCCATCAAGGGAAGTGTATTGGCAGACCACCTGGCTCATCAAGCTGTAGATGATTATCAATCAATGAACTTCGAGTTTCCGGACGAAAGCATCATGATTGTGACTGACTGCGAAGTACCTGGACCGGATGAAGGACCTGAACCAGGATCCCGATGGTCTATGCACTTTGACGGAGCCTCCAACGCTTTAGGAAATGGTATCGGCGCCATAATCATATCTCCACAAGGTACTCATACTCCACTCACTGCCCGGCTATGTTTCAACTGTACCAACAACATGGCGGAGTATGAGGCGTGCATCATGGGTCTTCAAGCGGCGATCGACTTAAGGATCAAGTTCCTCAGTGTCTTCGGAGATTCCGCTCTTGTGATCAATCAGATCAAAGGAGAGTGGGATACGAAACATCCAAACTTGATTCCTTACAAAGAATGTGTGTTGACCCTGATCCCCCACTTCACAGAGATAACCTTTGAGCACTTTCCGAGAGAAGAGAATCAGCTGGCGGACGCGTTAGCTACATTGTCTTCAATGTTCAAGGTCAAATGGGATAATGAGGCTCCCCAAATTACCATTGAGAAACTGGACGAACCGGCATACTGTTGTGAGCTCGAAACTGAATTGGTGACTGAGAAGCCTTGGTACCATGAAGTAAAGAGATATCTGGAAGCTCAGGAATACCCTGAAGGTGTATCCATCAATGATAAGAAATTCCTGAGGAGGTTCGCAGCCAAATTCTTCCTTAGCAACGGCATCCTGTACAAGCGAAACCATGATTCAACCTTACTGCGCTGTGTGGACAAAGCTGAAGCAGAGAGGATCATGGAAGAGCTACATGAAGGGACCTTTGGTACGCACTCCAGTGGACACACTATGGCTAAGAAAATCCTACGGGCAGGGTATTATTGGTCCACCATGGAAGCTGACTGCTACCAACATTCCAGGACATGCCACAAGTGCCAGATCTACGCAGACAAGGTGCATGTTCCTCCGGTTCCCCTGAATGTTCTGACCGCGCCTTGGCCGTTTGCAATGTGGGGTATAGACATGATCGGCGAGATAAAACCTACGGCATCTAATGGACATCGCTTCATCTTAGTGGCGATTGATTATTTTACGAAGTGGGTCGAAGCAGCATCCTATGCTACGGTAACCAAGACTGTGGTGGCACGGTTCATTCGGCACAACCTGATCTGTCGGTACGGCGTCCCAGAGCGAATAATTACAGACAACGGTACCAATCTGAACAATAAAATGATCGCTGAGCTCTGCGAACAATTCAAGATACAGCACCACAATTCTTCTCCTTACAGACCGAAGATGAATGGGGCTGTAGAAGCAGCAAATAAAAATATCAAGAAGATCATCCAAAAGATGACAGTGACTTACAAAGATTGGCACGAGATGTTACCGTTCGCTCTACACGGATACCGTACCTCAGCCAGGACGTCAACCGGGGCAACTCCTTTCTCGCTGGTTTATGGCATGGAGGCAGTCTTGCCGATCGAAGTACAAATTCCCTCTCTCCGGATAATGAAGGATGCAAATCTGAATGAAGATGACTGGATCCAGACACGACTTGATCAACTCAATCTCATCGACGAAAAGAGACTTGCTGCTATCTGTCATGGTCAGACGTATCAGAAACGGATGATCAGGGCATTTAACAAAAAGGTTAGACCACAGGAATATCGAGTCGGGGATCTGGTAATCAAGAGAATCATCCTTCCTCAAAGTGATCCAAGGGGCAAATGGACCCCTACGTACGAAGGGCCATTTGTGGTTAAACATGTGTTCTCAGGAGGAGCAATGATATTAACCAACATGGATGGTGACGACCTTCCTCACCCTGCCAATGCAGACATAGTTAAAAAATACTACGCATGAAAAAGACCCGCTAGGCTGACATGCCTAGGCAAAAATTAGGGCTTCCCGTCGAACCAAAAGGGTTCGGGCAAAATGAAGGGATGAAAATGAAAATATGTACACCCGGCAAGCCGAAAACCTGAAAAGGCGGCTTGGGCAAAAATGGGTATCCCGGTGGACTGAAAACCCGAAAGGGCGGTCCAGGCAAAAGTTAGGGATAAAAGCGTAAAACTATGTCTCATTGATCACTTTGCATCCAGAATCCGGTATCTACATCAAGTTCAGACGGCATCGATCAGTCAGTTTCACCTTCAACCAAGGTCATCAAGTGATGAGACGCTCAGAGTTATAAAGGCAATAGCAGAGTTAAAACCCAGTGGGATCATTCATTTCACACAGCTGTTTTATTTTCTTTTGTACAAAACTTGTATAAACTCTTTTGTTCGGCGACGTTCTCTTACTAGGACGTCAGCCTCTTGTACACAAAAACGCCTATTGACAGGCCATTCAAAAATCAATACAAATATATTTTCAGTTAAAATGTGCCAAGTATTTTTCCTTTTTCTGTTTTGTTTTGCGAAGAACGTCCAAGGTTCAATTTGTGATATATGCATTGACAATAATTTGCTAACTCATAAATAGTTGCATACGAAACAAAGGAATTAATTGCAGGTGACACTAGAAACAGGGGCAATAAAGAGTTGTCTAAGCAGTCTAATTGCTCTATCCTCCAAGGTACCAAGGTAGGTTCGACTAAAGAACATAACCAATATACCCTAATTCCCCAGAGAGTGGTTCAACAAAACAGCACATTCCTCTCCAAGCAAAATTACCAAGGAAATTGAGTGTCCTCCCGTAGATCTCAATACTTCCCCAGCATATCAAAGCTTCCCCAGGAAAGTCCAATCCAGTTCCCCAGGAAGGTTGGAATCTATCCCCCAAGCAGTAAGCTTATCCCCAGTAGATTCTGGAAGCTTATCCCTCGCAGAACACGAACGCGTCGTCCCGGCTTGATTTAAAGAGTTATTTCCTCAATAGGATATAACTGGGTTATCCTCAGCCAAAAGCTACGGAAAGAGCGTCCTCGACAAAGTATCTTCCTACCCCCAGCGAAGTCTATCAACACTTCCAGTACAACAAGGATATCCCCAGCGGAATTCATCAAATCTCCCAGCATAATTCATCAACGGTATCCCCAGCGGAGTTATCCTTATCAACACTCAGCAAAGCATCTCTATCCCCACAGAATATCACTCCCCAGCATGATCGCTAGAGTATCTTTTCCCCCCGCAGAATCATTCCATTCGCCAAGTTTATCCCCCAACGGAGTTATCTTCTCCTACCGGTATTCTTGCAACTATCATCCCCGGCGGAAGCAAAATCCGTTCTTCAACATCAGCCCAGGAGTGACTTCCCGGCACCCGTCAAGGATTTACTTTCCTAGACGAAAAATACATTCATAAACATCTTCATACATTATAGCATGCATATACGCATCATGAACATACAACCTCACGTATTCAGAGAGCATCTCGCACGTCATACCACATGACATCGCATACAACTAACGTTTTGTCTTTTCAGGACAAAGGTTAATACAAAGATGATTACTATCAACGGTCGCAACTAAAGATCTGATTCCTGTATCTTGCCAGGGAGTATCTGTTGACGACTAATACCAGATCCGATTCCTGTATCTTGCCAGGGTGTATCTGAAGAGTTCGAGGATCCGATACCTGAATCTTGCCAGGGTGTATCCGTTGAAGACTAGCATTACCAGATCCGATTCCTGTATCTTGCCAGGGTATGTCTGAAGAGTTCGAGGATCCGAGGCCTGAATCTTGCCAGGGTGTATCCGTTGAAGACTAACATTACCAGATCCGATTCCTGTATCTTGCCAGGGTGTGTCTGAAGAGTTCGAGGATCCGATACCTGAATCTTGCCAGGGTGTATCTGTTGAAGACTAACATTACCAGATCCGATTCCTGTATCTTGCCAGGGTGTGTCTGAAGAGTTCGAGGATCCGATACCTGAATCTTGCCAGGGTGTATCCGTTGAAGACTAACATTACCAGATCCGATTCCTGTATCTTGCCAGGGTGTGTCTGAAGAGTTCGAGGGTCCGATACCTGAATCTTGCCAGGGTGTATCCGTTGAAGACTAACATTACCAGACTCGATTCCTGTATCTAGACAGGGCACGCCTGGAGAGTTCCAGCTCCAAGTCCTGTAACCAACCAGGACACATCTATATCAAGCATCTGAAATCAACCCCTGCAACGTGTCAGGTACTCACTTTTCTTTTGCAGGTATGCAGGTTCTCGCCAAGGAATCTCTTACGCAATCAACATCCAGATGGCATCTATAAGCCCATCGTCCTATTCATCAACCTCTAAATGGCATCTGTAAGCCCATTTCCACCATCACTGCTACTATGTGAGCGCAAATTTCTAGGGCACTCTAGTGTTCAATCATCTTCTACCCTCGGATTACGAAAGGCATGTCAGCCAATCTGCATCCTCAGGTCTAAGAAGATTGAACAGGGGCAACTGTTGTACCCCAAAATTTGCCCTCCCATATTCTTCAGGAAATTGCCAAGCCAAGCCTCAGAAGTCTCCAAAGGTTGCCCAGTCAAAAGGTTCCTATACAGCCAAAACTAGGGTTTGTGTTCTGGTCATGAAAATGAACTTCTCAAAGGTCCAATCAAACCTCATGTGCCCACAAACATGGTCAAGCATCCTCATGCAAAGTTTCAAGGCATTCAGCTCAAAATTGCACAGTCAAAACCCTAGATTGCACTACAGTCAACTGTAGGGGCAAAATGGTCATTTGACAGTCAAAAGTTCAAATTTTTGGTCAACATATCATTTTGAAGCCACAAACATCATTTGATCAATGCTTGATCATGATTCTCAAAATTTGGCTCAGAAATCATCAAAGATGCAAAAGTTGCTATATTTGGACAGATGAAAGAGTCAACTGAAATTGACCAGGGCATAACTTTCACATGGATTATCAGAAAAATCCCATCCAAAGCTCATTTTGAAGAGAAAGACATTTCCTACAATTCATCTTCATGTTCCAAGTCCAAGAAATGCTCTCATAAAAAGTTATCAATTTCAACATTATAGGTCATTTTCAAAAGTCAACAAAAAGGGACTTTAAGTCAAAGGCCATAACTTGAGATTGGTAAATCAAAATGGCATGGGACCAAAGGCATTGGATAGAGGACTCAAAGACCTTTCCAAAATGTCCAAGAACATGTGAAAAGCTTAAAAATTGAGCAAGGTATGCCTTGTGGAAGTTGGGAAATTTTTGGAAATTTTTGAAAGTCAACTTTACTTCAAATGATTCAAATTTGCTAATGGGCCCATTTTTCTTCCATGATCCATCATTCCAAGCATATGCACGACCACTAGGCCCAAAGGGAAGTATTTTATCAATTTTTATTTATTTATTTGAATTTATATTAATATTAATTCATTTAATTAAATAAATTGCATGAAAAATACAAACCTAATGAGAACAAATCTTTTTATGCATGTTTGATACTCAATATTTCGTGTGAAGGCAAATTAGGAAGGATTTGGGGTGATTGGATGCAAATTGGTACAAGAACATGTGGAAAAGATTCAAAAAGATCCTTAAACAAATCAAAGATCCAAACCTTGATTACAAGGGATTTTATTCAAGTTTGTTGACCTAATTGCTTCCTTACATAACCTAGATCATAACCCTAATGCAAAGACACTCTCAGCTGCGCTCAGAAACGATATCCAAACTTGAAAAAATCACCAAAAAAGCCAATACTGAAAACTAGTTTTTAGGTCGATTCAAGCTTCAATTCTTATTCTATCAGCATCCTCAAGCTTCACTGAACGTGTGTCAATCAAAAACATCAACTAAAACGCAAAGAAGTGGTAGTTAGAACTCAAACTGTAAAGCGAAATTCTTGAAATCGTGCATCACAATTTAAGCATTCTTTGCATTTTTCGTTTGTTGATTCATGTTTATTATGAGATTCTGAGACTAACCCTCATATTTAATTGCATTTTTCTGTGCCATACGAGATTATGCCATGACTGAATATTAGGTTTTCTTGAGCTTCAAATTGGGGGTTCTTACTAGAGGAAAAATTAGACCATCCCAATACCACCATTACGCTCAGCTCATCCAGACGAAGAAAAGGCACTAGTCGCGATCAATTTATGATCACCATGGCGCTAGTCGCTATTTTCTTGTAGCCAGCTTCAGACCACGCCCTAAAACCGTTGCCTATAGCCCTTATGTTTCAGAAAAAAAAAGAGAACGAGGACGATGATGAGTTGGCACGCAATGGTTGGGTGTTTTAAACTTCGCGCGCTCAATTACTAGTGCGCTTGGTCTTTCTTTTTGTTGTTTATTCATTATAATATATCAATTGACATGTGATGGCTCAGCTGGCAGGTACTCATGCGTGCAACCCCCAAGACCTGGGTTCGAGTCCCAGGTCTGAATAGTTTCATATTATTTTTCCATCTAAAATCATGTGTAGCGCTAATGTCCAAGACATACCATGGACCTCAAAGCATGATCATCCACGCGTCCTACACAACCAGATCAACGACTACGATGCAAAGAACATGCTAGGACCAAGTCAACACGCTGGCATACGAACTGGAAAAGTCAACAAACTCAAAGATAAATGGGCCAGTTTGCCAGGCCTGAACCTCCTAATCTGGGGCTACACCCCACCCTGGTTTGCCAATTTTAATTATTTTTCTTATCTTTTTAATTATTATTTTAATTGTTATATTATTTTAATTATTGTTTATTTACTTTTTAATCAAAATATGAAAACATCAAAAACACACAAAAATCAGAAAAAAGGCCAAATATAATATTTATTTCTTTTAATTATTTTTATAAATAAATTGTATGTAAATTATTTAGTTTAATTAGGTTTTTGACTTTAATTCTTTTCATAAAAAATATAAAAAATGTAGAAATTAGGTTTAATGAATTCTTTTTAAATTTTTCTCCTTTTTTACCATAATATTATTATTTATTTATTTTTATAATTAAATATATATAAATAACTTAGATTTAAATTAGGTTAAAAATTCAATCTTTTTTCACAATAAACTTAAAAAACATTAGAATTAGGGTTTGACGCTTCCTCTTTAATTTTAATTAATTTCTCCTTAAAACCTAAAAAACATAAAAATACCAAAACATTTAATTTTAATTTTAAATTCCTTATTAATTGTAAAAGGGTCCAACGCCCATATATTTAATTGTTTAATTTGCATACTTATTTTATTTCGCGCATTTATTTTATTTCCGCTTAATTAATTTTGTATCTCTCCCAAAGCATTGTAACTTTAATCTTTTCGCACTTTTTATTGCTTTATTTATCTTCCGCTAAATCGGGTCCGGTTTAATTTTGGCGATGTGGACCCGCGCCATTTGTAATAGTTTAGATCTTTATTTTTCCGCAAATATTAACTGTTAAATAAGCATGAAAGAATGTATGGCAATAATTAAAATCAAGCGTAGAACACAACAAACATGACAAGACAAATAACTGAAACATGACACACAATGCGCACACACCACCCCTAGGGTACGCCTCACTGTTGCCTTTCGAAAGGTGGTCGTCGAGTAGAAGACGTCTTAGTAAGTCCTCATGATCCGGGAACCTGGCATGAGGGTAGCTTCTAAGGTGTCTTCCCATTGCTCTGGTGATCACCACGTCCCTAAAACTCGAATTGACCCGAACATCGAATTGACCCGAACACCTCCAACGGTGGTGCTACCTACCTCTCAATGGTGGGATGGCACTACTTTTAAGGACTCTTACACAGACAAATTCCCTAGGGTAGGTAGGTTCTCAAGGATACTTGCTCTAATTTCAAAAACAAAACAAAATACTTTTCACACCACACATTTTCAAAAGCTTTCAAAACAAAACGTTTCAAACACTCTGACGTATGAGTCGATCTGAAATTTTTCAAAAGAAACTTTTTAAACCCACATTGAAAAGCAAACAATTTTGAAAACACATTGAGCAAGTATCTAAGAGCCCATGGATAACCATGGATAGAAAGGGTGCTAACACCTTCCCTTTCTATAATCTACCTCCCGAACCGAGAGCAATCTCTATAAGGAATTTTTCTGTGCTTTTGTCCTTTCCATTTGGAGAAAATAAAAGACGGTGGCGACTCTTGCTTCCGCGACATTTCGCGAACCAGCGTTAAACAGTCAGTTCCAGATCCACCGATCACAAATACCATAATCTCATACAGTATGCTTTTGAACAGACCTTGCTGATGATGTACAGGCATTTCTTTCAATTCCCAAACACTGGAGTTATAAGGAAGATAATCCCTAGTCAACCCCTTCGATCCAAAGAAGTAGGAGTTTTCTGTTCTAAACAATCAAAACCTTTGATATAAACCTGGGGCAGGGTAGTCTCTCAGTTAATTCAAAAGAAAATGCGCATTGAAGTCGCAAACTCTCAGTTCGTAATACAACGAACGATATCAAAAAGTCAAAAAAACATTCCTCCGGAATCAAAAGACAAGGGTGGTTCCCTATCACATAGGCAGTCAATCTCTCGAAAAAAGAAAAAGCCCACTGAGCTAAAACCTATAAAGGAGGCTTAAGAAAGCTGGGGCATCCCGCTGACTGTGATCTCGAAAACAGAGACAGTCAGGAAAAAGTTAGGGATAACAAATCAAAATCAAAATAGAGAGGTCATTACAAATCCTCAACAACATGAAAAATGTTGCAAAAGAAAAAGGAGATGATGACTGTCTCCCAATTCAATTGGTGAACCATCACCCAAAAAGTCGTTCCAAATTCAAATAGAGTGCGACGCACAATTAACTGAGTATAGGATTAAAGAATATCACGAAGAGCGGGTGGGTACAAATATAATTTGAGCCTTTATCCTTTGTTTCTTAAACCGTGAACCAAGCCACGTTACAACCCTTCAAAAGTCCTAATTGAAGCTTGGGTTAGTTCGAAAGCATACTATTCAAAAGGTATCCTGACTCCTGTAAGGCTTTGCTCTAAAATCTTGTGTTGATTTTGTCTTATGAAAAGTTTTCTGCTAAAAATGCATTTTTCAAAACTTCGAGACAAACATAAACTTTGCATTGCTTGAATATCACTGTTTGCATTTGGCTATTTGTTTGACAGCAAAGAAATTCATACAGCGAATGTTCGGAGGAATGAAAACTCTCTCAAAGAGTAAAATCACTTCAAAAGGATGACACCTCCAACGACAAATCTCCCATCAACAAGGGGCATGACATGTCACCATCCAATTCACCTGGGGCAGTCCGGTCAAGATTTCAACTGATCTTTCAAAGTTCAGTTAACCTGGGGCAGTCCAGTCAAGGTTTCAGCAGATCTTTCAAAGATTAGTTAACCTGGGGCAGTCCAGTCAAGATTTCAACAAATCTCTCAAAAGTTCAATGAACTTGGGGCAAGTCTCCTTCATCTCCACTTGGGGCATTCGAATGTCAAAAGTGTCCAAAGATTCCTTCATCACCTGCTGGAAATTACAACCACCAACTATCACAAATTCCAGATTCGATTCCTGTATCTAGCCAGGGCATATCTGTGATTGATTGATTATGGATTAACACCTGTAACAAGCCAGGAAATTATCTACATGAAGAGATTGAAGATCAACACCTGTAACAAGCCAGGGAACCATCTTTCTTTCTCAAGTCAGAGATTAACACTTGTAACAAGCCAGGACAGTATCTCCTTGACCAACCTTTCTTAAGTTCCAGATCAACACCTGTAACAAGCCAGGAAAATATCTGTGGATGACTGATTGTGGATTAACACCTATAACAAGCCAGGAAATTATCTACATCACCACTTGGGGCATTCGAATGTCAAAAGTGTTCAAGTTTTCCTTCATCACCTGTTGGAAGATGCGGTCCAGATGTGCTCCAGACACGGTTGCCATTCTGTCACCCTTCTTAAGTTCCAGATCAACACCTGTAACAAGCCAGGAAAATATCTGTGGACGACTGATTGTGGATTAACACTTGTAACAAGCCAGGAAATTATCTACATGAAGAGATTGAAGATCAACACCTGTAACAAGCCAGGGAACCATCTTTCTTTCTCAGGACAGAGATCAACACCTGTAACAAGCCAGGAAAATATCTGTGGACGACTGATTGTGGATTAACACCTGTAACAAGCCAGGAAATTATCTACATGAAGAGATTGAAGATCAACACCTGTAACAAGCCAGGGAACCATCTTTCTTTCTCAGGACAGAGATCAACACCTGTAACAAGCCAGTAAAATATCTGCGGATGATTGATTGTGGATCAACACCTGTAACAAGCCAGGAAATTATCTACATAAAGAGTCTCTTTCATCACCACTTGGGGCATTTGAATGTCAAAAGTGTTCAACAATTCCTTCATCACCTGTTGGAAGATGTAGTTTTACACGGACTCATCATCAGGAAACCCTACACCGGTTCCTTCTCAAACTCAAAAGATTCTTGTAATCCCCAACCAGAGAGCCTTACAGAATCTAATTCCCCTCAGCAGTCAAGATTCTTTTATCCCCAGCGGAGTTCATCAAGTTCCCTAACATAACATATCAGTGGAATCCCCAGCGGAGCTCTCATCAAAACCTCAGCGAAGTATCTCTTCCCACAGAGTAATTCCCCACAGAGTAATCTCTCCAACGAGTTTATTCCCCAACGAAGTCATTTTCTCCTACCGGTTTATTCTTGTAACCATCGCCCCAGCGGAAGCGAAGAACTCTACTCTTCAACATCAGCCCAGGATTCAACAAGTTCCCGGCATTCGTCAAGGATTTATTTTCCTAGACGAAAACACATTCTTATACATTCATCACATTATCATACACCATGACGCATGCATATACGCATCATATCACACAATCTCATTTATTCTTGAAAACATCATGACCTCATGCATTTCATACATCATGACAATGCATACAACTAATGTTTTGCCTTTTCAGGAAAAGGTCAATCCAAAGATGATTACTATCAACTGTCACAATTCCAGATTCGATTCCTGTATCTAGCCAGGGCATATCTGAAGAGTTTGAAGATTCGATTCCTGTATCCAGCCAAGGCATATCTGTTGACGACTAATTCCATATTCGATTCCTGTATCTAGCCAGGGCATGTCTGAAGAGTTTGAAGATTCGATTCCTGTATCCAGCCAGGGCATATCTGTAGATGACCAATTCCAGATTCGATTCCTGTATCCAGCCAGGGCATATCTGTTGACGACAATTCCAGATTCGACACCTGTATCCAGCCAGGGCATATCTGTTGACGATAATTCCAGATTCGACACCTGTATCCAGCTAGGGCATATCTGTAGACGACCAATTCCGGATTCGATTCCTGTATCAAGCCAGGGCATATCTGTGAGCGTTTGATTGTAGATTCGATACCTGTATCCAGCCAGGGCATATCTGCATGAAGAGTTTGAAGATCAACCGGTAGCAAGCCAGGAAACCATCTTTCTTTCTCAAGTATGCAAGATCTCGCTAAGGAATCTCTTACGCGATCGACACATAATTCCAAATGGCATCTATAAGCCCATTCTCGATAAAGTTCCGTCACACCTCCCGATGGCATCTGTAAGCCCATCTCCACAACTATCCATTACACTTCCAAATGGCATCTTTAATCCCATTTCCAGATGGCATCTCTAAGCCCATCCCCCGATCAGATTCTGTCACATCACCAAATGGCATCTTTAAGCCCATTCCCTCTACCATCACGTCACCGAGTGCAAATTTTAGGGCACTCTAGTGTCCAATCTCCTTTTACCTTCGAGTCGCGAAAGGCAAACTTGCCAATCTGACTCTTCAGGTTCAAGAAGATTGAACAAGGGCAACTGTTGTACCCCAAAATTTTCCCTCGTATTTTTCCACAAGAAATCACAGCTTCAGGCTTTTCCTGATTTTTTCAGATTGGCGTAAGAATCAGTCAAACAGACTTTTCTTATCAATCAGACAAAATTAGGGTTTTCATTGATTTTTAAGCAGTTCAGGCAGATTGCTAGGGTTTGGTTGAGTTAGCTCAGGTTTTGATCAAGCAGATGTTTCTTTGACATTTAATCAAGAACTAGGGTTTGTGCGCGCATAAAGAATTAATTTTACAGTTCTTTTCAGTTTACTCTGAGATTTGGATTGAGGCGTTTGAATCAAGAACTTGCAGTGTTTCGTTTAATCAGTAAAGGCTAAGGCATTTGATTTGAGATGAGATAAAAGTTGAGGTGCTTAAATTGAGAATCTGCAGTGTTGTTTTAATCAGTAAAAAGATAAGTATCTGGACGTTTGTTTGATTTGACTGTGCATTGCTGTGGCTATTTGAAACGCCAGGTTTATTAATTGATCGATGCTAAAACCACAGTGTTTATTAATTGTTTATTTATTCTAAGTTAGGATAATTGGAATTTATTTCCATTTATTATAATTTCAGAATTTAGAAGTAATTAAATAGACAGCTAAAAAAAAGGGGAATTAACTGATCAAAAGGATTTTTATTTATTCATCTTTAATTGTTTTGTTACAAATTATTATTTGAACAACGGTAAATTTATTTACATTTTTGTTTACAATAATAATTTTACAAATGATTAAATTTGAAATAAAACTATCCTAAATATTCCTAAGTCTTCAAATCTTCAGCTTCCACTGCTACTCCTCTCCATTTGATTTTTATCTGCAAAAAGAAAAGAAGAAGTCAAAAGCAGATAAAATTAAAAAAGACAGACAGGTAAAAAAATGGATTCATCATTAAAAGCAGCTGGCCGGAATCAGATTGCCCTCTCTGCAAATCACGAGATTTCTCCCGGTTCACAAAGAGGGATGAAAAATGCTTGCAAAAGAAAAGACATGAAATACACAAAAGTTGTAATTGCACAATTTCAAAAATGGTCAAAAAGCTGCATAGTTCATAAAATGCCAAACAAAATCCAAAGGCAAACTGAACTGAACTGAACTAGAACTACAAAGTTCCAATTTCAAACTTTCCACAAGATATCCAAAAAGCTGTCCAAAAAGATATCAAGATATCAAAGTACAAAGGGTTGTCAAAGAAGCATAAAATCTGGAAGAAGAGATAAAGTATGCAGAGTAAACCAATATTGCAAGCAATGTTCAAATCACATCACTTTCCAAAGGCCAGCTACCTTTTCAGAACATAGGACAAACATAAACAATATAAAATTGATGTCTAGTCTGTCAAGAGAGAAGAGAGAAAGAGAAGATAGGCTTACAGGCTTAGGCTTGAAGAAGAAATATATAAAACAAACTGTTATCAACACAGTATAGCAGGAAGAGATATCAAAAAGATAAAGACCCTCCAAACTGTAACATAAACACAACAGAACTGTCTCTAACACATAACCAAAAAACACAAACTCAAAAAGAACACATAGAGCTGCCTACAAAACCTCAAAAGGCCTTTCAAACAAAAGCTTTGAACCTGCTTCAACAGCAAGCCAAGGCCCAGATCTGTCCAGCCTAAAACCTGTGTTTAAATTCAAAACACAAGCCCTGAACCTGCTTGTAAACCTGTGTCACAACCTCCACCTCCATACAAACTGTCAAGCCTTAAACTCACAACCTGCTAACATATTCAACAGAAACAATCAAAGAGCCCTCAACCATCAAACATAAAAACCTGCATTTAACCTGCTTCAGGCAGACTTGAAGCATCAAGCTTCAAGCCCAAGCCAAAATCATTCAAAAGCTTCACCTATCAAACTCACAACACAGGCCTGTAAGCACACTAAGCCTAAAGCCTGCTGAATATCAACCTGTCAAAGGCCAAGCCCATTCAAATAACACAAAGTTTATACCAGGGTCAGATCAAAGCCACCAAGCCCTCAGAAAATTTTCATCATTGGGCTACCAAAATCAGCAAGCATACAAGGCAACTGAGGTAAATAGAGAAGAAGAGAGGCAACTGTCTAGGCATTTTCAGATTTCCAGGAATCATCATCAAATCAACAACAAAAGGTAAAAATATCTCAATACCAACAAGCATACAGTCATAAGCATACTCATAAACATATCAGATGTCAAACATTTCAAGCATATCATCATCAAAAAATCTCTGTGCAAACAATAAGCAAGGCAACTCAGTATAGCAAGCATTCAAGGGTCAAGCATACGAGGCGACAGAAGCAAGTTGGTTCAGAAGCTAGCATACGAGGCAAAGAGACAGAAGAGGAAAAGACAGGTAAGCTAGGTTTTCAAGTTCATCATTAAACCTAAATAAGTGAAACAAAAATACCAGGAAGAGCAAGTTCACAACATCACGTGTATCCTTCCCTCCGGTCATCCAAGCGCCTCCTTCTCCATCTCTCCTCCATCTCCAGAAGACAAAGGTAATATTATTTCTTTCCTTTCATACACCTCAACAGAAACAACAATAACAACATAAAATCAAAACGCGAAATCAGAACATGCAAAAGGAATTAGTGAAAACCCTAACGCGATAGAGACAAAGATCAAACCTTGTAGCCATCACTGAGCGACCATGGAGGGAAGAGGACGAACGGCGGCGCCTGGTGGCCTTGGACGGAGGTGTTAACTCAGAGGCTTGCTTAAGAAGATGAAGAGGAAGTGAAGTAAACGGCGCGCCTCTGTTCTCAATCTGAAACCCTAGTCCAAAATGACATAAAACATTGCAACCCTAAACGAAAAGATCAAACTTGCACAATGGGCCTTGCCCTTTTCCAGTAGCCTAAGCCCATTAAACGCGCACCTCCCTTTTGTTATTTCTCAGTGAGTTTTGGTTGGGCCCATAATCCACCCTTAAGCCCATTCCTTTTTTATACATAACTTAACTTCTTTTTTTTTCTTAATAATAATATTACAAATACACTAACATTAATACATAATACATAGAACTTAAAACATTTTCTTTTTCTTAATCTTAAAACTTTTTTATAAAAAAAATGTTTGTACATAATTACATCAATACATAATTTTTCTTTAAGTTAAATACTTTTCTTTTCTTGAAATATTTTATTTTGTACATATTAACAAAATACGAGAATACAAAATTAAATAAATAAAACACTTAATTTTTCATTAAGTTCACATCTCAACTTGTAAAAAAACCTCATACATTTACACATACACTTACACATTTACAATACACAAATACATTGATGCATTTACACTTGCTTATCTTGTACATTTGATACACATTACATTTGCGATTGCCATTCGATTTGGTTGTAAATTATTGGACACTACTCTCCCATTTAAGTCTCATCCCCATTTGTAAATTTGTACCCCCACTCCCGGATACTTATTTGTAATAGCGTAGACTTTAAATTCCCGCAATTTACCGCTTTCAAATATACCATGGTTAGACCTAGGGTTTGTATGTACATAAAATCAAACGCTAGATAACCTAATACAAGACAAATACATGAAATCAATACACAATAACACTTGCACCCCTAGGGTAATCCCGCTTGTTGCCTTCCAAAATGGGCCGTGCTTGCACGTCGAGTTTCTTTGGCAAAACAATTTAAATCAAATGATCATAGTCCCTCGATGACGCTTTCGAAAGTTTCCTATCAAAATGATCATAGTCCCTTCAAGCAAAATTGCCAAAGAAACTTGGCACCATTGCATTCATGGTCCATACGATGACCCGCGCCTGTCCCGTTAAACATCCTAAATGCAAGATTGTCCACCAAATACAATGGTGGAACAAAATTGTTAAAAAGGGTTAAAACATGAGAAAAACCTTTGAGTACAATAGGGGTAGACAAACTCTTAGTTACTTGATCAACTTGCAAAAAACGCTTGCCTACTTTTCAAACCACACTCCACAAACACTTTCAAAACAAACTTTCAAAAACATTTGAAACATCTTTTCGAAAAGATACACACCTTTGTAAAACACTCAAACACGAGTCATTTCAATGGTTGCCTAAGACAAGGCATCTTCTTCAAAAAACATTTTTCAAACACACACACCATTTCAAGCAATTGAAAATCAAAGGCAAGTGATCTAAAACCAAGTAACTAAGAGCCCATGGATAACCATGGATGAAAAGGGTGCTAATACCTTCCCTTTTCATAATCTATCCCCCGAACCCACGAAACATCTCAAAAGGTTTTTGCTGTGCTTTTTAACCTTTCCTTAGGATAAAATAAAAAGTCGGTGGCGACTCTTGCTCAACCGAAACATTTGCGAAAACAAACGCAAAACCTCAAGTCAGTTCTCCCACCGTATCACAGGTTCCGACTCTGCTATCGCCTTTATGTCTTCAAGCGTCTCATCACTTTGCTGCTTAGTCGAAGATGAAGTTGATTGATCGATGCCGTCTGAGCCCGATAATTGATGCCGAATTCTGGATGCAAGGTGATCCAATGAGACATAGTATTACGCTTTATCCCAAACTTTTGCCTGGATCGCCCTTTCGGGTTTTCAGTCCACCGGGATACCCATTTTTTCCCAAGCCGCCTTTTCAGGTTTTCGACTTGCCGGGTGTACGGATTTTTTTTCATTTCGTCCCTTATTTTTGCCCGAACCCTTTTGGTTCGCCGGGAAGCCCTTATTTTTGCCTAGGTGTGTCAACCTAACAGGTATTTAATTCATGCCTAGTATATTTTTACTATGTCTGCATTGGCGGGGTGAAGAAGGTCATCACCATCCATGGTGGTTAGAATCATAGCTCCTCCTGAGAAGATGTGTTTAACCACAAATGGCCCTTCGTACATAGGGGTCCATTTGCCCCTGGGGTCACCTTGAGGAAGAATGATGCGCTTGATTACCAGGTCTCCGACTTGATACTCTTGTCGTCTGACTTTCTTGTTAAATGCCCTGATCATCCGTTTTTGGTACGTCTGACCATGACAAATAGCAGTGCGTCTCTTTTCGTCAATTAGGTTTAATTGATCAAGCCGAGTCTGGATCCAGTCATCTTCGCTCAAACCTGTATCCTTCATTATCTGGAGAGAGGGTATCTGGACTTCAATAGGCAAGACTGCCTCCATGCCATAGACCAAGGAAAAGGGAGTTGCCCCTGTTGATGTCTGTGCTGAGGTACGGTACCCATGAAGAGCAAATGGTAACATTTCGTGCCAATCTTTGTAGGTCACTTTCATCTTCTGCACAATCTTCTTGATGTTCTTATTCGCTGCTTCGACAACCCCATTCATCTTCGGCCGGTAGGGAGAAGAGTTATGGTGCTGTATCTTGAATTGCTCGCAGAGCTCAGTGATCATCTTGTTGTTAAGATTGGTACCATTATCCGTAATGATCCTCTCAGGTACACCGTATCGACAGATCAGATTGTGCCGAATGAAACGTGCCACGACGCTCTTGGTTACGGTAGCGTAGGAAGCTGCTTCGACCCATTTTGTGAAGTAATCAATCGCCACTAGGATGAAGAGGTGCCCGTTAGATGTTGTAGGTCGGATCTCGCCGATCATATCAATGCCCCACATTGCAAAAGGCCAAGGTGCTGTCAAGACGTTCAGAGGAACCGGAGGAATGTGCACCTTATCAGCATAGATCTGACATTTATGACAAGTTCGAGAATGCTGATAACAGTCGTCTTCCATTGTGGACCAGAAATATCCTGCCTGAAGGATTTTCTTTGCCATGGTATGTCCACTGGAATGCGTTCCTAAGGTACCTTCATGTAGCTCCGCCATGATCCTTTCTGCTTCAGTCTTATCTACACAACGCAGTAAGGTTGAATCATGGTTTCGCTTGTAGAGAATGCCATTGCTGAGGAAGAACTTTTCCGCAAACCTTCTCAGGAACTTCTTGTCATTAACCGATGCGCCCTCGGGGTATTCTTGAGCTTCAAGGTACCTCTTCACTTCATGATACCAGGGTTTTTCTGTTACCTCTTCGGCCTCAAGATCACAGCAATATGCAGGTTCGTCCAATTTTCGGATAATGATCCGGGGAGCCTCGTTGTCCCATTTGACTTTGAACATAGAAGACATCGTAGCTAGTGCGTCTGCTAACTGATTCTCCTCTCTTGGGAAGTGTTCAAAAGTTATCTCCTCAAAGTGGGGAAGCAATGTCAGCACATACTCCTTGTAAGGAATACGATTTGGGTGTTTCGTATCCCACTCGCCTTTGACCTGATTGATCACGAGAGCGGAATCTCCGAAGACACTCAGAAACTTGATTCTTAAGTCAATTGCAGCTTGAAGACCCATGATACATGCCTCATACTCTGCCATGTTGTTGGTGCAGTTGAAACATAGTCGGGCAGTAAGTGGAGTATGAGTGCCTTTAGGGGATATGATCACAGCGCCGATTCCATTACCCAAAGCGTTCGAGGCTCCGTCAAAGTGCATAGACCATCGGAATCCTTCCTCAGGTCCTTCATCCGGTCCAGGTACTTCACAATCAGTCACTACCATGATATCTTCGTCTGGAAATTCAAAGTTCATCGACTGGTAATCGTCCACTGCCTGGTGAGCCAAATGGTCTGCCAATACACTTCCCTTGATTGCTTTCTGAGTCGTGTACTGGATGTCATATTCCGTCAAGATCATTTGCCATCTTGCTATTCTTCCGGACAAGGCGGGCTTTTCGAATATGTATTTGATTGGATCCATTTTTGAAATCAACAGAGTAGTGTGAGTCAACATATACTCTCAGCCGGCGAGCAGCCCATACCAAAGCGCAACAAGTTTTCTCGAGCAATGAGTACCGGGTCTCACAGTCGGTAAACTTTTTGCTCAGGTAATAAATAGCGTGCTCTTTTCGGCTAGACTCGTCATGCTGCCCCAGCACACACCCCATTGAGTTGTCAAGTACAGTCAAGTATAGGATTAGAGGTCTCCCTTCAACCGGTGGCATAAGAATGGGTGGTTCTTGGAGATACTCTTTGATCTTTTCGAAAGCGGCCTGACATTCATCGTTCCAACGTACTACTTGATCTTTCTTCAGCAGCTTGAAGATTGGTTCACATGTAGCAGTTAGATGTGAGATGAATCGGGAAATGTAATTCAAACGTCCTAGAAAACCTCTGACTTCCTTCTCTGTCTTAGGAGTTGGCATCTCTTGTATGGCTTTCACTTTGGCAGGGTCCACTTGAATACCTTTGTCGCTTACGATGAAACCTAGCAATTTTCTAGATCTTACCCCAAAGGTGCACTTGTTTGGGTTCAACCTCAGCTTGTACAACTTCAGACAGTCAAACAGCTTCCGTAGATGGTCAAGGTGTTCCTCCTCAGTTTGGGACCTTGCAATCATATCATCAACATATACTTCTATCTCGTGATGGATCATATCATGAAATAAAGCAACCATGGCACGTTGGTAGGTTGCCCCAGCATTTTTCAACCCAAAAGGCATGACCTTGTAGCAAAAAGTGCCCCACTGAGTGACGAAGGTAGTCTTCTCCATGTCTTCAGGGGCCATCTTGATCTGGTTATAACCGGAGAAGCCGTCCATGAAGGAGAGTACTTTATGCTGAGCGGTATTGTCAACCAGAACGTCAATATGAGGCAGAGGGAAATCATCCTTAGGGCTCGCCCTGTTCAAATCCCTGTAATCAACACACATTCGGACCTTACCATCTTTCTTCGGCACTGGAACTACGTTGGCAATCCACTGAGGGTAAGAAGTCACTGCTAGAAACCCGACATCAAATTTTTTCATAACCTCAGCCTTGATTTTCTCGGACATTTCTGGATGCATACGATGGACCTTTTGTTTAACCGGAGGGCAGTCTTCCTTGGTAGGCAGGTGATGAACCACAATGTCGGTATCCAAACCAGGCATGTCTTCGTAAGACCAGGCAAAGATTTCCACATAGTCATGTAGCATCTGAATCAACCGTTGTTTCACACTGAGCTCTAGATTGGCACCAATCTTGACTTCCTTTCTGTCTGTCTCAGTACCCAGATTTACCGTTTCCACTGGCTCTTCATGTGGCTGAATGACCCTCTCTTCCTGGAGTAACAGTCTTGCAAGTTCACCAGGCACTTTGCAATCATCTTCACCTTCGTCTTCGGCTAAGTTGATCGGATTTTCGAAGTCATAACTGGCAGTAGCAGAGTCGTTACCAGTGAGATCCAGAGTGGATTGGAACCTGTATAAGTGAGTGTGTGTAAATATAGCTGTTTTGCAATATATAATAAAGACAGAAAAGGAGCACAAGATTTTGAAATGCAACAAACGTCCAATGTTTTTATTGATGATATATGAAAATGACACACAAAAGCCCTCACAAATGAATCCACGGTGCCCCGGGTAGGACACCGAGCCATAAAAGTTTCAACATATTTTTTGTTACAAATTAAAAACAAAAGAGTTCATTACTGAGTGACAAAAGTAATAGGTGTGAAGTCTTTGGCAGTCCAGTTGCTTGGTCCACCGTCGGTTGTTGGGTAGATCCAGCTGTCGAATTCAGATTCCTCCACGTCGTCTTCAATAGCATTTACTCTCGGGTTGGTGATGAACACAAGAGATCTTCCAATCCTTGCTTTGCGAACAACCCTCTGAGCCTCTGCAGTGAAGCCTAGACCAAACTTGTCAGTCTTCGGAGTGAAATCAGGAAGTCGGCCCCAGTTTGCACACTCACCCTTCTCAATCACAGCCCGGGCATCCTTTAAGGAAGCCATCTTCAAAGGAGGGTCTTCAATCACAGTTTCAGCTGATGCCAGTGTCTAAGGAACTTCTTCAAAGTGTTGAAAGGGAGTCTCAATGAATTCCCCATCCATCTCTATGTACCGGAATGAGTTTAAGTGGCTGACCATATACTCTTCTTCCCCTTGAACTGTGACAATCTTTCCTCTAACCGGGTACTTAAGCTTTTGATGTAATGTGGAGGTCACAGCTCCAGCCTTGTGGATCCATGGACGACCCAACAAACAAGAATAGGATGGTCGGATATCCATCACATAGAAAGTTGAATAAAAAACTTGAGAACCAACCCTGATTGGAATGTCAACTTCACCATGTACCATCCTTTTCGAACCGTCAAAGGCTCGGACAACAATATTACCAGGCTTGAGCTCCAAACCCTCGCAATCCAACCTGTCTAGGGCCTTCTTGGGCAATACATTCAATGAAGAACCGGTGTCTACCAACACACGGGCAAGAGTAGTGCCCCTGCATTCGATGGAGACATGCAGGGCGTCGTTATGGTTCTTTCCCTTGGCGGTCAGATCGGCGTCAGAGAAGCCCAACCCATTATCAGCAGTCAAGTTGGCCACACAATCAGTAAATTGATCAGCAGATGTTTCTTGTGGCACATGGTCCGTCTTCAGGAAGGAGATCAGGGCCTTGGCATGGACCTCTGAACACAACAACAGTGATAGCATAGAAATCTTTGATGGGGTGTGCCCCAGCTGCTCAACTACGTTGAAATCACTTTTCTTGATAATCTTGAGAATCTCTTCCATCTCTTGCTGGGAAGCTTCAACAGTGGTTGTCTTTGGTGCCTCCGTCAGGGCAGGCAAATCAGTAGCAATCCCTTTGCCCCGAGCGTCAGATGACTCGGCAGCAGGGGTAGAAACAGGAACTTGATTAGGAAGGGAAACATGCACACTTGAAAGTGTGATGATAAGAGGTTTCTGAATAGCTGGTGGCGCAATATCTGGTGAGAACAGCCTACCACTGCGAGTAATTTTGGTAGGCCCGGTAATGTTACTGACACCGATACTTGTATCAAACTCTTGTTTAACCCCAAGCACATAAACATCTGCCCCATAGTGCCACGGGACAACTTTGTCAGATGTATAAGGGAGAGGCCCCGGAACAGTGATGATGATAGGAGCAATCTTCTGAGTGGACATGATTTTGACAGGCTTCTTTGAGGGAGCCTTAGGAGGGTTGTTGAAAATAGTGACAATAGAAACTTCTTCAGCAGGGACAGCAGGAACGACAATCTTCTCGAACAAGATTTCTTTGTTATCCATCAGGCTTTGGATACCTGATTTCAGCAAGGGACAACCAACAGGTGAAATAGCACATAGAAGGCAACCTTTACCATATCCCAGAAATAAACCGGCTATCAACAGGTTCCTTTTAACAGTCAACAACGGAGTAACAATATCTTCCACAGAGGCTACATACCGGTCTTCTTCCACAGCATTCACTCCATGCTGGGGCATGGGAGCAGTCACAACATTGGGCCTTTCGGGCGCCTCAAACTGTATTTCTTTAGCATCAATAAGGTCTTAAACCTTATTCCTCAGAGCCCAGCAATCATCCGTAGTATGCCCCGGGCTATCAGAGTGATAAGCGCAGCGGGAGTTGGGGTTGTACTTTGGAGAAGCTGTGTTCACCACCTTCGGAGCTTCCTTGACGGTTACCAGATTGGTTGACAGTAGTTGCGGCAAAATCTGAGACAGGGTCATGCTGAGTCGAGTGTACTGCCTTTTGGGTCTCTCACCCCTTGGTTGGTTGAACTGCTGAGGAGCAGCAACAGGCTTTGAAATTACCAATGCATTGACAGCTTGGCGGCGTTCCGGCTTAATTTGTCTTCTGGGACCATAAACAGCACTGGCTTCCTTTTTGAAGGGCTTCTTTTCAGTATTCGCGGAGGCACCTTTATGTATCTTCCCCGACTTGATACCAGCTTCTATCCTCTCACCAGTCAGGATCAAATCTGTAAACCCAGCAGAAGAATTACCAATCAGATGGTTGAAGAATGGGCCAGACAAGGTCCCCAGGAACATGTCAACAAGTTCATGGTCCGTCAAAGGTGGCTGCACCCTGCCAGCCAGGTCCCTCCACTTTTGCGCATACTCCTTGAAACCTCCGCCCGTCCCCAGTGACATACCCTGAAGTTGGGTACGCGTAGGAGCGAGGTCAGAATTGTACTGATACTGTTTATAAAATGCGGTAGCCAAGTCCTCCCAGTTTCGGATACTGGCTCCATCCAGCTGATAGAACCATTCGAGTTGAGCACCTGAAAGGCTATCCTGAAAGAAATGGATCCACAGGTTCTTGTCTGCAGTGTAAGGTTGGATCTTCCTTACATATGATCTGAGATGCATCTTCGGGCAGGATAGCCCGTCATACCTTGCAAAAACTGGTACTTTGAACTTCGGGGGGATCATAATTCCAGCAACTAATCCCAAATCTTCGAAATCTAAGTCGGGAACTCTCTGCAGCTCCATAGCTGCCAACCTGTCTTCCAAGCCTTTGTACTTATCGTCAGCGGGCGGGTATTGTTGCTCAGAGTAGTCTTCGTCCTCTTCAGCCTCTCCTTCTTCAGCTTCGGATTCGGAAGGTACCGCAGCCGCATTCCCTTTACTGGTTCCCTCTTCAGAAGTAGGGGAAATTCAAGAACTCTTATGGCTTCACCCTCAAACCTTCTTCTTAGGGTAGCCACCCCGATTCTCTTCTTCTTCTTCTTCACTTGCTCTTTATTCCCAAGAAGGGCTTTCAGATCCTCCTGACCCTTTGCCAAGGTCATCAGGAGTTGTTGAAACTGTGAGTTTTGAGACTGCAAGTCCTTGACCGTCTGTTTGAGATCCATCTTACTGAAATAAACAGCAGAAAGATAAGGAAACCTGGTGTGGAGACCTGCTTATGTGCATGATGAATGATATGCTTATGTATGCAATGCATTCAAGGATTTAGAAAATTCAAAATTGTTGCAAAAAAGAACACACGTCATATTAATAAGAAGAAGTTTGTCAGTACATAAATTCCCCATGGGCCAAATATTACAAAAAAACTTCTCAAGGTAAAAAGACGTTGCGCATCCTCTTTGGTGCGATGTAGGTGTTGAGGGTCTCTTCCTCATGGAGTCGGCGGGTAAGCTCCAAAACCTTCTTCTCACTGGCGTAGAAGTTGGCTTCAAAAGTGTTTCGTTCCTCCTTGAGTTGGATCCAGCTCTTCTGCATTTCCTCCCACGATGTAGGCATGTCAGGATATAGGATGGTGTAGGGAACCTCTCCTTCCTTAATGGGCTCTTTAATCACAGGGAGAACATGAGGGTAAGGCATCATTAGACTCTGGGCTCGGGTTCGTACCCACTTGAGATAAGGCTCAAGAGGGATGGAGTTCTTGTGCCCCAGTGTCTTGCTGTCTACCTTGTTAGGCATCCTCCAAGCTCTGATGAATCTTTGGCGAAGTCCTTGCGCATCGTTGTCGAAGTCAAAAACTAGGTCAGGAATCAACATGTCGTGAGGGCCATCCCTCCATGCATATCCAAATTGTCTCAAAGCTAGACAAGGGTTGTAGGTAATGCCTCCTCTAATGCCAAGCAATGGAACATTAGGGAATTCTCCACAATGATCGACGATGATGACATTTTCTCTGGACCGAGAACACCAATGTACATCAGAGTGAGTGAGGGTCATCAACCTTTGTGACCACCTTAAGCCTTGGTCATTCTTCAAGACAGACTGTGGAAGGTGCGAAATAAACCACCTTGCAAGGAGAGGAGTACAGCACATGAGAACACCCCTCTTTCTCATTGTTCGTGTGTAAAATGAGTGAAGAATGTCCCCAAGCAATGCTGGTATTGGATTTCTGGATAAGAAGATCTTGACGGCGTTGACATCTACAAGTTGGTCAGGATTTGGGAACAAGACCAACCCATAAATGAGGAGTGCCACAATTTCTTCAAAGGCTTGTAGGTCCAATGAATTCCAACACTCTTGTGCCTTCTCAAACAAGAATTTTGCCAAGAAGCCTTTGACATCGCTTCTAGTTTCCCAATGCCCCTTGATGTCAGATGGTTGCAAGTGTAGTGCTTGAGCAACATCTTCAGGCTTTGGTTCTTTTTCCGTACCGTTGTAGGGCAGTTGATTAAGAATAGGAATTCTCAGGAGTTGAGAAAATTCCTCCAAAGTGGGCACCAATTGATAGTCGGGGAAAGTGAAACAGTGGTGAAGGGGGTCAAAGAACTGGAACAACACCTTTACCATGTCCTCTTCAATGCTGGTGTTGACTAGGCTGAGCAGTCTACCATGTCTTTCACTGAAGGGAGAGCTTTCCGGAATTCTTGATGTGAGCTCCTTGAGTTGAGGAGGGATTCTCACAAGGTTGACTTGGATAGTTTTCCTGCGAAGAATTTCCATGACCTACAAAACAAGAACAAAGATGAAGATCTAAACCCTTGAAATGGTTAGTGTATGCATATGATGCTTTATGATGTTCATGATGTATGCACAAAACATATGTACAAGCAAATCAAACCAAACCCTAGTTTCAGGCTTGCATGGGGTTTCATAGGTAAGTACCCTCTTGAGTTTAGTTGGCTTAAAACCTGTCCTAAATAGTAACCGGGTTCTAAGGAGCTCAATATCACTGGATTGTTTTCCATGTTCATTGTTTTGGTTTAGCCACTTAACTAGCGACCAAAATATTCCAAGAAAACAACCCTCAATGAGTGTAGTATCGAGTATCTACCAACTTCGGACTGCACCAAAGCCGGTTATCTCACTACCCCTAATGAAAGGCCAAGATGGTCAAGTAAGGTTCTAGGTCATTAGTGCTTAGTGACATCACTCAGCGGCCCCGTACTCTCCTTGATTGAACTCAAGGGTTACCGGTACTCACAAATATGTCGCACTAATATAACTATTGCTTCAACCGTGTCGGTATACCCCACACAGTTTCCACAACGTATTGCTATCTATGAATGTTTCCCCAAATCCGTGTGTAGGATTGCAAACCCAAACAAGAGAGCCAAGGTATAAAGAAATCAAAGCAAACAATTAGTCATGCAAGAGGGTGATCTAAGCCCTAAGGTTACTCCACTTTAAAAGTATCCCCAGCAGAGTCGCCAGTTCTGTGATACGGTGGGAGAACTGACTTGAGGTTTTGCGTTTGTTTTCGCAAATGTTTCGGTTGAGCAAGAGTCGCCACCGACTTTTTATTTTATCCTAAGGAAAGGTTAAAAAGCACAGCAAAAACCTTTGAGATGTTTTCTTGGGTTCGGGGAGTAGATAATAGAAAGGGAAGGTATTAGCACCCTTTCTATCCATGGTTATCCATGGGGTCTTAGTTACTCGCTTAGATCAACTTGCCTTGATTTTCGATTGTTTGAAATGGTGCTTTCAATTGTTTGAAATGGTGCTTTGTGTGTGGGTTTGAAAATGTTTTGAAAAGAGGCCAATGTGGTAGCAACCTTTGTAATGATCCATGTTGGGATGTATACAAAGTTGTATGTCTTTTGAAAAGTTTTCAATGTTTTTGAAAGTTGTTTTGAAAGTGTGTTGTGATGTGTGGTTTTGAAAAATAGGCAAGTGTTTTTGTTTTGCAAGTTGATTCAAGTAACCAAGAGTTTTGTCTACCCATAAATTTCTCAAAGATTTTTCCTATGTTTTTAACCCTTTTAACAATTTTGTTCCACCATTGTATTTGGTGGACAATTTTGTGTTAGGATGTGAACGGGACGGGCGCGGGTCATCGTTTAGACCATGATTGCAATGGTTTCAAGTATCTTTGGCATTTTCTTGAGGGACTTGATCATTTTTGTTTAAGCAACTTGATAGCGTCATCGAGGGACTATGATCATTTGATTGTTTTGTTTTTGCCAAAGAAACTCAACATGCAATATGGCCCATTATTGAAGGCAACAAGTGGAGTAACCCTAAGGGGTGCAAGTGTGATTGGTGTTTGTTCATTTTCATGCTTGTTTATCTTTAATTAGGTCAAGCTATTTTTGGTTGATTTTTGCATACAAAACCCTAAGTCTATCATGGCATTTTTAGAAAGCTTTAAAGTGCGAAATTTAAAGTCCTAAGCTATTACAACATAATAATGGGATGGGGGGTACAAATGTTCAAATGGGGAATATTTAGCAAGAAATTTAAATCTAACTTATTACATCCAAATTGAAATTTACAAGGTATTTAATTGCACAATAATAAAATAAAATAAAATAAATATGCAAGATGAAAAAATGATTATCATATGTATGTAAAAAGGTATTTTTCATGTGATAAATAAACAAAAATAAAAATGAATAATTTTTGGGTATTTTTCATGTTTAGGGCAAAACCCTAATTTTGCAAATAAAAGGTATTTATTATTTAATATATACAATGTTTATTAATTATATACAAAAAATAAAAAAAAGGAAGTATATTATAAAAAAGTGATTTTTGAGGTTAAATATTAATAAAAATAAAAATGTATTATTTTTGTGTATTTTTATCCTAAATATTCTAAATATATAAATATTTATATTATATATTAAATATATTGAATATGCACAAAAATAAAATATTTATTATTTACAAAAAAAAGTATATTTTTTATGAAATGTTTTCAAAAGATAAAATAAAATAAAAATCAGAAAATAAAAATGTATTAGTATTATTTTAGTATTTTAAATAAAAGGATATGTTTATTTATGTGTATAAATTCAAATAAAACGAATAAAATACAAATAAAAATGCAAAAATGGTTGAAAAATATTTTTAATATTTTTTATGTTTTGACAAAAAATAAACAAGTCAGAAACAAAAATCAAAAGTAAAAAATAATAAAAATAAAACACAATGGGCCAAGGGGGTGCATGTGTGAAAATGTGGTGCAAAAAGGAAAACAAAACTCAGGCCCAGCCCAAGTCTATCTTCTTCAACCTCCAGCCAGTTTGTCAAAAAACGCGGGTTTCTCATACTGATTCAAACATCCTGATTCTTGGACTTTCAAGCAAAACTCATAACACCAAAAATGTAGAGCATCAAGAGACGAATCCAGACATATAAAGAACTTGACTTAACTCTAAGAAATGAAAGAGAATTTCTTCATCCCTAATTCCTGACCTTAGTTTTTTCTAATGTTCAGGTTCCAAATTCTCTCAGCACATGCAATATAAATGGAAAGTAATTATATGTGTAGTTTCAGGGCCATGAGTAGAGCATTTTTCATTCATAAACCTAAGGCTAACTCTTCCTAGATTGAGAGATAGAAGTCCAAAGTTTTACCTGTTTCAGCTTGATATGTGTAGGACAATGGAGGTACTTTCAATGGAACTTGAGGACTTGTACAGCTTGCTTGAAGTTCAGGGATGCTTCTCCAACCTTTAGTTTGCTTTGAAACCAAATGAATCGAGCTATAGAAGTCAACCTACAAAACAGAAAAAGTGAAAATGGCAAGCTTGGTTAGGGGTGTTACAGTCTGCAGCTAGGGCTTGGGATAGCTTTAATGGATGGTAGGGAGTGTGTATGAACCATCTTTGGCCAAAACGCACGAGCAAACTGAGTTGTGCAACTCAATCTGCAGGGATGCCCTGTTTTGTGCAGCAAAATGGTGTTTTGATGTTTAGGGAGGTATTGAAGGTAGTTGGCTCGTGTTTCAGGTCAGTTGAGGAGTATGGAATGTGTTCACAATGTTTACTTAGGCTTGTGTTGACAGGAACTCAATGTTGTGTTTCAAAATGCAAGTTTCTTCTCTCTTAAGCAAAGTTTGTCAACATGGTTTCTAGGCTACCACAGGCCCCTCAAGTATGCTGCACCAATCACTCTTGATCAGTGGAATTGGTTCCTGACTTTGTGCCTAGAAGATATGCTTTGGTACTTCTTAGATTTGTGTTTGACATAAAGTTCACCTTTTCAAAAATGGCTAAGTTACTTTTTCTAATTATGGATTAAATTGGCATGTAATGGTTAAACACATAAGATAAGGCTTGAACACAAAGGATTTGCATTAAATTATTGAGTGTGGATGAGATAAAAGGCCTGTAATGTAGCTTGGACATGCTGAGTTCAAAAATGCCTAAGTTATGAACATGAAAATGGCCATGAACAAAGTGACTTTTGCCCATATTGAAAAATTCGATTCTCCCTAACCACAAGGGTGTTTGAGAAGTTCTTGGACATTTTGGAAAGCTTGGAATGTGTACTACAATCCATCTTTGTAATAAAAGTTGAAATTCCAAGTGGAAGAATGTGAAAAGTGGCCATGAAGTTAGGTAAAAATCCTGCCTAGAATAGGTCAAAATTTTTCTAAGTTAAGAATGTTTTGCACCCTTGTTCCAAAAATCATAACTTGAGCTAAAAGCTTCTTTTGAGGAAACTTTGTGAATCAAAGTTGTAGATTTTGCAATGGAATACAACTTTCATGTTTTTAGTTTTGTTTGAATCCAAATGCATCTTGATGAAAAAATGGGACAAAGTTAGGAAAAAATTAGGAATTTTCATAACTTAGAAAAGTTCTAAGTTATGAAAATTCTTCATTTTAAACCCTAATTTGTAATTTTTGATTTCTTGATGAACAAGTTTCATAATTTGACATGTCTTGATGAAAAATTAATCTTGACACTTAATTTTGACCAAAAAGTCAAAGTTTGACTTTTCAGTATACAGTCAAATTTGGCTTAGTTGACTGGAAAATTCATCTGTCAATCTTGTGCATTTGGGATCTTTTGAACTTGTTGAACATGTCAAGACAATGCCATTGAGTCCTTGAGTCCATATGTGAGCTTGGTTTGCCATTGGCTAGGTCAAACAGTCAGAAATTGCCTTTGTGCAGTCAAAACCCTAAAAATAACCATTTTGCCCTTTTGGTGATCTGATCAAATTTCTTGTGGAATTGTGATCCAAACTTGATCAAATGGTCCATATGAGTTCATAATGTTGATGTGGGTCAAATTTCATGAGGTTTGACTGTCAATTGACCACAGTTGACTTTTTCCCCAATACAGCTGATTTCTAGGTCAACTGTCCAATTGACTGGGCAAAGATTGGAATCAAGGCTTGAAACTTGGTATGGATAAACTTGTGAGTCCAACATGAAGCATGAAAGTCATCTTGGGCCTTTTAGGTCAAAACATCTTTGTGCAAACTCAAACCCTAATTTGGGTCAACAGTGCAAGGAGAAGTCTTGAGCAGAGCAAAACCCTAACTTGCTCTTGAGCTCCAAGGGTCTTGTGGTGAGGAAATGTTGAAGAAAATGGGAGGGAAAATTTTGGGGTACAACAACGTCATCAGTACAAACAAAAAGTTTTTTTTTGTGACTCCAGTTGTCAATGTAGCTTTGTTTGCTGTTTCCTGTCAGAGAGCACCTCAACAAGGTAATCAAGGGAAAGGTTAAAAGAGAGAAGCTTTTGATCCTCTTCTGAGGTGTTATGAAGAATTGTTTCTGGATTTCATTCAAAATAAATTGGTGCAAACTATGCCTCCTTCTGCTATACCTTCACCTTTACCATGGTACTATAAAGCAGATCAGACTTGTGCTTTTCATCAAGGAGCCCTCGGGCACAATATTGAAAACTTTTACTCGTTGAAGTTTGAAGTAAAGAAGATGGTAAGATCTAGTCTCTTGTCTTTGAAAGATGTTGTTCCCAATGTGAAGGATAATCCACTACCAAAACATGGAGGTGGAAGTGTTGTAAATATGATTGTTGGTTGTCCTAGGGACTTCCAGATTTTTGATATCAATCTAGTCAGAGGTGATTTAGTGAAGATGAATGCTGATCTTTGTGAGTTCAGTTATTATACACATGATCATGCGGGTTGTAGTATTTGAAGTTCAGATAAAGTGAGAGTCGATCTTCAATATATGATGGATAAAGGTCTTATCCATATAATTAGACCAAGGGCTGAGTATGAATATGTTAATATGATTGAAGACTATGATGTTGAGTCTGAGACTCCTGATGAGTTCTTTTCTTCAGATAAGTTTTTGTTAGATGATGAGTATTCTTTTGCTAATGAGTGATTCTGATGATGAGTTTGTGTCTTATAATGAGTTCTTTTCTGATCATGAGTTTGTGAATGTGGATGTCGGTGTACAAATCCTTGCTAAAGCATATGCTAGGTATGTTAAAGAACCGATGATTAAAGATCTCAATACTGTGACTCCTAGAGAGATACATGAAAAATGATTTCAAAGAGGACTAATTGATTTCAGTTGTTATTGTTGTCCAGAATTTTCAAAGAAACGTTGGATTGCGCTACTTTAAGGAGTGATCTCAAGATAATAAAAAGGTCGGGTTTGTTTAAAGAAGGAGCGATAGTTGTTCTCGCTGATAGAAAGAAGATTGTGTAAAAGTTGTGTGCTCCCTTGCCAACCTTGGAAGGGACTTCTGATATACAGAATGAGATCATTGTTTACAAAGAAGTAGTAAACCCGCTGCTTAAGCATGTATGAACTTCCATGAGCTTGATTGAAGGATGCCCTGGAGTTTTAGGATGATTATCCTTCTTAGTTTATTAGCAATTTTTAATGCTTTCTCATTTGTAATTTTTCTTGTTTATCATCGCATTGCTTTCCTGTAAGAACTTGTTTGCATTCGAATGATTATCTTAATACAATAAATATGTTTGTCTTGAAGAAACCCATTCATTTCACTCATATTTGTTTTCAATTTTAAATTTCTTTTTGCATTGTGATACCAACTTGTTACCCATTCTCTTTCCTAGGCAGAGATTGGAGAGAGGATGATGATTTTAAAATGCAAAGTTTTTGGTTGTATGTTTTTGGATAAAACCCTATTGATGATGTACACGCATTGTTTCAAATCCCCAAACACCAGAGATATAAGGGAGTGAAACCCTCATTAACCCCTTTGAGACTTGAAGTAGGAGTTTCTTTTCTATTTAGAAAGAAACCTCATTTTTAACCCGGGGCAGGGTAGTGTTCAATTAATCTGATTGAGCGTTCAGAACTCATTAGGAGTGCGCAACTAAGGATACAACAAGGTTTATCCATCAAAAGGCCGAGGAAAGTCAAAACCGCAATGGATAACCTTTACTTATCAGGAGTGTGTTTCAATTGACAATATCCCAATGGATATCTCTCTCACATTAGGAGGTTAACAGATGATGCTACAACAATCGTTACCCCTCATCTACAAAAAAATAAGGCAGTCACAATTCTTCCAACAAGTCAAAAATGACTAGAAGTCACGCGATATGTTCAAAAGGAAAGGAAAGGTAATATGAATAAAAAATGATGAAAAAAGAAAGCGACAAAATGCCCCTCTAAGTCGAAACTTGAAAAGCGAGTCGCTTAGGCAAAAGTAAGGACATCTCGCTGGACTTCAGAGTCAAATTCAAAAGGAAATTGTCTACGAAAAAGTTAGGGAAAGCAAGGAAGAAATAGAAATCCTGAAAGGCGAGAAAGGATTACATTATAAAATCCTTAACAAAGAACAGAGTCGTGTGACAAGAAACCCAAAAGAAGCAAAAGTGAGCGACTGTCATGTCTAAAGGAATTTTGTGTGTTTGATTTGAAAATATTTTGAAAATCCTTAAGTGCGGCAACTTTGTAATGATTCTCGAATCGGTTGAGAATGCGTACAAAGCGTTTGTTTTTGAAAATATTTCAGAAAAGTGTTTTATGTAAAAAGAGATGTTTTGTGAGCAAGGAATTACGAGCTATCTACCTACTCAAAGAGCCTTTCAAGTTATTTTACTCCTCCTTAGATAGTGCCATCCTACCATTTATTAGTAGGAAGCTCTATCGTTGGGTGTGAAGGGAAAGGTGCGGGTCATCGTACAGTCATCAAAGGCAACTCGTAAGGACACTTTAGCAATTCATATGGGACTAGATCGTTTACCGAAGGCAACATGAAAAGGGTCATCGAGGGAGAGTGCTAAAGCGTCCCCACGTTCGAGGGACATGATTGTTTTATTCGAAGGCAACAAGTGAGTTTTCCCTAGATGTGCGTGTACGAATAGTGATTCATGTTCAGTTATTTATTCTTGTATTTAGGGTTATCTAATGGTTGATTTTAGATCTTACCATACACGCTTAGTTACTATACAGTAATAAGAAAAGTAGTAAATTGCGGAAAGTAAAAGTCTTACGCTATTATAGAGCTTCGGGGAAGGGGGTACAAACCCATAAAACATGGGTAAAAGAAAGCAAGTAAAAACCCTAATTGAACTATTACAAACCATAGCAGTTACATAATTGGGAAAAAACTAATGTGAAAGTAAAAGAGCGCGCGAAGATTGTAAAAAGGGAAAGATATGGAAAATTTGTTTTGTGATCGTTTTTTGATGAAAAAAAGTGTTTTGATAATTGTTGTACCCCAAAATTGCCCTCTCATTTCTCAAGAAATTTCTCAAAAGATCACCCTGGACCCTCAGGTTTGCTTTCATCCAATTTCAAGCCTTGAATTACAAATTTTCCAAGAAAGTCATTCACGAGGGTAAAATGGTCATTTGCGCATTAAAAAGTCAAACTTTAACTTTTGATCAAAATCAAGTTTCAAGGACCATATTTCATCAAGACATGTTGTAATATAAAGTTTGTTTCATCAAGAAATTCAAAAGTCAAAATTACTTTGGAAAAGTCAAAATTCTAAATACTTAGAATTTTACTAAGTGTTTAAGAAAAATGACAAGCTCAGAACTTCTGATCATATTATCACCATGATGCAAGCTGATTCTGGAATAATTTCTAACTCAAGAGTTTTAGATCTCAATAAGGCCTAAAATAATACAGAACAAAACTTCTCCTGGAAATGCTGGAATTTCAAGTTATAAATGTTTAAAGACACGTCCATAAAACTAAAGCACTCAGCAAATTCTGGACACTTTCAAGACAGAGTTTGGTCAGAACTTCTGGGCTAGTTTTCACAAAGGTTCAGTCAGAGTTTGCAAGGGTAATTCAAACAAGGTTACAAAGCATACTGCAAGCTTCCTGTAAAGTATGAGATCTCCTTCAGAACATGCTGGAGCAAGGAGATACAAAGATCAAAAGTTGAATGTCTATTCTAAGTTACGCTGAAGCTGAACTTCTGATCCAAAATTAAGAAATGATGCAAAATAACACGTTGCAGGATTTCTGGTTTGATCAATCTCATCATCATTTAATGCTCACAACCACTTTTGATTCTTTGTCCAAAGGATTTCCCCAAGTGTGGCATAGAAGTACCATTACTGTCTTGGAAAAGAAAACTTTTGTACAAGAGTGTGTTAGGCCCATGCGTCGCTTTTGCTTTTGAGGTTACCTTTCCTTAATTCCTGCTTACAATTCCATATTAGGCGCTGCTAAAGCTTCTAACCACCATACTTGCTTCAAGAACAAGGAAGCACCCTAGCATGTGATGGTTGTACTCTCCAAGCTACAAGATCTTTGCTTATAAATTGAAAGCCATTGGCAACTGTAAAAGGGTCGAAAAAATGAGAAAGAAAAAGCCTTGAACCCCTGCTAAAATTCCAAGAATCCAAAACTGCAAACACAAAATACAAAACCCGTTATCTTTTGATTTCTTGCATTCAAACTCAATTTTTCTCAAGTGTTTCTTGACCAAAACCATCCATACAGTTTCTGATTCACATATTAGAAGCTATCCCAACTTCTGTGTTCAAACTGTAACACATTCTCCAGCCACATCCACCTCAAAGAAGTCAGAACTTTACCCCTTGGCTGTTCCAGAATTCTCTAACCATTTGTAGCCCAAGTTGAAAGCTTCTAGCCTGATGAGCACGTGAAGGAGCCGTTCAGAACATCACCAGTGCTCAGAACCAGACTTCAGCTCATAGATTATTTTCCAGCTGCAAGGTAAGTTTCTACTGACTCTCATCATATTATTTAGGCATTGTCAGATTTGCATGTTCAAAAATACAATGTAAACATCATGATTCTGATGCTGTACATATTATGAGGTTTCACGTATTTGCCTGCCTAGGTAGAGAGAATTTCAGTCCAGAACTTCTTGAAGAAATTAGGACTCAGAATTAGGATTAACAAATTCATGCTTGCTTCTGATTTATAGTTCTGATATCTCTTGTTTCTGAAATATTATGAAACCTACCATAACTGTTATATGCACATCTTCTGTTTTTGTTGAGAAATGACTAAGTTGCAGATATTCTGACTAGCATGGAGGGGGAAACTAAGTTCTGACAGTGGCATCAGAACTTCTAAAATCTTCTTTGTTGTCAGTGGACCCAGAACTTCTGACTTTACATATTTCTACTAATATGATTTCTGTTATCTGCAAGCACACTAGAGTTAGAACTTCTGATCCCTTTTAGTTCAGTAATATGTTGATTCTATTCTATTTTTCCTCACTATTTTGTTTTACTATCTCTTCTATTTTCACTAATCAAAAACACCAAAAACATTTTACATTTTACATGCTTTATTTTATTTCTTAAAATAAAAAGATCAAAAATATTTTCTTAAACAAAACTTATTTCTTTTCTTAAACAAAACAAGTCCATTTCACATTTTCTTGTACATTCTTATCCATTCAATCTGGTTGTAATAGTAACTTAGTGTTGTACCCCAAAATTTTCCCTCCCATATTTCTCAAAACATTTCAAGAAAGATCCTCAAGTTGCTCAAGGAAGTCCAAGGGTTGGCCAGACAAGCTCTCTCCTAAGGCAATCTACCTCAAATTAGGGTTTCATGTTGCATCAATATACTTGAGTCCAAGGGACCCCAAATGCTCAACATTGTCCTAATATGTTCTCAATATCATCCATGTCAAGTTTCAAGCCTCGCAGAGGAAGTTTGCTCAGTTAATTGCTCAAAGGCCCAAAAAATCGACTGTGCTAGGGCAAAAGTCAACTGTGGCCCACATACGGTCAAACTTCAATATTTTTGGTCAACATCCTCATTTTGAAGTATATTTCATCATTTGATCAAGGGTTGATCATGATTCATCAAGGATTGCTCATAATTCCTCAAGAACCAAAAGTTGCTAAATTAGGGTTTTGTAGGAAAAGTCAACTCAACTTTGACCATGCATAACTTTCTCATACTTTATGAGAAATGACCCATCCAAAGCTCACTTTGAAGAGGATGAAATTACATACAATCCATCTTCATCTCCCAAGTTCAAAATATGTACTCACAAGAAGTTATGAATTTGGACATTATAGGTCATTTTGGAAAGTCAACAAAAACACCTTTTTTGTCAAAGCTTCATACATGAGAATGGAATATCAAATTGAGATTAAACCAAAAGGGTTGATTAGAGGACATCACAAGCTTTCTAAAAATTCCAAGAACACCTCCAAAGAGTCAAAATTGAGGAAGTTATGCATTGGTGAAGTTGACCTTTTTTGCAAAACTTCAAATTTTGCCAAATGGGCCCAATCTTTTTCAATTGTTTTGAGTTGGAAACATAGCCCACGAGCTCTATCCTTTTCCACTTGTCCATATCTCATTTTTATTATTTATTTTGATTTTTATTTGAATTAATGCAATTTAACTCAAAATAAATCATATAAAATCAAAAACATTGAAAACAAAAGATTTGTTGGTTATTTAAGGTCTTAATTTACAGATAGCAAGCATTCAAACTCGTGTAAAGGCATATGTGCACAAAAAGATTGAAAAAAGCCATGTTTGGAAAGATCTTAAAAGTGAATAAAATCAAATAAAAAATCATTGAAGGAGAAAGATTTGGATGCAGTTATCAATCCTAATGCATTGCTTGGTACATATAGAGGGCGTGCAGACCTAAAAACAGGTTAGAGAGAGGCGTAGGAGAAAGAACCAGATTTGAAAAAAAGAAAGAAAAGTGTGAGATCGAAATCCCATTTGGAGGCAGTTTCAGGACCTTCGAACGATCCCAATCGACTCCTGGGAATCTCAGCAAGCTAAAGCAATCAAGAACAAGTCCATTCCAGTCCCAAAACGCATTGTAAGTCCATCACGACATACCCCTGTTCTTGAATTCGTATCTCGTAATATAAGCATTGTTAACATGAATTAATTGCATATTCTTGATCTATGGAACATATGCAAACTTTCGGTATCATTCAATTTCATTTATATGGCCTATACTGTAAATCACCATTGCTAGGTTTTGGAGCTTTGTTTTAGGGTTTTTGATTACAGGGAAAATTGGCCTTCATAAGTGGTACTACCATGTTCAGCAGGACGAGACGAACACAACCATGGCATTAGATGTTATTTCCATGGCCTGTGGAAGATTTTAAGAAAGCACAGACCTGTAGCAACGGACGTTTGTCTGTAGATATAGGTTATCAAACATTTACCCACGGAGAGAGGAAGGAGACGATGAGTTATCACTCCCCCATTGGCCAATTCAAATGTTCAGCGCGCATTTTCTTTTTGTTCTCCACTAACGCACGTTTTTGTATATTATTTTTATTATTCATTATATGTACAATGAAAACAAAGTGGTGCAGTGGTTGCCAGATGGGCGCTTAAGGATTAGTAGGTTGGAGGTCAGGGGTTCGACCCCTGCCTCCAGCATTTTCTATTTTTCCATGTTCTTTCAGGCAATCCAGTACACGCCTGAGGTTAATGACTACCATGCATCTTCATAATCCACCGCGTCATTTGTCTTGAGATCTAGATCTGGTGGTTAGCAAGAGGAGATCACCATGAAGCCTCGGCCAACAAAATACACAGGATCACCAAGGTCAAACGGACTTTATTACTAATGGGCCCAGGAAATTGCTATTGGCACCCCCATTCTCAGGCCCAATTCTCTTTCTCTATTCTTTTATATTTATTTTACTTAACTTATTTAATTTATTTTACTAACCGATAATTATTTTCTTTTTATCAAAAATCACAAAAAAATTATTTTTCGCAAAATTAGGTCTAAATCTTATTTTTATTAAAATAAATCATTAATTTAATTAGGTTTATTAATTTAGACAATTTTAATTCTTTTTATAAATAATTAAAATCAATTAGAACAAATAGGTTTTATTACTAACTAAATTATTTTATTTCTTTCCTAAAATAACAAAAATCCAAAAAATATGTCATTTAATTATTTTCACTAATTAATTTAATAACTAATTAATTTTGCATTTAAATTCAAAAACCCAATCTTTTTTCTTAAAAAAAATATTAAAAAACAACAAAAAACAATTTTTCTTTTAATTAGGATAGGAGGTTCAAAACCCTAATTTCGTATTCGATCTAATTTGTCATCGCGCGCTTCATTCTATTTTTTATCCAATTATTGTATCTGCTCACAGTTTGTAATAATTTTATTTAGGACTTTTACATTTATCGCTTTTATTTTCAAAGGGTTTATTTTTGGCTATGTAAATACCCGAAGCCTTGTAATAGCGTAGTTTAATTGCCGCACATTTAAATTCCGCAAATTATCAACTGTTAGATGTATGAATAATTAGGGTTTGCATGACAAGAATGTATGTTAACTTTAAAACAGTTAGATCACCTTAAATGTGCAAAGATAAACAAACTGAAATTGAATCACTCGCACATGCGCACTCCTAGGGTACACTCCTGTGATACGGTGGGAGAACTGACTTGAGGTTTTGCGTTTGTTTTCGCAAATGTTTCGGTTGAGCAAGAGTCACCACCGACTTTTTATTTTATCCTAAGGAAAAGTTAAAAAGCACAGCAAAAACCTTTGAGATGTTTTCTTGGGTTCGGGGAGTAGATTATAGAAAGGGAAGGTATTAGCACCCTTTCTATCCATGGTTATCCATGGGCTCTTAGTTACTTGCTTAGATCAACTTGCCTTGATTTTCAATTGTTTGAAATGGTGCTTTGTGTGTGTGTTTTGAAAAATGTTTTGAAAAGAGGCCAATGTGGTGGCAACCTTTGTAATGATCCATGTTGGGATGTATACAAAGGTGTATGTCTTTTGAAAAGGTTTTCAATGTTTTTAGAAAGTTGTTTTGAAAGTGTATTGATGTGTGGTTTGAAAAATAGGCAAGTGTTTTGTTTTGCAAGTTGGCAAGTAATCAAGAGCTATCTACCCTAAATTTCTCAAAGATCTTTGCTATGTTTTAACCCTTTTAACAATTTTGTTCCACCATTGTATTTGGTGGACAATCTTGTGTTAGGATGTGAAAAGGGACAGGCGCGGGTCATCGTTTAGACCATAATTGCAATGGTGCCAAGTATCTTTGGGCAATTTTCCTTTAAGGGACTGGATCATTTTTAGGCAACCTTTGAAAGCGTCATCGAGAGACTATGATCATTTGAATTTGTTTTGTTTTTGCCCAAAGAGACCTAACATGCAATATGGCTCATTATTGAAGGCAACAAGTGGAATACCCTAGGGGTGCAAGTGTGATTAGTGTTGTCCATTTTCATGCTTGTTTATCTTGAAGTTAGGTCAAACTATTTTGGTTGATTGATTTGCATACAAAACCTAATTCTAACATGGCATAATTAGAAAGCATTTAAAGTGTGAAATTTTAAGTTCCTAAGTTATTACAACACAATATATGGGATGGGGGGTACAAATGTTCAAATGGGGGTATTTTGACAAGAATTAAAACCCTAGACTATTACATCCAATCTTGGAATTTTGCAAGGTATTTAATTACACAATATTCAAATAAAATAAAATAAATATGCAAAATGCAAAAAGGTTTTCTTTTTTATATGTATGTAAAAAGTATTTATCATGTACCAAATAAACAAAAATAAAATTAATTAATTTTGATATTTTTATGCATTTATGGCAAAAACCCTAATTTTACAAATAAAAAGTATTTATTATATAATGTATGTAATATTTAATAATTATGTACAAAAAATAAATGAAAAGAAAATATATGAAAAAAAAGTAATTTTTAAGTTAAATATTAGTAAAAATAAAATGTATTATTTTATTATGTTTTTAACCTAAATGTATTAATAAATACCTAAATATTTACAATATTCACTAAATACTAAATATATGTATAAAAATAATAATGTTTAATATTTAAAAAAATGTATTTTTTTTATAAAAAAAGGTTTTTCAAAGGTAAAATAAAACAAAAGTCAGAAAATAAAAAGTATTTGTATTATTTTAGTATCTTAAATAAAAGAGTATTTATGTATTATTTATGTACAAATATCAATTTAAACCAATAAATGCCTAATAAATACAAAAATGGTTTGAAAAATATTTTTTATATTTTTAATATTATGAGAAAAAATAAATAAGTCAGAAATAACAAGAAAAGTCAAGAAAATGTTTCAAATAAGCACAATGGGCCAAGGGGGTTCAAAAGTGAAAATGTGGTGCACATAGGAAAAATGAGACAAGCCCAGCCCAAAGGACCTTTCTTCAACCTCTGGCCAAAAACTTGTCAAAAAACGCGTGCCTCCTACACTGATTCAAACATCTTGATTCCTGGGTTTTTTGAACAAACTCATAACATGAAAACTGTTAAGCATCAAACCACGATTCTGGACATATAAAGAACTCATCCTATCTCTCAGAAATGAGAGAGAATTTCTTCTCCCCCAATTCCTGACCTAGTTTTTATTCAATGTTCAGACTTAAAATTCTCTAAGCACACATAACATAAATGAAAACTAATGATATGGACATGTTCAGGGCTATGAATGTGACATAATTTCTTCACAAATCTAAACCTAACATTGCCTGGATAGAGAGATAAGAGTTCATGAACTTACCTGTTCAGTTGAAATCGTGTGCAACAATGGAGATGTTTACAAGGCAAGGTAATGATTTGTATAGCTTCCTTGATGTCCAGGGATGCTATTCCAATGCTTGGTGTGATTGGAACCCTACTATATCAAGCTGCAGAAGTCAACCTGCAAGAGGAGAAAATGAAAATGGCAAAACTGAATGGAGGTGTTACAGTCTGATTCCAATGCTTTGGACAGTTTGTATGGATGGTAGGGAAAGTGTTTGAACTAGTTTGGGTGAAAGTGCACGATAGAAATGAGCTGTGGGATTCAAACTGCAACCTATGCCCTGTTTTTGCAGTTTGACGGTGATTCTGTGTTTGAGGATGTTTGGAACTTGGTTGTCTTGTGTTTTAGCTTAGGTTTGATGTTTAGAATGTGTACAAGAACTTTTCTTAAGCTTGTGTTTGCTGAGATTAGAGTTGGTAGTTGTTATGTCAAGTTTCTTCTTACTTAAGCAACAAAATGCCAAGTTGTGTTTTTAGACTGATGGAGCCCCCTCTAATGTGCTGCTAAGCTTGCCCTTGATCAGTGGGATTAGCTCAGTAACTTGTGCCAAAGAGATTTGCTGTGTACCTCTTGATTTGCAAATTGACATAAAGTTTTACTTTTCAAAAATGGACATTATGCTTTTTCTACTTATGGCTTAATTTTGTATACAATGCTTGAACACACAAAATAAGGTCTTGGCACAATGAGTTAGCATTAAATTTATGAGTGTAAATGGGATATAGGACCTGTAATCAAGGAGTGCAAGCTGAGTTCAAAATTGCCTAAGTGTATGAACATGTAAATTGGCCATACACAAAGTGACTTTTTCCCAACTTGCCAAATTCGATTCTCCCTAACCATGAGGTTGTTTGATGAGTTCTTGGACATTTTGGAAAGCTTGGAATGTGTAATACAATCCATCTTTGTAATGAAAATTGAAATTCCAAGTGGAAGTATGTGAAAAGTGGTCTTGAAGTTAGGCAAAAATCCTGCCTAAAAAGGTCAAAATTTCTCTAAGTTAAGAATGGTTTGGTACCCTTGTTCCAAAAATTGTAACTTGAGCTACAAGCTTATTTTGAGGAAAATTTGTGAATCAAAGTTGTAGATTTTGCAATGGACTACAACTTTCATGTTTTGACTTTTCCTTGAATCCAAATGCATATTGATGAGAAAGTGGGACAAAGTTAGGAAAAAATTAGGGTTTTTCATAACTTATAAAAATTCTAAGTTATGAAAAATCTTCATTTCAAACCCTAATTTGTGATTTTTGATTTCTTGATGAACAAGTTTCATGATTTGGCATGTTTTGATGAAAAATGAATCTTGACACTTGATTTTGACCAAAAAGTCAAAGTTTGACTTTTCAGTATACAGTCAAAAATTGATCAATTGACTGGAAAATTCAACTGTCAATCTTGTGTATTTGGGATCTTTTGAACTTGTTGAGTATGTCAAGACAATGTCATAGGGTCCTTGAGTCCATATGTGAGCTTGGTTTGCCCTTGGCTAGGTCAAACAGTCAAAAATTGCCTTTGTGCAGTCAAAACTCTAAAAATGACCATTTTGCCCTTTTGGTGATCTGATCAAATTTCTTGTGGAATTGTGATCCAAACTTGATCAAATGGTCCATATGAGTTCATAATGTTGATGTGGGTCAATTTTCATGAGGTTTGACTGTCAATTGACCACATTTGACTTTTTCTCCAATACAGCTGATTTCTAGGTCAACTGTCCAATTGATTGGGCAAAGGTGGGAATCAAGGCTTGAAACTTGGTATGGATAAACTTGGGAGTCCAACATGAAGCATGAAAGTCATATTAGGCATTTTAGGTCAAAATGTCTTTGTGCAAACATAAACCCTAATTTGGGTCAACAATGCTAGGAGAAGTCTTGCAGAGGAAACCCTTAACTGGATCTTGAGCTCCAAGGGCCTTGTGATGAGAAAATGTTGAGAAAATGGGAGGGCAAATTTTGGGGTACAACAGTTGCCCCTGTTCAATCTTCTTGAACCTGAAGAGTTAGATTGGCAAGTTTGCCTTTCGTGACTCAAGGGTAAAAGGAGATTGGACACTAGAGTGCCCTGAAATTTGCACTCGCATGTTGGAGTATCAGCAGTGTGATGCCGGGAATGAGCTTATAGATGCCATTTGGAGAGATGGTGGATAGGGAGATAGGCTTATAGATGCCATCCGAAGGCGTGACAGAACCTTGTCGGGAATGGGCTTATAGATGCCATTTGGAAGTGTCGATCGCATAAGAGATTCCTTAGCGAGAACTTGCGTACTTTGAGAAAGACAGATGTTTTCCTGGCTTGTTACAGGTGTTGATCTTCAATCTCTTCATGCAGATATACCCTGGCTAGATACAGGTGTCGAGTCTACAATCGGTTGCTCACAGATATTCCCTGGCTGGATACAGGTATCAAATCTGGAATCGTCGTCTACAGATATGCCCTGGCTGGATACAGGAATCGAATCTTCAAACTCTTCAGATGTGCCCTGGCTGGATACAGGAATCGAATCTGGAATTAGTCGTCAACAGATATGCCCTGGCTGGATATAGGAATCGAA
The DNA here is from genome assembly GCA_948472305.1 of Vicia faba. NCBI lineage: Eukaryota > Viridiplantae > Streptophyta > Magnoliopsida > Fabales > Fabaceae > Vicia > Vicia faba. The sequence continues at coordinate 141,286 of CATIWC010001919.1, forward strand.
TCTTCAAACTCTTCAGATGTGCCCTGGCTGGATACAGGAATTGAATCTGGAATTAGTCGTCAACAGATATGCCCTGGCTGTATACAGGAATCGAATCTTCAAACTCTTCAGATGTGCCCTGGCTAGATACAGGAATCAAATCTGGAAACTGATCACTCACAGATGTGCCCTGGCTAGATACAGGAATCGAATCTGGAAACTCTTCAGATGTGCCCTGGCTGGATACAGGAATCGAATCTGGAATTAGTCGTCAACAGATATGCCCTGGATGGATACAGGAATCGAATCTTCAAACTCTTCAGATGTGCCCTGGCTGGATACAGGAATCGAATCTGGAAACTGATCACTCACAGATGTGCCCTGGCTAGATACAGGAATCGAATCTGGAATTGTGATAGTTGAAGGTAGTCGTCTTTTGGATTGTCTTTTTCGCTGAAAAGGCAAAACATCAGTTGCATGCAATGTCATGATGTATGAAATGCATGATGTCATGATGTTCAAAATGAGATAATGTTGTATGCACTTTATCACGTATGTAAGCAAGATGTATGAAATGTGAAATGTTTATGAATGTATTTTCGTCTAGGAAAATAAATCCTTGACGACCGGCCGGGGAATTAAATCCTGGGCTGACGTTGAAGAGTAGAGTTCTTCGTTTCCGCTAGGGATGATGGTTGCAAGAATACACCGGTAGGAGAAGATGACTCCGTTGGGGAATAAACTTGTTGGAGAGGTTACTCTGAGGGGAATTACTTTGTGGGAAGAGATACTTCGCTGAAGTTTGACGAGAGCTCCACTGAGGATTTCAATGATGGACTCCGCTGGGGATAACAATGATAAACTCCGCTGGGGATTCTGTTGATAAGTTAAGTTGGGGAACTTTGATGAACTCCGCTGGGGATAGGAAGAACTTCGCCGAGGGCGATCTTCTGTGGTAACTAGCTGAGGATAACCCAGTTATAAGCCCTTGTGAGGAATAACTTTGAATAGAAACCCGGGAGAGACGTTCGTACTCTGCAGGGGATAAGCTTCCAGAATCTACTGGGGATATGGATTCCAATTTTCCTGGGGAGACTTTCGGACTGTACTGGAAAATGATTCCACTGGGGTGTCTGTATTCCTCCGGGGAACAATCTTAGATCAAGACTGTCGGGGATGCTTGCTGAGGAATGCCTATACTCCGCTGGGGAATGTTGATATCTTCTGGGGATACCCAACTTCCTTTAGGCTGGCCGTAGACTAACTATGCTGGAGGAGAGTATTGCTAAATCTTTTCTTACTCTGGGGAATAGGGTGCCTGTTGTAGGGCTGATGATAGACTAACTCTTCCTGGGGAGAGTATCGCCGAATCTTGTCTTACTCTGTGGGGAGTTGGGGTAACTTGGTCACATTCTTCAGTTGAACCTACCTTGGTACCTTGGCGGACAGAGCAACTAGACTGCCTGGACAATTCTACATTGCCCCTGTTTCTGATGTCACCTGTAATTAGTCCTTTGTTTCGCATGCACGTATTTATGAATTAGCAATTTAATGTCAAATGCATATATCAAAAATAAACATTGGACGTTCTTCGCAAGACAAAACAGAAAAAGGAAAAACAACTGGCAATTTGTTTGGAAAAGGGAACTTGTATTGATTTTGAAATTTGCCTGTAAATAGACGTTTTTGTACAAGAGGCTGACGTCCTAGTAAGAGAACGCCGCCGAATAACATAAAGTTTATACAATTTTGAAAAGGAAACAAAACAGCTATGTGAACAATATTCCCACTAGGTTCCAACTCTGCTATCGCCTTTATGTCTTCAAGCGTCTCATCATTTTGCTGCTTAGTTGAAGATGAAGCTGATTGATTGATGCCGAAGTCTGAGCCCGATAGTTGATGCCGAAATCTGGATGCAAGGTGATCCAATGAGACATAGTGTTACGCTTTATCCCTAACTTTTGCCTGGACCGCCCTTTCGGGTTTTCAGTCCACCGGGATACCCATTTTTGCCCAAGCCGCCTTTTCAGGTTTTCGACTTGCCGGGTGTACATATTTTTTTCATTTCATCCCTTATTTTTGCCCGAACCTTTTTTGGTTCGCCGGGAAGCCCTTATTTTTGCCTAGGTATGTCAACCTAGCGGGTCTTTTATTCATGCGTAGTATCTTTTTACTATGTCTGCATTGGCGGGGTGAGGAAGGTCGTCACCATCCATGGTGGTTAGAATCATGGCTCCTCCTTTTGAGGAAACTTTGTGAATCAAAGTTGTAGATTTTGCAATGGACTACAACTTTCATGTTTTGACTTTTCCTTGAATCCAAATGCATATTGATGAGAAAGTGGGACAAAGTTAGGAAAAAATTAGGGTTTTTCATAACTTAGAAAAATTCTAAGTTATGAAAAATCTTCATTTCAAACCCTAATTTGTGATTTTTGATTTCTTGATGAACAAGTTTCATGATTTGGCATGTTTTGATGAAAAATGAATCTTGACACTTGATTTTGACCAAAAAGTCAAAGTTTGACTTTTCAGTATACAGTCAAAAATTGATCAATTGACTGGAAAATTCAACTGTCAATCTTGTGTATTTGGGATCTTTTGAACTTGTTGAGTATGTCAAGACAATGTCATAAGGTCCTTGAGTCCATATGTGAGCTTGGTTTGCCCTTGGCTAGGTCAAACAGTCAAAAATTGCCTTTGTGCAGTCAAAACCCTAAAAATGACCATTTTGCCCTTTTGGTGATCTGATCAAATTTCTTGTGGAATTGTGATCCAAACTTGATCAAATGGTCCATGTGAGTTCATAATGTTGATGTGGGTCAATTTTCATGAGGTTTGACTGTCAATTGACCACAGTTGACTTTTTCTCCATTACAGCTGATTTCTAGGTCAACTGTCCAATTGACTGGGCAAAGGTGGGAATCAAGGCTTGAAACTTGGTATGGATAAACTTGGGAGTCCAACATGAAGCATGAAAGTCATCTTAGGCATTTTAGGTCAAAATGTCTTTGTGCAAACACAAACCCTAATTTGGGTCAACAGTGCTAGGAGAAGTCTTGCAGAGGAAACCCTTAACTGGATCTTGAGCTCCAAGGGCCTTGTGATGAGAAAATGTTGAGAAAATGGGAGGGCAAATTTTGGGGTACAACAACTCCCACTTGGTTGCCTTCGGTAAATGGTCATTGAGTATAGGATGTTTTAGTGGTCGTCCTTTTGTCCAAAGATCAAGTTGCCTCGGAAAGGTTGCCTTGGATATTGGTGCCTTGGATAAATGATCTAAGACATTAGGGTTATTACTAAGACGTCCTAACATTGCTTTAGTGACCGTACGTGCCTTTCGAATTGACCCTCAAAACTCCAACGATGATGCTACCTACTCACTAATAGTGGGATAGCGTTGTCTAAAGGAAACAAACATAGAACGATTATTTTTTTGAGTAGGTAGATTAGTTCTTAGATACTTTCTCAATCCAAACAAATTTTTTCACACTTACACTCCTTTATAAACAAAGTTTTCAAAAACGCTTCATTACACTCTTGAAGACAGAAGCAAGAGTTAAATCAAAGTCAAAACAAAAACTTTTCAAAGCACACAAACACAAAGAAAACAATTTTGAAAATGATGAGAAAGTACCTAAGAGCCCGTAGATAACTACAGATAGAAAGGGTTCTAATACCTTCCCTTTCTATTAATCTACCCCCCGTGCTCAGAAATATCTCGAAAAAGGAATTTTTCTGTGCTTTTTTCCTTTCCTTATTGGATAAAATAAAATACGGTGGCGACTCTTGTGTACCGCGACATTTTGCGAATACAAATGCAAAACGCAAACCAGCAAAATTTCCTTAACGAAATAGGGAAACCAAGATCCCAGTTCTGGCCACTGTATCACAGAACTGGCGACTCTGCTGGGGAGTGAGTAAGTGGGGTGTACCTTAGGAATAGTTCATCATATTGTTTTCAATTGCTTGATTTGATTGCTTTATTTTGTGGGCTTTGTATCGGAGTTACTATAGATCCTAACCCGGATCTGGGGATACCTTTTAGGTAAGTAGCAATAGACTGTGAGGGAACTGTACGACGTAGACCGATACGGTTGAAGCAGTAGCTACATTGGTGTGACACTTTAGTTGGTATCGATATCCCTTGTGGAGGAACAAGGAGAGTATGGGGCTGCTAAGGGGACATTAAGCATCAACTGACCTTAGAACTTATAATTGACCAACTTGGCCATAGAAAAGTAGCAGTATGCTACACTCATTGAGACCATACTCTCGCGATGATTCCGGCCGCAAGAAAAGGTTGCTAAACTGGAATTATGACCGATCGAGGATGGTCAGTGATATTGAGATCCACTAGAACCCGGTTACTATTACTAGGACAGGTTGAACCAACTAAACTGAAAGAGGATAATACCTAAACTCCATGCCAACCTGAAATTTACGGGCTACTGTGTGACTTGTGTGCCTTTAGCATGTTTACTATCTGTGATACCTGTGGTGTGTTTCTATCATGACATCATGCATCATGACATCGCATGCATATTCTATTAGACTAACCATTTCAAAGAACGAGGAGATTCATCTTTGTTCTGTTTTATAGGTCATGGCATCTATGCGCAGAAATACCATTCGGATCAACTTCGTGCAAATCCTTGTTAAGCTTAGAGAGTTGGTTTTAAAGGTTCCTGATACTTCTTCCTTTGTTAAAAGAAATGGTCATCTCCTCAGCCTGGTCACTTCCAAATTGGATGAGCAAATGATGAGCCTCTTGTTCCAGTTATTTGACCTGTTGCATCACTGTTTCACCTTCCCAGACTATCAGTTGGTCCTTACTTTGGATGAGTTCTCTGATTTACTTGGCATATCTATTTTAGAGAAGACACCCTTTACAGGTTTGGAGATAGCTCCTAGGCCAGAGGATATTGCTACATCCCTACATCTGACAAAGGCTGGTGTAATGTCTAACTGGGACATTCGGAGTGTGGTTAAAGGCTTCCTGACTAAGTTCTTGATTGATCAGGCTCAACAGTTCTGGGATAGCTTGGACTTGCAAGTATTTGAAGACATCCAGGCACTCCTCATCTATGGCTTGGTCCTATTCCCTAATTCATATTCTTTTGTCGACGTGAACGCAGTCAAGATCTTCATGTCTCGTAATCCAGTGCCCACTCTCTTAGGTGACATTCTACATGCTCTTTATGCCCGTACTGCTCGGAAAAGGGGAACCCTTATGTGTTGTGCACCGCTGCTGGTGAGGTGGTTTATTTCTCACCTCCCCAAATTTGTACTGAAGAATGAGGAAGGTATGGGTTGGGCCTACAGAATCATGTCCCTTGCTCATACGGACATCATCTGGAGTACTAAAGATATGGAGGAGGTAGCTGTCATTGATAGGTGTGGGGAATACCCCAATGTTCCATTGTTGGGAATTAGGGGAGGAATAAACTATAATCCTTGTTTGGCCTTACGACAGTTTGGACGAGCTCGAAGGGACGGTCCTCATGAGCTGCTGCTTCTAAGCATTGTCTTTGACTTCCAAGGAGATGTTGAAGGACATCGCCGCAGATTTATACGAGCTTGGGATAGGGTGAACAGGTCTGATCCACATGAGCTAGGAATGAAGACTTCTCTCCCGATGCAACCGTATCTCCGGTAGGTTCGAGCCCGTGCCCAAAAGCTGGGGATGCCATACGAAGCTGTCTTACCGGTGATTGTAGAGCATGCTGGTGAAGAAGGGGTTCCTTGTACAGTCCTCCATCCATACATTCCTAATGATATTGGGGCATTAAAGAGGTCTTAGATCTAGCTAAGAGAAGAACGAGATACTTACAGAGAGAAGTATCATGATCAGGAACGGAAGATCCTAAAGCTTACAAGGCAGCTGGAGACTGAGAGGACAATCAACGATTATGTCAGCACCAAAGGAAAACGACCATGGGAGCGCTGATGTCTTTTGCTATTTCTAGTTTAGATTTGTTTTTCAGTATTTCTTTTGTAACGCCTTAAAGGCATTTGTTAAACATTGTTTCAAGTTTTTAATCGAATAAAGTGTGTTTTATTTTGGTTTACAAACTTGAATCTCCCTAAAGTCTTTGAAATCATTTCATACGCATTCCATTCCCATGCATCTCATCACAGGTACCCTTACAGGTTTCTCATCTTCTTCGCTGTTTATTTCAGCACATCATGTCTTCTGAAACATCTACTGATCAGGCCATCAAGGCTCTGCAAGCTCAGAATGCTCAGTTCCAGGAAATGTTCATGAACTTGGCCAAGGGTCAACAAGATTTGAAGACTCTTATCTTGAAAGACAAGAAGAAGAAGAAAATGGTCCTCCTGAATATGGGTCAAAGATTTGGGAACTGGTTAAGACAAGAAGCTGATTTATCTCACTCATCTGGATGGGGATAGAATCAAGAAGAAAGGAAGGGTCCTAGCCCTGTGGTTTCAGACAATGACACTGACTTTGATGAAGACCAGTATCCTCCTGCCGAGGATATGTATAAGCAACTCGAAGACCGGTTAAGTGCAATGGAGATCCAGAAGATACCTGGGTTAGACTTCGAAGATTTGGGTTTGGCATCTGGGGTTGTGATCCCACATAAGTTTAAAGCTCCTGTCTTTTCTAAGTACGATGGGGTCTCCTGTCCGAAGTTACACCCCTGCTCGTATGTCATAAAGATTCAACCATATACTGCTGATAGTAACCTCTGGGTTCATTTCTTTCAAGATAGTCTGTCAGGGACTCAACTTGAATGGTTCTATCAACTGGAAGGAGCTAACGTCCATAACTGGGAGGACCTCGATGCTGCTTTTTACAAGAAATACCAGTATAATGCCGACCTTGCTCCCACGCGTACCCAACTTCAGGGTATGTCTATGGGTGTGAGCGAAGGTTTTAAGGATTACGCTCAGAAGTGGATAGATCTTGCTGGAAGAGTCCAACCCCCTTTGGCTGATAGGGAGTTAGTGGATATGTTTCTTGGGACTTTGTCTGGTCCGTATTTCAATCATTTGATTGGAAGTTCATCGTCTGGTTTCAGAGTTGATTATGACTGGGAGAGAGTTGAAGCCGATATCAATAGCGGCAAGATACATAAAGGTGATTTATCAAGTACAGAGAAGAAGCCTTTCAAGAAGGAATCTAGTGCAGTTTACAGCTCGAGGAGCCAAAATCAACCTGAGCGCCGCCAAGCAGTCAATGCGGTAGTTATTTCAAGACCAATTGTTGCCCCACAATGCAACAATCAGCAAAGAGTAGAGAGACCACAAAGACAGTTTACTCGGCTCAGTATGACTCTATCCCAAATTATGCCGCAATTGTTGAAGACCAACTTGGTGATTCCGAAGGAGGCTCCAAAGAATCCTAACACCACATCACCGCTATATAATCCGAACGCCCGCTGTGCTTATCACTCTGATAGCCCGGGGCATGATACAAACAACTGATGGTCCTTAAAGAATAAGGTGCAGGATCTTATTGATGCTACGAAGATCGAGTTTGAAGCGCCGGAAAAGCCTAATGTCATGACTGCTCCAATGCCCAAGCATGGGGTGAATGTTGTGGATGATGACTCGTTCGTGACTTCCGTGAAAGACATTTCTACTCCATTAATGACAGTGAAGAAGAACTTATTATTGGCCGGTTTATTTTCGGGTTGTGGTGAAGGTTGCCACCTGTGTTCCATCCTACCTACTGGTTGCCATCTATTGAAGTCAGGTGTCCAACGCCTGATGGATAATAAAGAAATCTTATTCGAGAAAACTTTGGTTCCATTGATTCCTGTTCAATATGTTTCCATAATCACCATTTTCGCCAATTCTTCCAAGGCTTCCTCGAGAAAGCCTGTTAGAATTACATCTGTTCCGAGAGTTACCCCATTGGTCATTACTGTTCCTGGACCTATCCCTTACACGTTGGATAAGGCTGTCCCGTGGCACTATGGGGCCAATGTGTATTATCATGGGATTAAACAAGACTTGAAGGATGAAGAGGTTGATACTGATGTCAGCAATATTGTTGGATCTAGTAAAGTCACCCGAAGCGGAAGGCTTTTCTCTCCTGAAATTTCCCCACCAACTGTTCAGAAGCATGTTGTTATTTCACCTGCCAGTACATCTGCTACTGTCCATGTTCATGTTCCAATCATTACCCCTGTCGCCGAGTCATCTGACACTCGGGGAAAAGGGATCACTGGTGAGCCTGCCCAGACAGAGGCACCAAAGAAGATTACTGTTGAAGCCTCTAGATAGGAGATAGAGGAAATTCTAAAGATCATCAAGAAAAGCAACTACAATGTAGTCGAAAAGCTTGGGAAAACCCCGTCAAAGATCTCTATGTTGTCTTTATTGCTATGCTCAGAAGCCCATGCTAAGGCTCTTATTGCTTTCCTCAAAACTGCGCACGTGCCCCAGGAAACATCTGCTGACCAGTTCAAGGACTGTGTGGCCAGTTTGACTGCTGATAACGGGTTGGGTTTCTCCGACGCAGATTTGACTGCTAAAGGAAAGAATCACAATGACGCTTTACATGTTTCAATCGAGTTCAGGGGCACTACTCTAGCTCACGTGCTGGTGGACACTGGGTCCTCGTTAAATGTTTTACCCAAGAAAGCGTTAGACCGGTTGGACTATGAAGGGTTGATGCTGAAGCCGAGTAATGTTGTGTTTAGGGCCTTTAACGGGTCCAAGAGGATGGTACATGGAGAGGTGGATGTCCCTATTAAGGTTGGTTCCCAGACTTTTATGTCTACATTCTATGTGATGGACATTCGACCATCTTATTCTTGTTTGCTGGGTCGCCCGTGGATCCATAAAGCTGGGGCAGTAACTTTTACGCTCCACCAGATGCTGAAATACCCAGTGAAGGGGAAAATTGTTACAGTACGAGGAGAAGAGGAGTACATGGTGAGCCACCTTAACTCTTTCCGGTATGTGGAGATGGATGGGGATTTCATTGAAACCCCGTGTCAACATTTTGAAGAAGTCCCCCAAACGCTGACGTCGACTGAAACGGTTGCTGAAGATCCTCCAATGAAGATGGCTTCCCTCAAGGATGCCCGGACCGTTATTGGGAAAGGTGGGTGTGCAAATTGGGGCCAACTCCCTGACTTTGCACACAAGACTGACAAGTTTGGTTTGGGTTTTACTGCAGAAGCTCAAAGGGCTGTTCGGCATGCGCGGATTGGAAGACCTCCCCTGCGTATCACTAATCCGGAAGTGAATGCGATTGAGGATGATGATGAAGAGTATTATATTGACAACTGGATTTACCCCACTACCAACGGTGGCTTGAGCAATTGGACGGTAAAGGATTCCATGCCCGTTTCTTTTATTACGCAGTAATAAGACTTTTGTTTTGGATTTGTAACAGACAATTTTAAACTTTACGGCCCGATGCCTTGCCCGAGACATCGTGGCTTTGTTTGAGGGCTTATTATGTGTCATCTCCATATATCATCAATAAAAGCATTGGACGTTTTCTTGCATTACGAATTTTGTGCTCCTTGTTTTTCTTTTCTATCTTGCAAAACAACTATTTGTCTTACACACACTCACATATACAGGTCCACATCCACTCTGGATCCCACTGATAACGACTCTGCTACTGCCATTTATGGCTTCGAAAGTCCGATCAACCAAGCCGAGGACGAAGGTGAGGATGATTGTGAAGTGCCTGGTGAACTTGCTAGACTGCTACTCCAGGAAGAGAGGGCCATACAGCCGCATGAGGAGCCAGTGGAAACAGTAAATCTGGGTACAGAGGTAGACAAGAAAGAGGTCAAGATCGGTGCAAATCTGGAGCCTAGTGTTAAGCAACGGTTGATACAGATGCTGCCTGACTATGTTGAGATCTTTTCCTGGTATTATGAAGATATGCCTGGGTTGGATACCGATATCGTGGTTCACCGCTTTCCCACCAAGGAAGATTGTCCTCCAGTAAAACAGAAAGTTCGCCGAATGCGCCCAGAGATGTCTGAGAAAATCAAGGCTGAAGTTATGAAACAGTTTGATGTCGGTTTTCTAGAAGTTACTTCTTACCCGCAGTGGGTTGCCAACGTGGTTCCGGTGCCAAAGAAGGATGGTAAAGTTTGGATGTGTGTTGACTACAGGGATCTAAACAGGGCAAGCCCCAAGGATGATTTCCCTCTGCCTCACATCGACGTTCTAGTTGACAACACCGCACAACATAAGGTCTTCTCCTTTATGGATGGTTTCTCCGGTTACAATCAGATTAAAATGGCTCCCGAAGAAATGGAGAAGACAACCTTTGTTACTCAATAGGGTACCTTTTGCTACAAAGTCATGACTTTCGGATTGAAGAATGTTGGGGCAACGTATCAGCGCGCCATGGTCGCTTTGTTCCACGACATGATTCATCATGAGATTGAGGTATACGTTGATGATATGATTGCAAGGTCCCAGACTGAGGAAGAACACCTTGGCCATCTTCAGGAGCTATTTGACATGTTGAAGTTGTACAAGCTGAGGTTAAACCCGAACAAGTGCACCTTCAGGGTGAGATCTGGTAAGCTGAGGGGTTTCGTCGTAAGTGATAAAGGTATTCAAGTGGATCCTGCAAAGGTGAAGGCTATACAGGAAATTCCAGCTCCTCGGACCAAGAAAGAAGTCAGAGGCTTTTTGGGACGGCTGAATTACATTGCCCGATTCATCTCACACCTGACTGCTACTTGTGAGCCAATCTTCAAGCTGCTAAAGAAAGATCAAGTGGTAAGATGGAACGATGAATGCCAGGCCTCTTTCGAAAGGATCAAAGAATATCTCCAAGAGCCTCTTATTCTGATGCCTCCAGTTGAAGGGAGACCTTTGATCTTATATTTGACAGTACTCGATAATTCAATGGGGTGCGTGATGGGGCAGCATGACGAGTCTGGCTGAAAAGAGCATGCTATTTATTACCTTAGCAAAAAGTTTACCGACTGCGATACCCGATACTTGTTTCTTGAGAAAACTTGCTGCGCTTTGGCATGGGCTGCTCGCCGGCTGAGACAATATATGCTGACTCACACTACTCTATTGATATCAAAGATGGATCCAATCAAGTATATCTTCGAGAAGCCTGCCTTGTCCGGAAGAATAGCAAGATGACAGATGATCTTGACTGAGTATGACATCCAATACACGACCCAAAAAGCAATTAAGGGAAGCGTGTTACGAGATCATCTGGAACATCAGGCGGTGGACGATTACCAGTCTATGAACTTTGAGTTCCCGGATGAGAAAATCATGTTGGTGATTGACTGTGAGACACCTGGACCGGATGAAGGACCTGAGGAGGGATACCAATGGTCTATGTACTTTGATGGAGCTTCAAACGCTTTGGGTAATGGCATTGGTGCCGTAATCATATCTCCAGAAGGCTCTCATACTCCGTTCACCGCCCGACTATGTTTTAACTGCACCAACAACATGGCGGAATATGAAGCATGCATTATGGGTCTTCGAGCAGCTATTGACCTAAGGATTAAGTTCTTAAGGGTATTCGGAGATTCCACTCTCGTGATCATTCATATCAAAGGAAAGTGGGATACGAAACACCCAAATCTTATTCCTTACAAGGAGTATGTATTGACGTTGCTTCCACACTTCGAGGAGATAACCTTTGAACACTTCCCACGAGAGGAGAATCAATTGGCGGACGCGCTGGCTACGATGTCTTCTATGTTCAAGGTCAGATGGAACAATGAAGCTCCCCAGATTACCATTGATAGGTTGGATGAACCTGCACATTGCTGTGACATTGAGACTGAAGAGGTAACAGAAAACCCTGGTTCCACGAGGTGAAGAGGTATCTTGAGGCTCAAGAATACCCTGAGGGTGCATCCGTTAATGATAAGAAGTTTCTGAGGAGGTTCGCGGCGAAGTTCTTCATCAGTAATGGTATCCTTTACAAGCATAACCATGATTCGACGTTACTGCGATGTGTGGATAAGAACGAGGCAGAAAAGATCATGGTAGAGTTACATGAAGGTACTTTCGGGACTCATTCCAGTGGAAACACCATGGCGAAGAAGATCCTACGGGCAGGATATTATTAGTCTACCATGGAAGCCGACTGTTATCAGCATTCTCCTAGGGTACACTCCCACTTGGTTGCTTCGGTAAATGGTCATTGAGTATAGGATGTTTTAGTGGTCGTCCTTTTTTCCAAAGATCAAGTTGCCTCGGAAAGGTTGCCTCAGATATTTGTTGCCTCGGATAAATGATCTAAGACATTAGGGTTATTACTAAGACGTCCTAACATTGCTTTAGTGACCGTACGTCCCTTTCGAATTGACCCTCAAAACTCCAACGACGATGCTACCTACTCACTAATTGTGGGATAGCATTGTCTAAAGGAAACAAACATAGAACGATTCTTTTTTCGAGTAGGTAGATTAGTTCTTAGATACTTGCTTAATCCAAACAAATTTTTCACACTTACACTCCTTTATAAACAAAGTTTTCAAAAACTCTTCATTACACTCTTGAAGACTCAAGCAAGAGTTAAATCGAAGTCAAAACAAAAACTTTTCAAAGCGCACAAACACAAAGAATTTTTTTTTGAAAATGATGAGCAAGTACCTAAGAGCCCGTAGATAACTACAGATAGAAAGGGTGCTAATACCTTCCCTTTCTATAAATCTACCCCCCGTACTCAGAAATATCTCGAAAAAGGAATTTTTCTGTGCTTTTTTCCTTTCCTTGTTGGATAAAATAAAAGACGGTGGCGACTCTTTCTTACCGCGACATTTTGTGAATACAAACGCAAACCAGCAAAATTTCCTTAACGAAAAGGGAAACCACGATCCCGGTTCTGGCCACCGTATCACACTTAGGATTTAATTTTATTTGCAATCCCCATTTATAAATCTGTACACCCCTCCCCACAAATGTTATAATAGCGTAATAACTTTAAATTTCACAATTTATCGCTTTTATATAACATGCTAGTAATTAGGGTTTGTATGGAAAGACTTAAAACCAATAAATCGAAAACCCTAATTCAAGACAAAAACAAGCATGAAAACAACACACTTGCACACAAGCACCCCTAGGGTTAGTCCACTTGGTTGCCTTATACAAAATATCCATATTATGCATGTGAGGTGTCTTAGCAAAAACAAGCGAATACAAGATCATAGTCCCTCGATGACGCTCTCTAAGTTGCCTTTCAAATGATCTTAGCCCCTAAACGAGAATGCTAAGATACCTTGCAACATTTATAATCATGGTTATACAATGACCCACGCCCGTCCCGTTTACATCCAAAGATAGGGTTACTTACCAAATCAATGGTAAGATAACAATGTCAAAGGAAAAGGAAAATGAACAAGAAAGACTTTTGAGTAGGTAGAATGCTCCTAATTATTTGCTCAATTTCAAACAAACATCCTTGATATTTTCAAAACAAACACCTACATTTTCAAAACATCTTAAAAACTTGAAAACATTTTCAAAAGGTCAAACATCTTTGTATACATTCTTACAAACAAGGATTATTACAAATATTGCCTAAACAATGGCCTCTTTACAAAATACTTTCAAAAACCACATCAAGCATAATTTCAAACAAAAATCAAGTGATCTAGCAAGTAACTAAGAGACCATGGAAAACAATGGATGAAAAGGGTGCTAATACCTTCCCTTTTCATAATCTATCCCCCGAACTCAAGAAATAATCACAAAGGTCTTTCCTGTGCTTTTTCACCTTTCCTTATGGATAAAAGAAAAGTCGGTGGCGACTCTTGCTAATCACAAAATTTGCGATAAAATGCAAAACACCCAAGTCAATTCTCCCACCGTATCACAGAACTGACGACTCTGCTGGGGAATCCTTAAAAGTGGGGTTACCTTAGGGCTAGATCATATTTATTTACTTTCATTGTTTGACTTGTATGCTTTACATTATGGTTCTTTGTTTGGGTTTGAATCCTCTACCCAAATTTAGGATACATTATAGGTAAGTAGCAATACATTGTGGAAACCGTGCGGGGTATACCGACATGGTCTAACCAATAGCTACGTTAGTGCTACATATTTGTGGGTACCGGTAGCCTTTGAGTTAATCAAAGATAATACGGGGCCGCTGAGTGATGTCAAGAAGCACTAATGAACTTTTAAAACCTTTACTTGACCAACTTGGACTTTAGGATGTAGTGAGATGACCGGCTTTGGTGCAGTCCGAAGTTGGTAGATACTCGATACTACACTCATTGAGGTTTGTTTTTTTTGGGATATTTCAGTCGCCATTTAAGAGGCTTGTGCTGAAACAATGCCCGAGAAAACAGACCAGTGATATTGAGCTCCTTAGAACCCGGTTACTATTTCTAGGACATGTTTGAGCTAACTAAACTTCGAGAGGCTACTTACCTACAAACTCCATGCAAGCCTAAACCTAAGGACTTGTATGCTTTGTGTGAATATGCTTATTTGTATATAAACTTGCTTACTTTGTATACTTATACATAACATCATAACATCATACCATGACATTTTCGATAACCATTGCAAGGATCTCGAGGGCCTTTGATGCAGGATTACATTGAACCAGGCGTTTAACAAGGGGCAAGAGGATTTATTTTCCTCTAACCAGACACCGTCAAAGATCAAACACAGCAAACTTGAGTCAAGGGATACAACCCACTTGACATGATGAGCTAATTCTCGTGGAAAGACATCCACCGATACAAAGTTCTCCAATCAAAGCTGTAAGTGACTACTAACATTTATCCTGCGAGATCCTTGAAAACATGCATCCATATATCATGCATCATATCATGACAGGTTTCTCCCATACAGGTCTCCTTATCTTCCTACTGTTTATTTCAGTAAGATGGATATGGAACAAACAGTGAAAGACATCTATGCTCAAAACGCCCAACTTCATGAGATGTTCTTGAATCTGTCCAAGGGACAAGAAGAGGTGAAAGCTCTCCTCACCAGGGGCATGATCATGGGAAATCCTGGAGACGACGGAGATGACCAGTTGGAGCGGCTACAAACTGAGATAGCTACACTGAAGGTCCAAATGATGGGACAATTGGTGGGCCAAATGGCTCTTATCCAAAATCTGGATCAAGGACAGAAAGAGCTGAAAGTTCTCGTCAACCAACTTCGTCAAGACAGTTGCAACCATACGAGGCAAAAAACCAGGATTGGAAATCAAGTCACTACTCAGCCTCCCATGAGACAAGAGGCCGGAAGACCTTCCCAATTTTCTACTACCGCACGGGTCCAACAACAACCTCGCCAACAACAACGAAAGAATCAACACAAGGAAGTCACACCTAAGAGAAAATTTACCAGGATTGACATGTCACTAGCTCAAGTACTACAACACCTGTTGAAGACAGAGCTAATTACATTAAAGGCTCCTCCCAGGAATCCTAATACTACTGCTCGTTGTTACCATCCCAAAGAGAGGTGTGCTTACCATTCTGACAGTCCCGGGCACGACACAAACAATTGTTGGGCTCTGAAGAATAGGATTCAAGACCTAATTAACAAAGGAGTGTTAGAGTTTACACAAGACGATCAGTTGGAACTCTTCTATCACCCCTCAAGGACATCCACATGAAGCAATGATCGGGGTGAGGAAATTTTCCGTTCATTTGAATTTTCAATTGTAATCTCTTTTGTTATTCAAACAAATTATCTATTAATGCCAAAACTTTATTTCATTAAAGCATTGCATATGTTTGTCTTGAATTCATCCATTCGCTTTTATTATATTTCAACTATGCTTTTTGCTCTCTTTATGACATTCAACTCTTGCTAAAAGTTACAAGCCTTTAGAGGGAGGACGACGAAAACAATGACTTAATCTCATACAGTATGCTTTTGGACAAACCTTGCTGACGATGTACATGCGTTCTTTAAAATCCTAAACACTAGAGTTATAAGGAAGATAATCCCTAGTCAACCCCTTCGAGGCAAAGAAGTAGGAGTTTCCTTTTTTTACACAAAATAAAACCTTTAATCAAAACCTGGGGCAGGGTAGTCTCTCAGTTGATTCAAACGCGCATTTAGCCGCAAACTCTCATCTCGTAATACAACGAATGACATCAAAAAAATTCCTCTAGAATCAAAAGACGGTAATGGTTCCCTATCACATAGGCAGTCATTATCTCTCAAAAAAAGAAAAGCCCACTAAGTCAAAACCTACAAAGGAGACTTAAGAAAAATTGGGGCATCCCGCTGATCGTAATCTCAAAATAAGAAAAGTCAGGAAAAAATTAGGGATAAGAAATAAAAAGAAAGAGGTCACTACAAATCCTCAACAACATAAAAATGTTGCGAAAATGACTGCCTTCCGACAAACTTAACTTGTCTGAACCATCACCAAAACGTCATTCCAGACTCAATTGGAGTTCAAACGCATAATTAACTGAGTTTAGGACTGAAGAACGTCACGAAGAGCGGGTGCGTACAAATACATTTTGAGCCTTTATCCTTTGTTTCTTAAACCATGAACCAAGCCACGTTACAACCCTTCAAAAGTCTTAATTGAAGCATGGGTTAGTTCGAAAGCATACTGTTACAAAAGGAATCCTGACTCCTGTAGAGCTTTACTTTAAATCATGAGTTGAATTTTTCTTACAAAAATTCTTTACTTTCTAAAACACATTTTCAAAAATTTCAAGACAAACATAAACTTTGCATTACTTGAAGATCACTGTTTGCATATGGCTATTTGTTTGACAGCGGAGAAATTCACACAATGAATATACAGTGAACGAAAGCTCTCTCAATCACTTCAAGTGGGATGACACTTCCAATGAAAAATCTCCTATCAACAAGGAGGCATGACATGTCACTATCCAAGCACACCTAGGACAGTCCAGTCAAGATTCCAAGAAATCTCTCAAGAAGTGCAGAATAACCAGGAGCAGGTCTCCATCTCCATTACTTGGGGCATTGAACGCCAATCTCAGCAAAGGGTTACATACAGTCAAACATTTCCTGGCAGTGCCACAAACACTCGCTACTAGGGGCAGTGACAAATCTCCCCAAAATCCTTCTCATAGGATGATTCCCAGCCATATTTTCAATCTCTGAAAACCTATTCCCAACTGAGTCGACTTCAAGAATCCTCGAGGATTTTTGCCAATGAAGTCGCCGCCTCTCCAACAGACTGAGCAACAAGGTTTATTTCCCCAACAAATGGCAGGATTCCCCAGCTTGAGTTTTCCTCTCTGACTACTACAAATTAGAGGACCACAACTCCTCTTCCCCAAAAGACTACTCTACAATCCCCAACAAACACTGTGAAGCCGGATTTCGACCAGATAACAGTATAAGGTGTTGCGAAGCCTGGATTTCAACCAGATAGTAGTTCCCTTCTCCAAAAACAATGTGAAGCCTGGATTTCGACTAGATAACAATATAAGGTGCTGCGAAGCCTGGATTTTGATCAGATAGTAGTTCCATTCTCCAAAGACACTGTGAAACCTGTATTTCGACCAGATAACAGTATAAGGTGTTGTGAAGCCTGGATTTCGACCAGATAGTAGTTCCCTTCTCCAAAAACACTGTGGAGCCTGGATTTCGACCAGATAACAATATAAGGTGCTGCGAAGCCTGGATTTCGACCAGATAGTAGTTCCCTTCTCCAAAAACACTATGAAGCTTGGATTTCGACCAGATAACAGTATAAGGTGTTGCGAAGCCTGGATTTTGACCAGATAGTAGTTCCCTTCTCCAAAAACATTATGAAGCCTGGATTTCGACCAGATAACAGTACAAGGTGCTGTGAAGCCTAATCCCCGGTGGAAACATTCTAGGCAAAGTTTGAAGACATACCTACTCTTCAACAGCAATCCGGGATTGAATAACTCCCCAACATTTGTCAAGGATTTATTCTCCAAGACAAAATTACATTTCAACAACATTCATAGCATATGCATACAACATACATATAACACAAATCTCGTCATTATACAATGCATACACCATGACATTGCATACAACTAACTCTTTACCTTTTCAGGAAAGATCAATCAAGAGATAAAGGTCATCATCCTGCTGAGGTAGTAATCGTCTGAGATTCCTTCATCATCATTCTGAGATAGTAATCGTCCAAGATTCCTTCATCATTCAACACACATTTCTGATCAGTCCAGATACGCTCCAGATACGAATGCAATCCTAATCCTCATTCAGATTTATTTCTCAGATACAGTTCAGATACGCACCAGATACGGATGCCATCCTGATACTCATTCAGATCCAGCTTTCAGATACAGTTTAAATACACTCCAGATACGGATGCAATCCTGATACTCATTCAGTTTCAGCTTACAGATATTGTTCAACAATCATTTCTGGATGGCATCTACAAGCCCATCTCCAACAACTTCTCATCTTCTCTCCAAATGGCATCTTTAAGCCTATTCCATATACCATCAGCCATCATATCATTGAGTGCAAATTTATGGGCACTCTAGTGTCCAATCATCTTCCACCTTTAAGTCACGACGGCGGATCCGCCAATCTAACTCTTCAGGTTTAAGAAGATTGAACAGGGGCTGCTGTTGTACCCCAAAAATTTTTCCTCTCATTTCTCAATAAAATTTTCAAAATATCACCCTGGACCCTCAGGTTTGCTTCCATCCAATTTCAAGCCTTGAATTACAAATTTTCCAAGAAAGTCATTCACGAGGGTAAAATGGTCATTTGCGCATTGAAAAGTCAAACTTTGACTTTTGATCAAAATCAAGTTTCAAGGACCATATTTCATCAAGACATGTTGAAATATGAAGTTTGTTTCATCAAGAAATTCAAAAGTCAAAATTACATTGGAAAAGTCAAAATTCTAAATACTTAGAATTTTTCTAAGTTTTTAAGAAAAATGACAAGCTCAAAACTTCTGATCAGATTATCACCATGATGCAAGCTGATTCTGGAATAATTTCTAACTCAAGAGTTTTAGATATCAATAAGGCCTAAAATATTACAGAACAAAACTTCTCCTGGAAATGCTGGAATTTCAAGTTATAAATGTTCAAAGACACGTCCATGAAACTAAAGCACTCAACAAATTCTGGACACTTTCAAGACAGAGTTTGGTCAGAACTTCTGGGCCAGTTTTCATAAAGGTTCAGTCAGAGTTTGCAAGGGTAATTCAAAGAAGGTTACAAAGCATGCTGCAAGCTTCCTGGAAAGTCTGAGATCTCCTTTAGAACATGCTGGAGCAAGGAGATACAAAGATCAGAAGTTGGATGTCTATTCTAAGTTATGCTGAAGTGAACTTCTAATCCAGAATTAAGCAATGATGCAGAATATCACGTTGCATGATTTCTGGTTTGATCAATCTTATCATCATTTAATGCTCACAACCACTTTTGGGTCTTTGTCCAAAGGATTTCCCCATGTGTGGCATAGAAGTACCATTACTATCTTGGAAAAGCAAACTTTTGTACAAGAGTGTGTCGGGCCCATGCGTTGCTTTTGCTTTTGAGGTTACCTTTCCTTAATTCCTGCTTACAATTCTAGCTTAGGCGCTGCTAAAGCTGCTAACCACCATACTTGCTTCAAGAACAAGGCAGCACCTTAGCATGTGATGGTTGTACTCTCCAAGCTACAAGATCTTTGCCTATAAATTGAAAGCCATTGGCAACTGTAAAAGCGTCGAAAAATTGAGAAAGAAAAATACTTGAACCCCTGCTAAAATTCCAAGAATCCAAAACTGCAAACACAAAATACAAAACCCGTTAATTTTTGATTTCTTGCATTCAAACTCCATTTTTCTCAAGTGTTTCTTTACCAAAACCATCCATAAAGTTTCTGATTCACATATTAGAAGAAATCCCAACTTCTGTGTTCAAACTGTAACACACTCTCCATCCACATCCACGTCAAAGAAGTCAGAACTTTACCCCTTGGCTTTTCCAGAATTTTATAACCATCCGTAGCCCAAGTTGAAAGCTTCCAGCCTGCTGAGCACGTGAAGGAGCTGTTCAGAACATCACCAGCGTTCAAACCCAGACTTCAGCTCACAGATTATTTTCCAGCTGCAAGGTAAGTTTCTACTGACTCTCATCATATTACTTAGGCATTGTCAGATTTGTATGTTCAAAAATACAATGTAAACATCATGATTCTGATGCTGTACATATTATGAGGTTTCATGTATTTTCCTGCCTAGGTAGAGAGAATTTCAGTCCAGAACTTCTTGAAGAAATTAGAACTCAGAATTAGGATTAGCAAATTCATGCTTGCTTCTGATTTATAGTTATGACATCTCTTGTTTCTGAAATATTATGAATCCTTCCATAACTATTATATGCACATCTTCTGTTTTTGTTGAGAAATGACTAAGCTGCAGATGTTCTGACTAGCATGGAGGGGGAGACTAAGTTCTGCCAGTGGCATAAGAACTTCTGAAATCTTCTTTGTTCCTAGAGGACCCGGAACTTCTGACTTTACATATTTCTACTAATATGATTTCTGTTTTCTTCAAGGACGCCAGAGTCAACTTCTGATCCCTTTTAGTTCAGCAATACGCTGATTCTATTATCTTTTTCCTTACTATTTTGTTTTTCTATCACTTCTATTTTCACTAATCAAAAACACCAAAAACATTTTACATTTTACATGCTTTATTTTATTTCTTAAAATAAAAAGATCAAAAATATTTTCTTAAATAAAACTTATTTCTTTTCTTAAATAAAACAAGTCCATTTCACATTTTCTTGTACATTCTTATCCATTAAATATGGTTGTAATAGTAACTTAGGATTTAATTTTATTTGCAATCCCTATTTAGAAATCTGTACACCCTCCCCACAAATATTGTAATATCGTAATAACTTTAAATTTCACAGTTTATCACTTTTATATAACATGCTAGTAATTAGGGTTTGTATGGAAATACTTAAAACCAATAAATAGAAAACCCTAATTCAAGAAAAAAACAAGCATGAAAACAACACACTTGCACATAAGCACCCCTAGGGTTAGTCCACTTGGTTGCCTTATACAAAATAGCCATATTATGCATGTGAGGTGTCTTAGCAAAAACAAGGGAATACAAGATCATAGTCCCTCGATGAAGCTATCTAAGTTGCCTTTCAAATGATCTTAGCCCCTAAAAGAGAATGTTAAGATACCTTGCAACATTGCTAATCATGGTTATATGATGACCCACACCCGTCCCGTTTACATCCAAAGATAGGGTTACTTACCAAATCAATGGTAAGATAACAATGTCAAAGGAAAAGGAAAATGAACAAGAAAGACTTTCGAGTAGGTAGAATGCTCCTAATTACTTGCTCAATTTCAAACAAACATCCTTGCTATTTTCAAAACAAACACCTACACTTTCAAAACATCTTACAAACTTGAAAATATTTTCAAAAGATCAAACATCTTTGTATACATTCTTACAAAAAGGATCATTACAAAGATTGCCTAAACAATGACCTCTTTACAAAATACTTTAAAAAACCACATCAAGCACAATTTCAAACAAAAAGCAAGTGATCTAGCAAGTAACTAAGAGCCCATGGAAAACCATGGATGAAAAGGGTGCTAATACCTTCCCTTTTCATAATCTACCCCCCCGAACTCAAGAAATAATCTCAAAGGTCTTTCCTATGCTTTTTCACCTTTCCTTTTGGAAAAAAGAAAAGTCGGTGGCGACTCTTGCTAACCGTAACATTTGCGATAAAACACAAAACACCCAAGTCAGTTCTTCCACCGTATCACAATAATTATCCTAAACACTAATTATTTTTTATTAGGAAAAAAATATTTATTAGTTAAAATATAAAAAAAAAACTAAAAAAAAACCTATTTAATTTTGATTAAAAAAGAAATTAATTTACTTAAAAAAGCTTATTAATTTAATGAAAGGAAAGAATTAATTTGGTTAATTAAATTAAAACCTAATTCTAAATTCATTTTAAATTTAAATAAATAAAAGTTAATTATGTTAACAAAAGAGAAGTTAAAACAAAATAATTAAAAATGAAAGGAATGAGCCTGTAAGAAGTAAATTTGGGGGGGGGGGGGTGCTGAAAACAAAATCGTTGGGCCCAAAACATGCCAGCCCAAAATGTCTGCCTGAGATTCAGTGTTGTTGCTCCAAGTAGGTTCACCGTAGGTGTGGAGATCTGGAACGTCAGATCTGAGCTTGTAGATATTTGATGGTGATTAGGTGAGGCATGCACAACATACGCATGAGGATGGCTTCACTGTATCTGTAAAAATCATAAAACATGAAGAAAAAAATTATCCCACACCAGGATCGAACCCGTGTACAGGAATAATAAGGTCTTAAAGGCAAGCGATCTACAATTGGGGTGGCTATACATCCATTAGAATATGTCAATTCATAAATATATAATGTAAAACAAATGCTAAAAGTCAGACAAGCAAACACACGCGCATGAGTGGGACCCTGATGTTTTGAATTGACCAATCATAACGTCCTATTTTGCCACACATAGTCACCCACCAGTCAAACCATCCTAGTCGGTGGTTCCGTTAACCATCTCTGATTGCATAAAAACCCAAACTTGCAAAATTCAATCAAAATAAAAAGAAAAATAACCCTAATTGACTAATAAGGTCCTGCGATTTCAATGGGCATGTTAGTTTGGTCTAAAAATGACCGTAGTTGGGGTTTTGAAGGAATCTGATCTCAATGCCCTAGCCATGGTGAATTCTTATTCCTACACTTTACTTTACAAGTAACACGTCAAAACACTTCTAAACATCAAGATGAACATGAATATATGCAGCAAATTCATTTAACTGACATAATTTAAAAGTTTGAATTCACGAAATTTTACCCAACCAGTGTGCTTGAGAGAGGGTGTTCTGGCGTACTTCGGGCTTGAGAAAGGGTGTGAATTGCCTCCTGGAGACTTCAGGAACGCGTTTGGATGATTAGAATGGATTGGCAAGGGTTGGAGATGAGAGTTTGTCTTTGCCCTAATTCTTTGAAAATTTGAGAATTTTTAGGAGTGTGTTTGAGGAAGCTTTTTCGTGTGTTGTTGGTTTGGTCTTGTTAGATATATATAGGACAATCAAATTAGGTTAACCAAAGTGAAAGAAATCTTGCATTAAGAGGTGAAGATTTGATTTGAAATTTTGCATGAAAACTTGATATTTTTGGCTCAATCTTGCACCAATCATTCTTGCATGAATTTGACAGCTAGTACATGAGATATTGGGCCTCCAACATGACTGAAACCAAAAGCCTTATGCTTTAGCCCATTAATTTTATATTTATTTGATTTATTTTGAGTTTAATTGAATAAAAATAAAAATAAATAAAATAAAAATAAAAGATAATGCATGAATGGACTTATGGGTCTTTAAACATGTCATGAACACGTTTGGATATGAAAACATAGGCCCAATAGCTCAAAATTACAAATCTGCTCAATTTGGAATTCGTACATTCTAGCAAAATTTCCCAACTTGCAACAGCGATAACTCACTCAATTTTTATCCTTTGAAGGTGATCTTGTACTTTTTGGAAAGCTCAAGATGTCCTCTACAACCTCTATGTTTCTCTCTTTTTCTTTTGAAGAGTTTATCTTGATGTAAGTTGCCTTGACAAAAAGTGTTTTTTGTTGACTTTTGAAATGACCTGTAATGTATTGGCTTATATCTCTCAAATGATGCATTTTTTGGATTTGAGCTTAGAGAAAAAGTTTTAGAGAATTGAATTTCCTTCAAAATAAGATTTGGTTAGGGAAAATCTGATGAAGCATGTGAAAGTTATGCTTGGTCAAAGATCAGTTGACTTCTCATAAGGAAACCCTAATTTGGCAACTTTTGAATTTTGATGATTTGAGGACTTTTCTTGATGAACCATGATCAACCCTTGATCAAATGATGAATATGACTTCAAAACCTTTATGTTGACCAAAAATATTGAAGTTTGACTCTATGTTGACCATAATTGACTTTTTACCCAATATAGTTGATTTTCCATCATCTGAGCAATTGACTGGGAAAAATTGTGATGCAAGGCATGAAACTTGACATGAGCATTCTTGAAGACCTATAGAGAACCATGAAAAAAATTCCAGACCTTGAAAACCCAATCTTCCTTGAGAAATACCAAACCCTAGTCGTGGACCCATTTCTTAGGAGGAGAATTTGTTTGATCAATTCATGAGTCAACTTGAGCAAATGAGGACCTAATGAGAATGTCTTGAAAAAAAACAATAGGGCAAATTTTAGGGTACAATAGATGCTCCTGTTCAATCTTCTTAAATCTGAAGAGTTAGATGGCATGTCTGCCATTCGTGACTTGAAGGTAAAAGATGATAGAACATTTAAGTGCCTAGAAATTTGCACTCGCTTATGCACGAAGAAACACTGTTGGTTGATTATACCGGGAATGGGCTTAAAGATACCATTTGGAGAGTTTCGAAATGTCGTCAGAGATGGGCTTATAGATGCCATCAAGGGTAACTATTGATAGGAATATCAGGATAAGTCTATGCCTGACTTTTCCTTTAGAAGATGTATTTGGAATGAGTCTATGTCTGACTTTATCCAAAAGAATATCATAATGAATCTACGCTTGATTTCATCTGAATGATATATTAGAATGAGTCTACGCTCGACTTTGTCTAGAAGATATATTGGAATGAGTCTACGCTCGACTTTGTCCTGAAGAGTTTCAGAAGGAATTTACGCTTGATTGCATCTGAATGATATACTAGAATGAGTCTTTGCCCGACTTTGTCTAGAAGATACGTTTGTAATGAGTCTTCGCGCGACTTTGTCTAAAAATAATATAAGAATAAATCTATGGTTGATTTTATCGGAGTGATATACTAGAATGAGTCTACGCTCTACTTTGTCTAGAAGATACGTTCGGAATGAGTCTACGCTCGACTTTGTCCAGAAAGAATATCAGAATGAATCTATGCTTGATTTCATTTGAACTAGAAGATGTCTATGCCAGACTTCGACTAGAAGAGGTATTGGAAAAAGTCTACGCCTGAATTTTTCTGAAAGAGTTTTAGAAGGAACCTACGCTTGATTTCCTTTGAATGATGCACTAGAAGATGTCTATGCCCGACTTCATCTAGAAGATATATTTTTCAGAATGACTCTCTAGGAAAAATGTTTAAGTAACTAATGGTCAAATTTAGTCTATGCGGGAAATACTTGTTTGTTTACAAACTTAACCTGAAAAGACAAAGTTAGTTTTATGCAACGTCATGATGTATGTAATGCATTGCGTAATGATGCTCTCGAAATAAACGTGAATGTGCTAATGTATTTCGTATGCATATTCTATGATAAATGATTTATAAATGTGAGATGTTGTTGAAGTGTATCAGTAGTTTCCTATAACATTTTTGATAGGGAAAATAAATCCCTGATTGTTGCTGGGGATGACGAATATGAATCTTCTATCTGCTGAGGATTCCTGCTTGATGTTTGAGGAAACTCCATTGGGGAATTTGATTTCTACTTGGGGAGAATAACTCAAGAGCATTGGTTGTTCATCACATCACTGGGGAGATTAATTCTTATACACCCTGACTGGGGATAAAAGGGATGGATAACCTTCTGAGGTGCTGTCTGACCGAGTTTTTGATATGGATGCTGACTCGTCTGGGGAGGATAAGATTAGCTGATATCTAGTCCTGGTTTTAGATTTTGTAGAAACTTTATGGGGATAGTGATTTGGACTACCCTTTATTGGAGAGAGAAGTTTTATCCGTGATTTACAGTAGTTAGAGGGATAAACTTAAGCTGGGGAGACTGAATTCCACAGGGGAAATAAACCTTGTTGGGGAAATAAGTCCTGTTGGGGAAATAAACCCTGTTGGGGAAATAAACCCTACTGGAGAAATACTTTGTTGAGGAATATGCTCTGCTAGTGATTTGAATCTGGTTAGAGAAGATAATTCTGCAGGGGATTTTACAGTTTTGGAGAAATAAACTCAGCTGGGGAAGAGAATTCTTGTGAACTATGCTGCTATCATAATCTACTAAAGATTGGAGTTTCATAAGTTAGCGACATTGTCGGGGAGAAGATTATACTCCTTTATCTGCTAGGGGGATCCGCTGGTGAGTACGATTATAGTATTTCAAGCTTGCGGGGAATATGTCTTTGTTGAAGATGAGCTTGTGAAGCTGATTTTGCGGAGGATTATCTTATGGAAATTGCTTTGTAGGGCGACTTCACTAGGGATCATCCTGTGGAAATTGTGGATGACTTGAACATTATCCCGCCTCCTTAAGTCTTGAGTAAATACTTATTCCTGTTTTTATGCATATATTTGTTAACAGTAATCATGTTCATATGCATATGTTCATTCAATTTAGTCATTTGACGTTTTTGCAAACAAAACAGAAAAAGTAAAACAAAATTTGAACTTTGAAATTATGTTTATATAGATATTTATCCTATAAGCAGGCGATTGTTGTACAAGGAGACCGAAATCCTAGTAAGAGGAAATCGTCGTGAAAAATGAAGAGAGTACAAAATAAAACAAAATATATAGCTATGTGTAAATGCTCTCGTTGGGTTTCAACTTTGTTATTTCCCCTATGTCTTTGAGCAACTCATCCCTTGTTGCTTGAAGAAGTTGACTGAATTGATCGGTACCATTCAAACTTGACGTTGGTAATAAAGTTGGCTGCAAGTGATCCAACGAGACACAATTGTACGCTTTAATCCCTAATTTTTGCCTGGACCGCCCTTTCCGGTTTACAGTCCACCGAGATACCCTTTTTGCCCAAGCCGCCTTTTCAGGTTTTCGACTTGCCGGGTGTACAGTCTTTTACATATATCCTTGATTTTTGCTCGAACCCTTTTGGTTCTCCGGGATGCCCTTATTTTTTCCTAGGCCAGTCAACCTAGTGGGTCGTTTTTATGCGTAGTATCTTTTAACTATGTCCGTGTTCACAGGGTGTGGAAGATCTTCAGCGTCCATGGTGGTAAGTATCATAGCACCGCCCAAAAATATCCTCTTGATCAAAAATGGCGCTTCGTAGGTAGGATTCCATTTTCCCCTGGGATCACCTTGTGGTGGGATGATGCGCTTTATTACCAAGTCACCAGCCTAATATACTTGATGCTTAATTTTCTTATTGAAGGCTTTGATCATACGCTTCTGATACATCTGGTCGTGATAAACAGCCGCAAGCCTCTTCTCGTTAATCAAACTCAACTGATCTATCCTAGTATGAAACCATTTGTCTACGACCAAGTATACACCTTTCATGATTCTCAAGGAAGGAATCTGAACTTCGACAGGTAAGACAACCTCAATACCGTAAACTAGAGAGCACGAGGTTTCCCCAGTTGATATCCGAGTTGAAGTGCGATAACCTTGAAGAAAAAATGGTAACATCTTGTGCCAATATTTGTAGGTCACAACCATTTTCTGCACAATATTATTAATGTTCATATTGGCAGCTTCCACTGCGCCATTCATCTTTGGTCGATATGGAGAAGAATTGTGGTGTTTGATCTTAAACTGCATCCAGAGTTCCGTGATTATAGTGTTGTTCAGATTAGTACCATTATCCATGATAATCCTTTCAGGGATGCAATATCGATAGATAAGGTTATGCTTAATGAATCAGGCAACAACACTCTTGGTAATAGAGGAAAACAAGGCTTCTTTTACCCAATTTTTGAAGTAATCAATAACAACCAGGATGAAGCGATGTCTGTTGGAAGCAGTAGGTTTGATCTCTCTAATCATATCAATTCCCCACATTGCAAATATCCAAGGAGCATTCAAGACATTCAAAGGTACTAGAGGCACATGTACTTTGTCATTATAGATCTGGAACTTGTGACAAGTTCATGAGTGGTGATGGCAGACAATTTCTATAGTAGAAAAATAGTAACCTGCTCTCAGAATTTTATTAGCCATAGTATGTCCACAGGAATGAGTACCAAAGATACCTTCGTGCATATCTTCTATAATATTCTCCACCTCTTTCTTGTCCATACAACGAAGCAGAGTCAAATCATGGTTGCGCCTATACAAAATTCCGTTGCTCAGGAAGAACTTAGCTGAGAACCTTCGTAGGAATTTCTTGTCATTGATAGATGCTCCTTCAGGATACTCTTGAGCATCAAGATATTGTTTTACTTCATGAAACTAAGGCTTCTCTTCTATTCCGTCAGTGTCAATTCATAACAATGTGCAGGTACGTCTAACCTCTCATAGTAATTTTGGGAGCC
Source organism: Vicia faba (assembly GCA_948472305.1). Taxonomy (NCBI): domain Eukaryota; kingdom Viridiplantae; phylum Streptophyta; class Magnoliopsida; order Fabales; family Fabaceae; genus Vicia; species Vicia faba. The sequence goes on from CATIWC010001919.1 coordinate 169,456, forward strand.
TCGTTATCCCATCCAACTTTGAACATAGACAACATGGTAGCTAATGCGTCTGCAAACTTATTCTCTTCTATTGGGATGTGCTAAAAAATGATCTCCTCGAAATACGGAATTAAGGTCAACACTTGCTCTCGGTACGAAATAAGATTTAGATGCTCAGTATCCCATTCTCCCTTAACCTGACTGATTACCAGGGTTGAGTCTCCATATACGCTCAAGAACTTAATTCTCATGACAATAGCAGCTTTAATAACTATGATACACGCTTCATATTCAGCCATATTGTTGGTACAGTCGAAACATAATCAGGCGGTGAAGGGTCTATGGCAGCCCTGAGGAGATATAATTACAACACCAATTCCGTTTCCAAGTGCATTAGAGGCTCAAGGGAAAACCATAGTCCATCGGGATCCTGGATTAGGTCCTTCATACGGTCCATGTTCTTTCCAATCTGTAATTTTCATAATGTTCTCATCCGGGAACTCGAAATTCATAGATTGGTAGTCGTTTATGGCTTGCTGAGCCAAATGATATGCCAGTACACTTCCTTTGAATTCTTTCTGAGTGGTGTACTGAATTTCGTATTCTGTCAAGACCATTTTCCATCTAGCTATTCTTCCGGAGAGATCGGGTTTCTCGAATATGTATTTTATGGGATCCATTTTAGAGATCAACAAAATAGTATGGGTCAAAGTATATTATCTTAGTTGGCGAGCAGCCCATGCCAAAGCACAACAAGTTTTCTCGAGCAGTGAGTATATTGTTTCACATTCGATAACCTTTTTCTAAGGTAGTATATTCGATGCTCTTTTCCACCAGACTTGTCATGTTGGCCCAATACCCACCCCATTGAATTCTCTAGCACTGTTAGATACATGATTAAAGGTCTTCCTTTAATTGGTGGCATCAGAATTGGAGGTTCTTGTAGGTACTCCTTGATTTTGTCGAAGGTTGTCTGGCAATCGTCGTTCCATTTCACTACTTGTTCTTTCTTTAGTAACTTGAAGAACGGTTCACAAGTAGCAGTCAGATGGGAAATAAATCGAGCAATGTAATTCAGTCGTCCCAAGAAACCACTGACTTCCTTCTCGGTACGGGGAGGAGGAATTTCTTGAATAGCTTTGACTTTAGCGGGGTCAAATTCAATTCCTTTATCACTGACAATAAAACCCAGGAGTTTATCAGACCTTACCTCAAAGGTGTACTTGTTCGGATTCAGCCTCAGCTTATACTTCTTCAGCCTCTCAAACAACTTGTGTAGATGGTCTAGATGCTCTTCTTCAGTTTGTGATCTGGCTATCATATCATTGATATAGACCTCTACCTTGTGATGGATCATGTCATGGAACAAAGCTACCATAGCACGCTGATATGTTGCGCTGGTGTTCTTCAAACCAAAAGGCATAACCTTGTAGCAGAATGTGTCCCAGTGTGTAATAAAAGTAGTTTTTTCCATGTCTTCAGGTGCCACCTTGATCTTATTATACCCTAAGAAACCATCCATGAAGGAGAATACCTTATGTTGAGCGGTGTTTTCAACCAGAACATCAATGTGTGAGAGTGGAAAGTCGTCTTTGGGGCTCTCCCTGCTCAGATCCCTGTAGTCTACACACATACGTCCTTACCGTCTTTCTTTAGTACCAGAACCACATTCGTGACCCGTTAAGGATAGGACGTCACTACTAAGTACCCTATGCTGAATTGCTTCATAACATCAGCCTTGATCTTCTCTGACATCTCGTGACGCATACGATAACCTTCTGTTTTATTGGAGCACAACCCTCTTTCATCGGTAGACGGTGAACCACAATATCGGTATCAAGCCCTGATATGTCTTCATATGACCAAACAAAGATCTCAACATATTCATGCAACATCTGTATTAACCTGTTCTTGACACTGTCCTCTAAGTTGGCGCCTATCTTGACCTCTTTTCTATCTGTTTCAGTACCCAAGTTTACCACTTCAACTGGCTCTTCATGTGGTTGAATAGCCTTCTCTTCTTATACTAACATTCTGGCAAGTTCTCCCGGTATTTCACAATCTTCCCCACCTTCATCCTCGGCTTGGTAGATCGGATTTTCAAATTCAAAAGTGGCCATAGCGCAATCATTATCAACAAAATCTAGAATGGATGTGTGTTGTAACCCAAAATTTTCCCTCTCATGTTTCCCAAGGTTGTCCCTTACATGGGTAGTTACAAACACTTGCCTAAAGAAAATGAAATTTTTTGAATGATGGTCAAGTATCTTTTGATTGGCATGTCAACAGTGTCCTTCGATTTGCACCTGAATCGTGTCCTTCGATTGGCATGTCGGCAATATCCTTTGATTGGCATCTGGACAAGGAGTTTTGACTGGGCTTTTCAAACCCTTTGAGTAATGTTTGTCTCACAAGCTTCAATTGGGGATCTAAAACCCTTTGGCCAAGCATTGGCCCATCAGCTTCGATTGCGCGTTGGTTCCCCTTTGAACAAGCCTTGGTCCAAGTTTCACAAGTCCAACAGCCTCTATAAGTTCCCTTCGATTCACTAGGCCAAAAGCCTCTTCATGCAACCTTCGACTTACTAGGCCAAAAGCCCCTTCATGCATGCCTTGGATTCACTAAGTCAAAGGCTCATTTCTACTTGCCTTTAATGCATAAGGCAAAGACTTCCTTTGTACTTGCCTTCAATTCATAAGGCAGGGACTTCCTTTGTGCTTTCCTTCAATGCACAAGGCCAAGACTCCTCAACACAATTTCTGCACTATAGCACACAAATATGACTCCTTTGAAAGAGCATTCCAAAGGTCCGTTCAAAGGACACACATTGGTGGCCCATTCGAAGAAGGCACAAGGCATACATATGGACTATTCGAAAGACACACAAAAAGTCCATTCGAAGGATATATAGGTGGTCCATTCGAAGGAGACACATAATTATTGAAAGCAACTTTGTCTTATGATAATTCTTGTCTCTACATGTTGCCAGGCCCAAGCCTCCTGCGCAATGGCATTCGAAGGAAGTGACAAAGGTGGCTTCGACTGGCCAAAATGAAGTTCTCGTTTGGGCTATTTAAGTTTTCTAGAATCAAGTAGCTAAGGTAAACATATGGGTCCAATCGAAGGAGCCATGAGTAGCAAGTCATAGCCAATCGAAGAGAAAAGATAAGGTGTACTTCGAAGGTATGCCAACAAAGTGTCCTTCGATTGGCATATCAGAACAAGATGTCTCTTAATAAGCATATCAATAAGTTGACACTTCGATTGGCCCAAATTGAGGGAAATCGAAGAAGGAGGAATGAAACTTCGACCAGCCCCAAAGTCACTCCGAATAGATACCTAAAAGAGCGAAGGCATCCCAAGATTTCGATTCCCATCAAGTTGGAGGCCCAAAACAACTCAGAGCAAGCTAGCAGAAACGCGTGATTGGATCAAATATGGCAAGTTTTCATGTAAAAATCAAATCAAATCTCTCCCTCATAATGAAAAAACATTTGGTACACAAATGTTGACCTAAATCTTTTCCTATATAAACCCAATAATCTCAGATGCAAGGGGACGGACATACTTCCTCTTACACGCATATACACTACCTAGAGAGCCACGGAAAATTACCAAAAATCCAACAAAGTTGTGAAATCCGAACAACCAATTCCAGCCACACTCAGTCCGTTCCAGGCGTTCCATCATCATCTTGAGGATCCCAAGAGTGCATACCAGCCCTCCTTGACGCTTAAAGCATCTTAAAACAAGAAGATCTCGTTGCTCCAGTAGGGTAAAATTCTCATGCTATAATCTTTCAGTTCATACCATTTACATGGATTCGATGCACAGATCCATACTCATGTTGTTGTTTAGATTTGTTTTGACGTAGCACATGCCATGTTTAAGGCAGGAATCAAGAAACACCATTGTTAGGGCAGCCTGCGACGTCCTGGTCGTATCTCCCTATACAAACACCTTTAGTCCAAACCAACGCTATGGTTTTAACACCTCAGTATTTTATGATGTTTTAAATATATTGTTTTCTCGTTATTTGTATAATGATTAAACAGATAGCCCAGTGGTGAAGGATGCATGTGTAAGCTTGGAGAGCCTGGGTTCGACACCAAGCCTAGATCGAAAATCACTTCCTCCCCCAGATCGAAAGGAATAGCTTCCTTCCCTGGATCGAAGAAGACTGATTCCTACCCCAGATCGAAAGAGACAGTCCCTGCTCTGGATCGAAGGAGACAGTCCCTACTCTGGATCGAAGTAGATTATTCTTTACCTGGATCGAAGAAGACAGTTCCTCCCCTGGATCGAAAGGCCTCTATTCATTTTCTTAATTTTGGTTTTGTTTATTTCTTTTATTTCTTGCTTCTTTTTTTATTAACATTAAAACAAAAATCACAAAAAGTTAGGTCTAGTTTGTTTTTTTTAATTAAAATTATATTTGTTAACTAATTTAATTTAATTACTGTAACATCTTTCTTAAAATTAAAATTAAATAGACTTATACTTTATTTTCTTAAAATAAATAAAAACAACCAAAAGATTTTCCTTTCCCTAGGATTTTTTAGACGTTTTTCTCAATTCGCGCGTATTTATTTATTTTCTCACTTTTCATATTACTGTAACTGCTGATGGGATGTAATAGATAACTAACTAGGTCTTTACTGTTTTCTTTATCTTCTTTCCCCGAAGTTTTTGATACGTAAATTCCCCCTCCCCGAAGCCATGTAATAGTTAGGTTTTAATTTCCGCACTTATATTGAACTGTTTGATGTATGCCTAATAGGATTGTATAGAAAGAATAAAACAAAACACTAGAAAAACTAATGCAAAGATTAAAATAATTGAAAACAACACAGTTGCACATGCGCACCTCTAGGGTACCCCACTTTGGTTGCCTTCAGAAAAACAGTCATGTCCCTTGAAACGGGGACGCTTTAGCAAAGACCCGTAAATAAAAAGATCATAGTCCCTATGTGATACGGTGGCAGAACCGACGGTTATACTGCTTTGCATTTTGTATTCGCAAATGTCGCAGTAAGCAAGAGTCGCCACCAAATTTTATTTCATCTAACAAAGGAAAAGGAAAAAGAACAGAAAAAACCTTTTTTCGAGATATTTCTGAGTACAGGGGTAGATTATAGAAAGGGAAGGTGTTATCACCCTTTCTATCCGTGGTTTTCCACGGGCTTTTAGGTACTTGCTCATTCTTAAATTACTTGTGTGTGCTTGTTTTGAAAAGTTTTGTTTACTTCGTGATAACCCTTGTATCGGTCCTCAAGAGTGTGACGAAGTTGTTTTTGAAAATTGTTTTGAAAGTGTTTGTGTGAAAAGTTTTTATTTTGAGCAAGTACTTAAGAGTTTTCTACCTACTCGAAAAAGGCCTGTTCATTTTCGTTTCCTTTAGACAGCGCTATCCTACTATTAAGGAGTAGGTGGCTCCGTCGTTGGAATTTTAAAGGGACGTTCGAAGGAACGAAAATGGTCTCTGAAGGCAACAAGTAAAGATACCTTAGCATTTCGAAGGGACTATCGTCATAAGATTAATTTGTAGGCAACTCGAGGGACAAGTAGGGACTAGGATCTTTATGAACATTTTGAGTTGTGGGTCATTGCTAAGGTATCCCTACATTCGAGGGACACGACCATTATTTCTGAGGCAACCAAGTGGGGCAAACCCTAGGAGTGAGCATGTGCAAGTGTGGTTTTTCAGTTAATTATCTTTGCACAATTAGGGTTTTCTACTGTATTAATCCTTTATCTTTTGCATGTAAGCCTATTATTCATACATCTAGCAGTTAAATAGTTGGGGAAATTAAAAGGGAGAAATTAAAACCCTAACTATTACAAGGCTTCGGGGAGGGGATTACATAATCAAAAGCCAGGCAAAAACGATAAGCGAAATAATAAACCTAATTAACTATTATAACTTGGGAACAATTACAATAATTAATAAGAATAGGGAAAGTAAAGACGCGCGCGAAAATTAAAATGGGAACAAATTAGGACCTAAGAAATCTAATTAATTAAAAACGTTTTTGTTTGTATTTTCTTTATTGAAAAATATTCGCAATTTGCAAATTAATCCTAATTTTTATTAAATTTTAATTACAAGAAAATATTTAAGTTAACCTAATTAAACTAATTAATTAAATGCAAATAAATATTTTATGAAAATAATTAACTAAACCTAATATTTTTGTAATTTTCTGATTTTCTGATTTAATTAAAAAATATTTTTATTTTAAAATAATTAAAACAAATGATTTTGTAAAATAATTAAAACAATTAAAGAAATAATAAATTAAAAGAGAATTGAAACTTGGGTCTGTTGCTGGAAGGAATTAAGGGGGTGTGCTGCCAAATTTCTTGTTAGGCCCAAAGCTGGAGGCCCAGAGTCTGCGCTTGATCCAATGCACCTCTCTTTTGATGATTCATGGTGGACCTTCAAGGCTGGAGCGTGGGATCTACATGATGATGGATCTCAAGGATTAGATCAGGGACGTATGGTGGACATCTTTGGATATTGTGTACTGGAACCTGTAGGAAATGTTTAGAAAAATGAAAAAGCACACGCCTGGGGTCGAACCCAGGACGTGCACTTCATAGACTTTCCCCTTCGCCAACTGCGCTGCTGCATTATTCGTTTATATAATAACATGCAAATAATAAAAGGGAAACTATCATTAGATCTAGGTCATCAAAAATACGAAGGAGTTGGCAATGCTAGTTAGCCAATCAAAACATGTCAAACTGACACGCGGGTTCCCTGGTTGGAGTCAATATTCAACGATACCGGAGAGAGTCTCTTGTCATCTTCTCCAGGAAGACGGAAATCCCAAAACCTGCAAAAACATGGTATTTAAAAGGTGCAAAAGACCCTACTCCCCCTGAAATTTTCCCAGGAATCCAAATATGTGGTTAGTTTAGCCTGAAGGTCCTTAGATTAAAAGTTTCGCAAGCTTCAGTTCGTGATGCCCTAACAATGGCATCACGTGATTTAAGCCTTGATACTGTAATGCAAGCGTCCAACCTGTCCTAATGAAGGTCCTGAGTAATAAACAAAGCATTAAAACATTCAACAATGCGAAAAAAGAAAGATTAAATTTCCATAAGTTTACCAAAAGGTGATGATCATGGATGATGGTTTTGGCGTGTGATTGCTTGATTAAAAGGGTGGTACGTGTTCCTGGGAACCTCTGGGTGTGAATGGGATGCTTAGGTTGGATTGAAAGAGGCTAGAACTTGTTCTTTTTGTTTTCACGATTTAGAGTGATTTTTTTCAATTTTTGTTTGAGCACTTAGGGTTGTCTCCTCCTCCTCCCGTGCTTCTGAGTGGGCATACATATATAATGAATCAAAATTAGGTTAACAAAGTTGAAAGAAATCTTTGCTTTCAATGAGAAAATAAAGACTTTCAATAACATGATTTCTTGCATATTTGGACCAAATCAAATCTTTCCCTCTCCACGGATTTTCCTTCCATGCCAGCATATCTTACTCTTTATTTTGATGAGAAAAAGATTTGAAATCAAATCTTACATTATTCCTTTTATTCACCTTATTTAGTTTTGCATTCTGTTTAATAAAATATCAAAAATAAATAATATAAATAATAAAATAATGTAAGAAAGGACTCAAAGGTCGTGGGCCATGTTGGAAGTGAGATGTAAGCATAAAAAGTTGGGCCTATTTGCCAAAAAGTGCAATTTTGGGCATTGTTGGCTTTTGACAATTCTCCAAAAATTGCCAACTTTGACAATGCACATCTATCTCAATTTTTACACTAAGAGGGTGTTCTTGGTCTTTTTAGAAAGCTTATCTTCCATGTTCATGTAAGGAGCTTTGACCCAAAAAGTGTTTTTGTTGACTTTTTGGAATGACCTATAATGTCTGAATCCATATCTTTTGATGAGTGCATTTCTTGAACTTGAGGGCTGAAGATGAGTTGTGGGGAATTTGATTCTCTTAAAAATGAGCCTTGGATGAGAAATTTCTAATAAAGTATGAGAAATATCTCAACATAGTCGTGCAACATCTGTATCAACTGCTGTTTGGTCATAGCTTCCAGATTTGCGCCGATCTAGACTTCTTTTTTGTCCACTTCCGTGCCCAAGTTTATCGTCTCAACTGGCTCTTCATGGGGCTGTATAGACCTCTCCTCTTGCTGTAACAGTCTAGCAAGTTCTTCCGGCACCTCACAATCGTCCTCACCTTTGTCCTCGGCTTGGTTGATCAGATTTTCGAAGTCATAACCGGCAGTAGCAGAACTGTTTTCAATAGGATCCAGAGTGGATATGGATCTGGAGTATGAGATGTGAGTGTGTGTAAGAGTATAGCTGTCTTGATAAAGTGAAAGCGGAAAAGAAAAAATAAAGAGCGCAAAATTTGTATGCAAGGAACATCCAATGTTTTATTGATGATATATGAAATGACACGTAATAGCCCTCACAAACAAAACCAATGTGCCTCGGGCAAGACACAAGGATGTAGAGTTTAAATTATTTATTACAATCTTAAAAACAAGTAAGACAATTACTGTGGAATAAAAGAAACTAACATAAAATCCCTAGCCGTCCAGTTACTTGGTCCACCGTTGGTAGTTCGGTAGATCCAACTGTCAATGTCAAAGTCTTCCTCACTGTCTTCAATGGCATTAATTCCCCGATTGCTGATGCGTAGGGGAGGTCCTCTAGCTCGAGCGCGTCGAACAACACTTTGAGCTCCTAAAGTAAAGCCTAAACCAAACTTGTCAGTTTTGTGAGTAAAATCAGGGAGTTGTCCCCAGATGGTATACCCACCTTCTTCAACCACTTCTTTGGCGTCTTTGAGAGAAGCCATCTTCAGAGGTGGTTTGGTGCCAGTTATGGTCTCAGTCGATGTCAAGATCTAGGGAACTTATTCAAAGTTTTGGCAAGGAGTCTCTATGAATTCCACGTCCATCTCTACGTACCTGAAGGAGTTGAGGTGGCTTACCATATAATCCTCTTCGCCACGTACAATGACAATCTTCCCCTTTACTGGATACTTCAGCTTTTGGTGCAGTGTAGAAGTAACAGCCCCAGTGTGATGCGGTGGGAGAACTGACTTTAGGTTTTGCGTTTGTGTTTGCAAATGTTGCGGTTAGCAAGAGTCGCCACCGACTTTTCTTTTATCCAAAAGGAAAGGTGAAAAAGCACAGGAAAGACCTTTGAGATGTTTTCTTGAGTTCGGGGGGTAGATTATGAAAGGGGAAGGTATTAACACCCTTTTAATCCATGGTTTTCCATGGGCTCTTAGTTACTTGCTTAGATCACTTGCTTTTGTTTGTTTGAAATTGTGTTTGGTGTGATTTTTTGAAAGTATTTTGTAAAAGAGGCCATTGTTAGGCAATCTCTGCAATGATTCTCGTTCGCAAGAATGTATAGAAAGATGTTTATCTTTTTTGAAAATGTTTTCAATAATTGTAAGATGTTTTGAAATGTGTGTGTTTGTTTTGAAAATAGCAAGCATAATTGTTTGGAAATAGAGAAAGTAACTAGAAGTAATCTACCTACTCAAATTTCTTTCTTGTTCATTTTCTATTCCTTCGACATTGTTGTCTTATCATTGATTTGGTAAGCAACCCTATCTTTGGATGTAAACGGGACGGGCGTGGGTCATTGTATAACCATGATTAGCAATGTTTGCAAAGTATCTTAGCATTTTGAGGGACCAAGATCATTTTGTAAGGAAACTTTTTGAATTGCGTCATCGAGGGACTATGATCTTTATATTTGTTTGTTTTGCCAAGATACTTCGCATGCGTAATATGGCCATTTTTGTTTTAGGCAACCAAGTGGAGAAACCCTAAGGATGCTTGTGTGCAAGTGTATCATTTTCATGCTTTGATTTTGTCTTGTATTTAGGGTTTTCTATTTTGCTTTGTTTTGATCTTATCATACAAACCCAAATTACTAATCATGGAATATAAAGCGATAAATTGCATAATGTAAATATTATTAAGCTATTACAACAATTTTATGGGAGGAGGGAATACAAATTTGAATGGGGATTTGCAAAAATGTAAACCTAAATAAATTATTACAACCAAATCGAATTAACGTACAAGAATTGAAATGAATGTGATGTAAAAAAAATGTGAATGAATATAAAGCATAAGTAATGATATAATGTACAAAAAGTGAAATAAATAATATACAAGATTGTAAAGTAATAATGTATAAGGTATTGAATAGAAAAAGAAAATGAATTATTTGTCTCATTAAGAAAAGGTTTTTTTTATCTTAACCTAATAAACTAAAAGAAAAATGATTTTTTTTAAAGGAAGAAAAATAAATTAACTTAATTTAGAAAAATATTTTTTAGCGTTTTTACGACAAGATTTTAATATTAACTAAAATAACATAAAAAGAAGAAATTAAAAGAAAACCTAAGTTCTATATTTAATTGAAAATTAAATTAAACCCTAATCCAATTAAAAATTAAGTTTGTATAAAATAATATTTTTGGCCTTTTTTGTATTGAAAGAAAATGAGATAAGTATTTTAAAGTATAAATATTAAATAAAATATTTTGGATCTTATTAAAAAAAATAATGATAATAATAATAGAAATAAAAATAAAATAGAATAATGAAAATAAAGTTACAGGGGGAAGTTTCTAAACCCCTCCCTTGCATTTACCATGCACTGCTTCTACCACTGCGCCAAGTTGTCTTCTTTGCATATAGTACGAATCCAAACATATATAAAAAAAATCGTTAGTTTTTGCAGTAAAAAAAAATATATATGATGGGCTTGGGCCGAACCGGGTCGACCCAAGACCCACCTCCTGAAAACAAAAACAACAACAAACGAACAAAAGGGTTTTGTGAACCCTAATGTCCCATGAAGGCAGCGGCGCCTCTCATCTTCATCCTCTCGCGATCGCTCAACGTCGCCATTATCTCTCAGTCGGTCCCGCTATCTATATATTCACACTAACCCTTTGGTTTCATTCTCCTTTGCTATCATAATTCATCCACCAACAACTCCTCAATTCAAAGCTCCTCTGATGATTATATGATTTCTTCTTCTTTGTCTGCTTAGTTGTTGTTTACGATTTGTAAACTCATGATGAAAGATTTGTTGCATGCAGGTGGATGGAGGAAGCTGATATTTGTTGAATAGTTGTTGATGGTGTTGATTACTTGGAGCTGGGAGAAAGATTAACTTCGGTGAGATTATTCTGATTTGTTCTTTCTCTTACTAATTTTTGAAGGGTTGGACTTTTTCGAAAATGATGATGATAAACTGTTTTAGGGTTTTGTTTGTTTTTTGTTGGCTCTGCCCTCCCTTGGTTTTTCACGATCTTGGAGGTTTTATTATTGTTGCTACCTCTCTCTCTCTCTTCTTGTGAACTGTGTTTATACTGTAACTTGTGCTTGCTGACTTTTGGCTCTTTGTATAGACCTTGTACTTGATTACTTGTTGCTGGTTGTGTTATATTACTTGTTGCTTGCTCGCCCTAATTTTCAGTACATGAGTTTGTACTTGTTGCTATGTGTAATTTTCATTTTGTACTTGGCTTTTGTGGTGCTTTTGCAACTGTGTTTAATAGCTCTTGTACTGTGATGAACTTTTTGAGTTTTTTGACTTTTGATGGCTGCTTTTGCTGTACTTTTGTACCAGTTGCTTGTTGCTTTGGTATTGTTGGTTGTACTTGCTGAATTAGTTGTGTTTTTTCTGAGTTTTCTGTGAACAAATATTTGCTTTAAGATTTGTTTGGAGATTTGCAGTACGGTTAGTTAAGCCTATGATTTGATTTTGCAGTTCTGAGTTTTTTTTCTTTGAAATAACATAACTATGAGGCCACTTTCTTTTGGTTGCGTGAGAACATGATGAGTCTTTTCTTTGAAATCTGATTTGATCCTTTGTACTTTTATGAACCAACTTTATCTTTGTGATTTGCAAAAGATAACATTTTCTAAACCAATGATGTAGTTATGTTTATGTGAAACATGTATGAGGCTTTTTTTCTCTGAAGTAAAATTCAGTTGGGCTTGAATCTGATTTGAATTCATTTTGTCTATTGTGAACCAAATCTTTTGAGATTTGTAAAAGTTCTAGGCCCATGATTTGAACAAGAATTTCCCGAGGCCTGATTTTTTTGTTTCCCTTTAGGTTTTGTTTTGGAAGTTTGTTTCCTGCTTTCCCTTATGCTATTTGTTGCAGGTTCTTTGGTTGGCTTTGATGGGTAGCTTGTGCTGCAGCACTGCATCCTACTGTAGCATGTTGCCTGTTATGCAGCTTGTTCTATTATGCAGCCTGTTTTCCTGTTACAGTTTGCCTTGTTTTCCTATCTTGTTATGCAGTTATAGATTGCCTTATTTTCCTGTCTTGTTATGCCTTGTTTGTGAACCAAGCTTGTATCTTGTGATTTGAAAACCAAAAATTTCTCAGGCCAATGATTTGAACAAGAATTGCATGAGGCCTTTTGTTCATGTTGGGCTGAAATCTGTTGAGCTTGAAATTCTATCTACACTTTTTTGTCTATTGTGAACCAAATCTTTTGAGATTTGCAATAGGAACTTGGCCTATAATAAAAAATGAAATTGTTTGAGGCCATAGAACACAAACCCCTTCCCCCTTTTCTGATTCAACAAAAACCACCCTAATGATGAATTAGAATACTTTGTTTCTTTTTTTGTTCATTTTTGGATGTTTAAATTGCTAACAAACTTCTCCCTTTTTTTATGAACATGAGGCATGGATGGCAAGCGAAGATGGGATGTATTACTTGAAGATGAAGCAAAGAAGACTTGAAGAAATAAAACAAAATTTCTTTCTTTGTAAACAAGGTAAAACTTTGTAATTTATTGCTTTTGTAAACAAGACAAATATTTGAAAATTCCACTTATTTGTAATGTAGTGAACACAATGCCTTTGAATAAATTTTGTGTGAAATAAAAGTGTTGTACCAATCTCGACTTTGAATCTTGAAATTCTTATTTGAATGCTTTGAGTAAAATACCTTATTTTGGGTAACTTGTATTTCAAGCAATCATCAAAGATGATCAAGCAAAACAAAACACTTTGTACTCCAATCAAACTTCTAAAACAAAATAAATGTTTAAGAATTTTAATTCCACTTGATTAACTTAACTTCAAAGACTTATGGTCAAAATTCTTAATCTTCAATTCTTGTCCAATAGCTAACTGGTAATCAAAATGAGTTCGCATGTCATTCTTGATTCAAACAGGACTTCATTGTCTATCAAACGTGTTTTAAGAACATTCGTCAGTCATGTAGAATTAACAAACTTCAGCAAATTGTCTTTAAGAACATTTGAGATTTTGAAGACTCAATTATCTCTGAGAAATCCCAAACCCTAATTATTGATTTGCTGCCTAATAAGAGAACCTGTCTAGTCGACCTTTGAGCCAATTGAGTGTACGAGAACCCTAGGGTAAGCATGTTACACGAAAAATTGGAAGGTAAATTTTGGGGTACAACAGCTGCCCCTGTTCAATCTTCTTGAACTTGAAAAGTGAGATTGGCATGCTTGCCATTCGTAGCTTGAAAGTGGAAGATGATTCAACACTAGAGTGCCCAAAAATTTTCACTTGCTGGTGTACGAAGTAATGCCTTGAATCCATTGTATCGGGAATAAGCTTAAAGATGCCATTGAATAAACTGCGGGATAACTATCGGAGATGGGCTTACAGATGCCATCCAAGGGTGACTGCTGATAGAAAACGGACTAAGTCTGACCTTGATTTCAACTGGGAATGAATCAGAACAAAACTTTGGAGTGATTTATTTTGAAACAGAAAAAGGATCTACTAGGAAGGAAACAGAATAATCATTGAGAGATTTGTCTGAACCAGAAGGGGTCTTAAATAAGTAACAAAATAATATTTGAAACTGAGTTGTGCCTGAATCGTATCTGAGATATGTACTGAATGAGAGTCGGAGTGAAATTCGTATTTTGATCATGTTTGGACTGTATCTGAAAGTTGAATCTGAATGAGTATCAGAATGGCATCCGTGTCTAGAGCGTATCTGAACTGTATCTGGAATCTGAATCTGAATGAGTATTAGAATGACATCAGTGTCTGGAGCGTATCTGAACTTTATCTGAAAGTTGACTCTGAATGAGTATCAGGATGGCATCCGTATCTGGAGCATATCTGAATTGTATCTGAAAGCTGAATCTGTATGAGTATCAGAATGGCATCCATGCCTGGAGCATATCTGAACTGTATCTGAAAGTTGACTTTGAACGAGTATCAGGATGGCATCCGTATCTGGAGCGTATTTGAACTGTATCTGAAAGCTGAATTTGAATGAGTATCAGGATGGCATCCGTATCTGGAGCGTATCTGAACTGTATCTGAAAGCTGAATTTGTATGAGTATCAGAATGGCATCCGTGTCTGGAGCATATCTGAATTGTATCTGAATGTTGAATTTGAATGAGTATCAGGATGGCATCCGTATCTGAAGCGTAACTGAACTGTATCTGAAATCTGAATCTGAATGAGTATCAGGATGGCATACGTATCTGGAGCGTATGTGAACTGTATCTGAAAGCTGAATCTGAATGAGTATCAGGATGGCATCCATATCTGGAGCATATCTGAACTGTATCTGAAAGCTGAATCTGAATGAGTATCAGGATGGCATCCGTATCTGGAGCGTATCTGAACTGTATCTGAAAGCTGAATCAGAATGAGTATCAGGATTACATCCGTATTTGGAGCGTATATGAACTGTATATGAAAGATGAATCTGAATGAGTATCAGGATGGCATCTGTATCTAGAGCATATCTGAACTGTATCTGAAATCTGAATCTGAATGAGTATCAGGATGGCATCCGTATCTAGAGCGTATCTGAACTGTATCTGAAAGCTGAATCTGAATGAGTATCAGGATGGAATCCGTATCTGGAGCGTATCTGAACTGTATCTGAAATCTGAATCTGAATGAGTATCAGGATGGCATCCGTATCTGGAGCGTATCTGAACTGTATCTGAAAGCTGAATCTGAATGAGTGTCAGGATGGCATCCATATCTGGAGAGTATCTGAACTGTATCTGAAATTTGAATCTGAATGAGTATTAGGATGGCATCCATATCTGGAGCGTATCTGAACTGTATCTGAAAGCTGAATCTGAATGAGTATCAGGATGGCATCCGTATCTGGAGCGTATCTGAACTGTATCTGAAATCTGAATCTGAATGACTATCAGGATGGCATCCGTATCTGGAGTATATCTGAACTGTATCTGAAATCTGAATATGAATGAGTATCAGGATGGCATCCGTATCTGAAGCGTATCTGAACTGTATCTAAAAGCTGAATCTAAATGAGTATCAGGATGGAATCCGTATCTGGAGCGTATCTTAACAGTATCTGATCGCATATTGTTAATGGTAGTTGTTTAATCTTATCCTGAAAAGGGTAAAGTGTCAGCTGAAACACAAAGTTATGTTGCATGAAATGTATGATACAATGTATTTGCTTTATCAATGTTTATGATATATGGATGCAATGTATGCGTATGTGAGCTTGATTTGTTGTATTGCTGTTTGATTGAGGAAAATAAATCCCTGAATGCTGCTACGGACATGTTGAATTTTATGTCTTGAAGTTGAAGTATTGATGAACTCTTGTCGAGAGAAGTAAATTCTTTTGTGAGGTTAGTGCCAAGTACTGCTTGTAAGATCTTCTTGGGGAATCTCGAAAAATTTAACGATTTCTACTGGGGATTAAAAACTTGAAGTTCTGTTTCGCTGGGGGTTAAACTACACACTACGAGGGATCTGTAGTTTGTTGGGGAAATAAACCCTGTCGTCGGTCTGTTGGAGAAGTGTCTTTTTCACTGAGGAAAATTCTCGAGGGTTTTTGAGATCGACTTAGCTGGTGAAGAATTTTCAGAGATTGAAACTCTGGCTGGGGGTCAATCTATGAGAAAGTTTTTGGGGAGATTTATCACTGCCCCTAGTAGTAAATGCCAGAAAATGTTTGCTTGGTCGCACATGACCCTTTATGTGGGAGTCTGTTTTCCCCTTAGAGTTAATCTGATGTACCTCGACGCTTGGTATTTTGATCATATTTTCGATAGCCCTGAACTTCCTAGAGATATTTTTCTAAGACTGTTGTGGAAGAAGCTGAAGACATGATAATGACACCATCTGATACTATTGGCACAGGCAAACGAACTGGTGGTGCCCAAGATCTTTGGTTAAGTCTCAGAATTTTCTAAGAACTGTCATGGAAGGATCTGAAGACATGATACTGACACCATCTGATACTATTGGCACAAACGAACGAAACAGTGGTGCCCAAGATCTTTGGTTAAGTCTCAGAATTTTCTAAGAATTGTCATGGAAGGATCTGAAGACATGATACTGACACCATCTGATACTATTGGCATAGACAAATAATTTGATGGTACCGAAAGTCTTCAAAGTGGATTTTGTTCAAACCCCTGATCAACGTAATATTGCCCCTTGAGTGGTACATATGGAGATTTTCCCTTGTTTATCCAACAATTTTTTGAGAGATTCTTTGAATCTCGACTTGACTGCCCCAGACGTGTTGGAAAAAGGTCATGCCGTGCCTCTTGATCATGAGAGATTTGTCTTTGGAAGTGTCTTTCCAATTGAAGTGATTTTGTTTACTGAGAGAACTTTTGTTCACCGGGTAGTCGTTGCGTGAATTTCTTCGCTGTCAAACAAATCAACATATGCAAACGGTGATATTCAAGTAAAGAAAAGTTTATGTTTTTCTCAAAAATTTTGAAAATGCGTTTTAGAAAGTAAAGAGATTTTGTAAGAAAAATTCAACTCAAGATTTTAGAGTAAAGCCCTACAGGAGTCAGGATACCTTTGGTAACAGTATGCTTTCGAACTAACCTATTCCTCAATTAGGACTTTTGAAGGGTTGTAACGTGGCATTGTTCACAGTTTAAAGAAACAAAGGATAAAGGCTCGAAGTATATTTATACCCACCCTCTCTTCGTGATGTTCTTCGATCCTAAACTCAGTTAATTGTGCATTTGAACTCCAATTGAGTCTGGAATGACGTTTTGGGTGATGGTTCAGACAAGTTAGGTTTGTCGGAAGACAATAATTTTTTGTAACACACCCTTTTTTTGTTGAGGATTTGTAGTGACCTCTTTCTTTTGATTTGTTATCCCTAATTTTTGCCTGACTGTTCCTGTTTTGAGATTACGGTCAGCGGGATGCCCCCGTTTTTTTTCTTAAGTCTTTTTTTGACTTAGTGGGCTTTTGAGAGATAATGACTGCCTTTTTGGTAGGGAACCATCACTGTCTTTTGATTTCAGAGTGATGTTTTTGACGTCACTCGTTGTATTACGAGATGAGAGTTTGCGATTTGAATGCGCATTTGAATTAACTGAGAGACTATCCTGCCCCAGGTTTTGATTAAAGGTTTCAATTTGTAAAAAGGAGTAAAACTTCTACTTCTTTGGCTCGAAGGGGTTGACTAGGGATTATCTTCCTTATAACTCCAGTGTTTAGGATTTGAAAGAACGCCTGTACATCGTCAGCAAAGTCTGTTCAAAAGCATACTATATGAGATTTATGGCATTGTTTTTGTCATCCTCCCTCTAAAGGCTTGTAACTTTTAGCAAGAGTTAAATGTCATAAAGAGAGTAAATGTCATAGTTTAAATATAGTGAAAACGAATGGATGGATTCAAGACAAACATATGCAATGCATTAGTGAAACAAAGTTTGACATTAATAGATAATTGTCTGAGCAACAAAAGAGATTACAATTGAAAATTTCACTGAACAAAAGCCTCTTTGTCTGGACTTGTCACTTTAAGTGGTGAACCTTTGAGGGGTGATAGAAAAGAGCTCCAATTGACCATCTTGTGTGAACTCCAATTCTCCTTCGTCGATCAAGTTTGGAATCTTGTACTTCAATGCCCAACAATTATTTGTATCGTGTCCAGGACTGTCAGAATGATAGGCACACCTGGCATCAGGATTGTAACTGGGAGCATAAGTTTTGGGATTTGGACGAGGTCTTTTTGGTGTAATCAGATCCATTTTTAACATATGTTGCAAAGCTTGAGACAGTGGCATGTTGACATTAGTAAACTGTCTTTTGGGTTCTTTTTGCCTTTGCTGATTCTCCGATTGATGTTGACGAGGCCGTTGTTGGACCCGTGACGTGGCGGAAATTTGGAATATTCTATTTTCCCTTGAAACAACTTCTTGTCTTATGAGCGGCTGGATGATGATTTGGCCCTACTCCTAGCCATTCTCCCCACTTGGTTACATCCATTTTGACGGAGTTTGTTGACGGGTTTCCTTAGCTCTTCTTGTCCTTGAGCCAAGTTTTGGATGAGAGCCATTTGACTTATCATTTGGATTCTCATTGCTTCCATCTCAACCTGCAGCTGTTCAACCTGGTCATCCTTGTTGTTATCAGGATTCTTCTTGGTCAGATTCCTAGCGAGGAGTGCTTTCAATTCTTCCTGTCCCTTGGATAGGTTAAGGAACATTTCCCTAAACTAAGCCTCTTGAGTTTGAAGATCTTTGTTGTCTTGTTGGAGGGCCATTGCTAAAATAAACAGCGAGAACATGAGAGACCGGAACTAGAGGTTACCTGTTATGCAATGACGTGTATGACATGCAAATGTTTTCAAGGATCTCGCGGGGTAAACATTAGTAGTCAATTACAGCTTTGATCAGAGAACATTGTATCATTGAGAGTTCTTCTACAAGAGTCAATCTCACCATATCAAGTGGGTCATAACCTTTGACTCAAGTTGTTGTACTTGATCTTTGGCGGTGCCTGGTTATAGGAAAATAAATCCTCTTGCCCCTTGATAGACGTCTGGTTCAACGTGACCCTGCATCAAAAACCTTTGAGATCCTTGAAATGCTATGGTTCAATGATATTGAAAATGCTATGGTATGATGTCATGATGTTGTGCATAAGTATGCAAAGTAAGCAAGGTTATAAAAATACACACAAAGCAGACAAGTCCTTAGGTTTCGGCTTGCATGGGGTTTTATAGGTAAGTACCCTCTTGAAGTTTAGTTGGCTTAAACCTGTCCTAATAATAGTAACCGGATTCTAAGGAGCTCAATGTCACTGGATTGTTTCCTTGGTCATTGTTTCAGCTTAAGCCTCTTTAATGGCGACCGAAATATCCCAAGAAACCAACCCTCAATGAGTGTAGTATCGAGTATCTACCAACTTCGGACTGCACCAAAGCCGGTCATCTCACTACATCCTAAAGGCCAAGTTGGTCAAGTAAAGGGTTCTAGAAGTTCATTAGTTCTTCATGATATCACTCAGCGGCCCCGTATTCTCTTTGATTAACTCAAAGGCTACCGGTACCCACAAATATGTCACACTAACATAGCTATTGCTTAGACCATGTCGGTATACCCCGCACAGTTTCCATAATGTATTGCTATTTACCTATAATGTTTCCCAAATCCGGGTGGAGGATTCAAACCCAAACAAAGAACCATAATGTAAAGCAAACAAGTCAAACAAATGTAAGCAAATAAATGTGATCTAAACCTTAAGGTATCCCCACTTTCAAAATGATCCCCAACAGAGTCGCCAGTTCTGTGATACGGTGGGAGAACTGACTTGAGGTTTTGCGTTTGTGTTTACAAATGTTGCGGTTAGCAAGAGTCGCCACCGACTCTTCTTTTATCCAAATGGAAAGGTGAAAAAGCACAGGAAAGACCTTTGAGATGTTTTCTTGAGTTCGGAGGGTAGATTATGAAAAGGGAAGGTATTAGCACCCTTTTCATCCATGGTTTTCCATGGGCTCTTAGTTACTTGCTTAGATCACTTTCTTTTGTTTGTTTGAAATTGTGTTTGGTGTGGTTTTTTGAAATTATTTTGTAAAAGGGGCCATTGTTAGGAAATCTTTGCAATGATTCTCGTTCGCAAGAATGTATAAAAAGATGTTTATCTTTTTTGAAAATGTTTTCAATAATTGTAAGATGTTTTGAAATGTGTGTGTTTGTTTTGAAAATAGCAAGGATAGTTGTTTGGAAATAGAGCAAGTAACTAGAGTTAATCTACCTACTCAAATGTATTTCTTGTTCATTTTCTATTCCTTCGACATTGTTGTCTTATCATTGATTTGGTAAGAAACCCTATCTTTGGATGTAAACGAGACGGGTGTGGGTCATCGTATAACCATGATTAGAAATATTTGCAAAGTATCTTAGAATTTTGAGGGACCAAGATCATTTTGTAAGGCAACTTTTTGAATAGCGTCATCGAGGGACTATGATCTTTATATTTGTTTGTTTTGCCAAGATACTTCGCATGCGTAATATGGCCATTTTTGTTTTAGGCAACCAAGTGGAGAAACCCTAAGGATTCTTGTGTGCAAGTGTATCATTTTCATGCTTTGATTTTGTCTTGTATTTAGGATTTTCTATTTTGCTTTATTTTGATCTTATCATACAAACCCTAATTACTAATCATGGCATATAAAGCGGTAAATTGCGTAATGTAAATATTACTAAGCTATTACAACAATTTTATGGGAGAGGGAATTCAAATTTGGATGGGGATTTGCAAAAATGTAAACCTAAATAAATTATTACAACCAAATCGAATGAACGTAAGAGAATTTAAATGAATGTGATGTAAAAAAAATAGGAATGAATATAAAGCATAAGTAATGATATAATGTACAAAAAGTGAAATAAATAATATACAAGATTGTAAAGTAATAATATATAAGGTATTGAATAGAAAAAGGAAATGAATTATTTGCCTCATTAAGAAAAGGTTTTTTTTAATCTTAACCTAATAAACTAAAAGAAAAATGATTTATTTTTTGAAAGGAAGAAAAATAAATTAACTTAATTTAGAAAAATATTTTTTAGCGTTTTTACGACAAGATTTGAATATTAACTAAAATAACATAAAAATAAGAAATTAAAATAAAACCTAAGTTCTATATTTAATTGAAAATTAAATTAAACCCTAATCCAATTAAAAATTAAGTTTGTTTAAAATAATATTTTTGGCCTTTTTTGTATTAAAAGAAAATGAGATAAGTATTTTAAAGTATAAATATTAAATAAAATATTTTGGGATCTTATTAAAAAAAATAATGATAATAATAATAGAAATAAAAATAAAATAGAATAATGAAAATAAAGTTACAGGGGGAAGTTTCAAACCCCCTCCCTTGCATTTACCAAGCACTACTTCTACCACTGCGCCAAGTTGTATTCTTTGCATATAGTACGAATCCAAACATATATAAAAAAAAATCGTCAGTTTTTGCAGTAAAAAAATATATATGATGGGCTTGGGCCGAACCCGGTCGACCCAAGACCCACCTCCTGAAAACAAAAACAACAACAAACGAAAAAAAGGGTTTTGTGAACTCTAATGTACCATGAAGGCAGCGGCGCCTCTCATCATCATTCTCTCGCGATCGCTCAACGTCGCCATTATCTCTCAGTCGATCCCGCTATCTATATATTCACACTAACCCTTTGGTTTCCTTCTCCTTTGCTATCATAATTCATCCACCAACACCTCCTCAAATCAAATCTCCTTTGATGATTATATGATTTCTTCTTCTTTGTCCGCTTAGTTGTTGTTTACGATTTGTAAACTCATGATGAAAGATTTGTTGCATGCAGGTGGACGCAGGAAGCCGATATTTGTTGAATCGTTGTTGATGGTGTTGATTACTTGGAGCTGGGAGAAAGATTAACTTCAGTGAGATTAGGGTTTTGTTTGTTTTTTGTTGGCTGATATTTTACGAAAATGATGATGATAAAATGTTTTAGGGTTTTGTTTGTTTTTTGTTGGCTCTGCCCTCCCTTGGGTTTTCCCGATCTTGGAGGTTTTGTTTTTGTTGCTACCTCTCTCTCTTCTTGTGAACTGTGTTTATACTGTAACTTGTGCTTGCTAACTTTTGGCTCTTTGTACAGACCTTGTACTTGATTACTTGTTGCTGGCTGTGTTATATTAGGTGTTGCTTGCTCGCCCTAATTTTCAGTACATGAGTTTGTACTTGTTTCTATGTGTAATTTTCATTTTGTACTTGGCTTTTGTGGTGCTTTTGCAACTGTGTTTAATAGCTCTTGTACTGTGATGAACTTTTTCTGAGTTTTCTGACTTTTGATGGCTGCTTTTGCTGTACTTTTGTACCAGTTGCTTGTTTCTTTGGTATTGTTGGTTGTACTTGCTGAATTGGTTGTGTTTTTTCTGAGTTTTCCGTGAACAAATATTTTCTTTAAGATTGTTTTGGAGATTTGCAGTATGGTTAGCTAAGCCTATGATTTGATTTTGCAGTTCTGAGTTTTTTTTCTTTGAAATAACATAACTATGAGGCCACTTTCTTTTGGTTGCGCGAGAACATGATGAGTCTTTTCTTTGAAATCTGATTTGATCCTTTGTACTTTTGTGAACCAACTTTATCTTTGTGATTTGCAAAAGATAACATTTTCTAAACCAATGATGTAGTTATGTTTATGTGAAACACGCATGAGGCTTTTTTTCTCTGAAGTAAAATTCAGTTGGGCTTGAATCTGATTTGAATTCACTTTGTCTATTGTGAACCAAATCTTTTGAGATTTGTAAAGTTCTAGGCCCATATTTGAACAAGAATTGCATGAGGCCTGATTTTTCTGTTTCCCTTTAGGTTTTGTTCTGGCAGTTTGTTTGATGCTTGCCCTTTTGCTATTTGTTGCAGGTTCTTTGGTTGGCTTTGATGGGTAGCTTGTGCTGCAGCACTGCAACCTACTGTAGCCTATTGCCTGCTATGCAGCTTGTTCTATTATGCAGCCTGTTTGCCTATTACAGTTTGCCTGTTACAGTTTGCCTTGTTTTCCTGTCTTGTTATGTAGTTACAGATTGCCTTGTTTTCCTGTCTTGTTATGCCTTGTTTGTGAACCAAGCTTGTATCTTGTGATTTGTAATCCAAAAATTTCTCAGGCCAATGATTTGAACAAGAATTGCATGAGGCCTTTTGTTCATGTTGGGCTGAAATCTGTTGAGCTTGAAATTCTATCTACACTTTTTTGTCTATTGTGAACCAAATCTTTTGAGATTTGCAATAGGAACTTGGCCTTTGATAAAAAATGTAATTTTTTGAGGCCTTAGAACACAACCCCCCCCCCCCCCCCCCCCTTTTTCTGATTCAACAAAAACCACCCTAATGATAAATTAGAATACTTTGTCTTTTTTTTGTTCATTTCTGGATGTTTAAATTGCTAACAAACTTCTCCCTTTTTTTTATGAACATGAGGCATGGATGGAAAGAGAAGATGGGATGGATTACTTGAAGATGAAGCAAAGAAGGCTTGAAGAAATAAAACAAAATTTCTTTCTTTGTAAACAAGAAATTTGTAATTCTTTGTAAACAAGATAATAGTTTGTAATTTATTGCTTTTGTAAACAAGACAAATATTTGCAAATTCCACTTATTTGTAATGTAGTGAACACAATGCCTTTGAATAAATTTTGTGTGAAATAAAAGTGTTGTACCAATCTCGACTTTGAATCTTGAAATTCTTATTTGAATGCTTTGAGTAAAATACCTTGTTTTGGGTGACTTGTATTTCAAGCAATCATCAAAGATGATCAAGCAAAACAAAACACTTTGTACTCCAATCAAACTTCTAAAACAAAATAAATGTTTAAGAATTTTAATTCCACTTGATTAACTTAACTTCAAAGACTTATGGTCAAAAGTCTTAATCTTCAATTATTGTCCAATAGCTAACTGGTAATCAAAATGAGTTCGCATGTCATTCTTGATTCAAATAGGACTTCATTGTCTATCAAACGTGTTTTAAGAACATTCGTCAGTCATGTAGAATTAACAAACTTCAGCAAATTGTCTTTAAGAACATTTGAGATTTTGAAGACTCAATTATCTCTGAGAAATCCCAAACCCTAATTATTGATTTGCTGCCTAAGAAGAGAACCTGTCTGGTCGACCTTTGAGCCAATTGAGTGTACGAGAACCCTAGGGTAAGCATGTTTCACGAAAAATTGGAAGGTAAATTTTTGGGTACAACACCCAGCTTCATGGATCCAAGGACGACCCAACAAACAAGAGTATGACAGTCGGATGTCTATTACATAGAAAGTGGACTCAAAGGTCTGAGAACCTACCTTGACATGGATGTCCACCTCCCCATGCACCATTTTCTTTGACCCTTCAAAAGCCCTTACCATAATGTTACTTGGCTTTAAGGTCAAGCCCTCACAATCTAGTCGGTCGAGAGCCTTCTTCGGCAGGACATTCAGTGAAGACCTAGTATCTACCAGCACATGAGCCATGGTGGTGCCCCTGCATTCGATCGAGACATGCAGGGAATCATTATGCTTCCTCCCTTTCGGTGTCAAATCGGCATCTGAAAAACCCAGCCCATTGTCAATAGTCAGGCTGGCCACACATTCTTTGAATTGATCAGCCGAGGTCTCCTGCAGCACGTGTGCAGTCTTGAGGAATGCGATCAAAGCCTTCGCATGGGCCTCGAAGAACAACAACAGAGACAACATGGATATCTTTGAGGGGGTCCTCCCCAGCTTCTCGACCACATTGTAGTCGCTTTTTTTAATTATTTTTAATATTTCCTCTATCTCTTGCTTAGAGGCTTCTACGATAATTTTTCTAGGTGCCTCCATCCGGGCAGGCTCACATATAGCTTCTTTGCCTTGGGTACTAGATGACTCGCAGGCAGGGGTAACAATTGGAGTAAGAACATGAGTAGTAGTTGAAGTATCAGTAGGAATAGCAGGTGAAATAACAACAGGCGTATTGACAGTCCTTGGGGAAATCTCGGGAGAGAAAACCCTTCCACTTATGGTAATCTTAATGGTCCCAACAATGTTACTGACACCGGGATCATCCTCTTCATTCTTCAGGTCTTGTTTAACGCCACGATAGTAGACATCGGCGCCATAATGCCATGGGACAACTTTGTCCGAGGCGTATGGGACAGGACCAGGAAGTGTGATTATTAACGGAGCGACTCTTGGAGCAGACGTAATCCTAATAAGTCTTCTCGAGGAGACCTTGGAAGGATTGGCGGAAATGGTTATAATTGCAATATCTTCACATGGAATAGTTGGAATCAAAGTTTTCTCAAACAAAATTTCTCTGTTGTCTATTAGGCACTGAACACCTGTCTTCAACAAATGGAAACCAGAAGGCAGAGATGAACACATATGGCAACCTTCACCATAACCCGGAAATAAATCGGCCAACAATAAATTCTTCTTGACAGTCATAAGAGGAGTAGAAACTTCATCAACTGAGGTCACAAATAGATCGGTATCAACAACATTAACTCCACGATTGTTCTTAGGCATGGGAGCAGTTATGACATTGGGCTTTTCCGGAGCATCGAACTCAATCTCCTTGGCCTCAATCAGATCTTGTACCTTATTTCTCAGATCCCAACAATCATTTGTATCGTGGCCAGGACTCTCAGAATGGTAGGCACACTGAGCGTTTGGATTATACCGAGGATATGTGGTATTCGGATTCTTGGGAGCCTCTTTCAAGGTTACCAAGTTAGATCTCAGCAGATGGGGTAGAACTTCATCCAACGTCATCTTAATCCGGGTAAATTTCCTTTATGGTCTTTCCACCCTTTGTTGAGTGTTGCATTGTGGAGCAGCCGCAGGTCTAGGTATCATTATAGCACTTACTGTCTGGCGGTGTTCAGCTCTGCTTTAGCCTCTCTGTCTATAGATGACACTGGCTTCCTTCTTACTAGTGAAAGGATTCTTTACTGAACTCGAAGAGGCGTCTTTCTGTATCTTACCGCTCTGAATCCCAGCTTCTACCCTTTCTCCTGTTAATATCATCTCGGTGAAACCAGCTGATGAGCTACCAATCAAATGTTTAAAGAAAGGACCAGACAACGTCCCAAGAAACATATCGACCAACTCCCTGTCAGATAAAGGGGGTTGGACTCTTCCAGCCAAGTCTCTCCACTTTTGCGCATAGTTCTTAAAGCCTTCACCTGCACCTATGGTCATACTCTGGAGTTGAGTACGAGTGGGGGAAAGGTCGGCGTTGTATTGATATTGCTTATAAAAATCAGCGGCCAAATCCTCCCAGTTTCGGACATTGGTTCTCTCCAGTTTGTAGAACCATTCAAGCTGAGTCCCTGACAGACTGTCTTGAAAGAAGTGAACCCACAAGTTTATCAGCGGTGTGAGACTGGATCTTCCTTACATAGGAACAGAGATGGAGCTTTGGGCAAGACACCCTATCGTACTTTGTGAAAATTGGAGCCTTAAATTTCTGCAGGATGACCACTCCCGACACCAATCCCAGTTCTTCGAAATCTAACCCAGGTATCCTGTAGACTTCTATATCACTCAAAATATCTTCCAACTGCTTGTATTTATCCTCAGTGGGAGGATACTTCTCATCATTGTAGTCTGTGTCATTGTCAGAAACTTCAAGACTGGGGTCATTTTCCCTTGTCTCCCTTTCTTGATTCTCCCCTTCCTTAGATGAGAAGGTTAGATCGACTGGTTTCTTTAATGCCCCCCTGAACCTTCTGCCCATATTCAGAATACTAGAGACCTTCTTCTTTTTCTTCTTCTCCTTCAGGATGAGGGCTTTCAGATCCTCCTTCCCTTTTTCCAGAGTTATGAACATCTGTTGGAATTGGGCATTTTATGCCTGAAGATCTTTGATGCTTTGTTCAGAAGACATTTATGCTGAAATAAACAGCGAAGAAGATGAGAAGCCTGTAATGGTACCTGTATATGCAATGTTTATGGATGGGATGCGTATGTAATGATTTCAAAGACTTTGGGAAATTTAAATTTGCGAACCAAAATGAAACAAAAATTTCATTAGTAGAATTCAAAGTTCAATCGTCTTTTAGGCGTTACAATTAAAAACAATTCTAAAAAACTAGAAAAAAAAATCAAATTTCCCATGGATGCTTCCTTTTCGTGCCGAGATAGACATTAAGGCTTCTTTCCTCATGAAGCTGCTTTGTGAACTCTAAAACCTTCCTCTCCTGGGCATATAACTGATCCCTATAAGTATCCTGCTCTTTCTTCAACTGAATCCAAGACCTCTGTAGTTCTTCAAGACCTGTGGGCATATCAAGATGGAAAACCGTGTAAGGAATACCCCCTTCAGTAGTGGGTTCCATAATCACTGGTAAAACAGCCATGTAGGGCATCATAAGTTTTTGGGCACGATCTCGTACCCATTGGAGATAAGGTTCCATAGGAATGGAAGCCTTCATCCCCAAAGCCTTGGCGCCAGATCTTTTTACCATGCTCCAAGCTCGTATGAACCTCTGGCGATACCCTTGAACATCATCCTCATAGTTAAATACAATGCCCTCGATTTATAACTCATGGGGACCATCCCTTCAAGCGTAACCAAATTACCGCAGAGCTAAACAAGGATTATAAGTTATGCCTCCTCTAATGCCAAGTAATGGGACATTAGGGTATTCCCCACAGCGGTCAATAATAGCAGTATCTCCCATAGCTCGGGAATACTAAAGAATATCCGTGTGAGTGAGTGACATTATCCTTTGTGACCAACCCAAACCTTCTTCATTCTTAAGTACGGACTTAGGGAGGTGAGAAATAAACCACCTCGACAACAATGGCATGAAGCACATAAGAACTCCTCTTCTCTTCATGGTACGAGTATGGAGAGCATGGAAGATATCTCCGAGCAAGGTAGGCACAAGGTTGCGAGAGAGGAAGATATTGATAGCATTCACATCTATGAGTGAGTATGGATTAGGGAATAGTACTAACCCATAGATTAGAAGGGCTAAGACCTCCTCAAAATCCTGAAAGTCCATATCATCCCAAAACAGTTGGGCCTTGTCTATTAGGAACTTGGATAGAAAACCCTTGACTCTACTTCTTGTTTCCCAATTGGATACCACGTCAGCCCGTTTCAGATGCATGGCTGAGGCAATGACTTCTGTTTTAGGAACTTCTTCCAAACCTGTGAAAGGCAACTGTTCAAGAATGGGTACATCCAATAACTGAGAGAAATCTTCCATGGTAGGCACCAACTGATAGTCTGAGAAGGTGAAGCAGTGGTGCTTGGGATCAAAGAACTGGAAGAGTACACCCATCATATTTTCATCAAAGTTTGAAGTAACCAGGTTGAGAAGTCGACCATGTCTCTTAGTGAACGCAAAAGTTTCAGGAACCCTCGATACTAGCTCCTTGAGATGGGGAGGTATTCTCACAAAGATGATTTGGATAGTGTTTCTACGAGCGGAAGCCATGATCTGCAAAACATAACAAAGATAAATTCCCTTGGTCCTTGAAATGATTAGTGTGATAATAATGGATGCTATGTTATGATGCATGGTGTTATGTTCAAACAGAATAAATCACACACAGGCAAAGCACACAATAGACCTTAGGTTCAAAGGCTTGCATGAGGTTAAAGGTAAGTACCCTCTTGAAGTTTAGTTGGTTTCAAACCTGTCTTAGAAAAGTAACCGGGTTCTAAAGATTCTCAATATCAGTGATCGTCCTTTATCAGGCATTGTTTCAACTCAAGAAATCTTTTCTTGCGGCCGAAATATCCCGAAAGTATGACCTCGATGAGTGTAGCATCGAGTATCAACCAATCCTCAGCCTTATACCGAGTCCGGCTATCTCACTACTTTCTAATGGCTAAGTTTGTTCAACTAAGTTTCTAATGTCCGTTAGTGCTTCGCGACACCACGCGGCGGCCCCGTATTCTCCTCGTTTCCACACGAAGGATACCGGTACCAACCAAAGTGTCACACCAACACAACCATCGCTTAAACCATATCGCTCTATAATGTACAGTCTCCACGATCTATTGCTGTTTACCTAAAAAGTGCTCCCAGATCAGGGTGTAGGATCTTCAACAATACCCAAGCAAAACCCTTAAAGATAAAGCAGGCAAAATAAACAAGAAAGAAATTTAAAAATGACCTAGATCCTAAGGTAAACCCCACTTAAAAAGATGTCCTCAGCAGAGTCGTCGGTTCTGTGATACGATGGCAGAACCGACGGTTATACTGGTTTGCATTTTGTATTCATAAATGTCGCGGTAAGCAAGAGTCTCAACCGACTTTTATTTAATCCAACAAAGGAAAAGGAAAAAAGAACAGAAAAAACCTTTTTTCGAGATATTTCTGAGTACGGGGGGTAGATTATAGAAAGGGAAGGTGTTAGCACCCTTTCTATCCGTGGTTTTCCATGGGCTCTTAGGTACTTGCTCGTACTTAAATTACTTATGTGTGCTTGTTTTGAAAAGTTTTGTTTACTTCGTGATAACCCTTGTATCGGTCCTCAAGAGTGTGATGAAGTTATTTTTGAAAATTGTTTTGAAAGTGTTTTTGTGTAAAGTTTTTATTTTGAGCAAGTACTTAAGAGTTTTCTACCTACTCGAAAAAGGTCTGTTTATTTTAGTTTCCTTTATAAAGTGTTATCCTACTATTAAGGAGTAGGTGGCTCCGTCGTTGGAATTTTAAAGGGACGTTCGAAGGGACGAAAATGGTCTCTGAAGGCAACAAGTAGAGATACCTTAGCGTTTCGAAGGGACTACCGTCATAAGATAAATTCGTAGGAAACTCGAGGGACAAGTAAGGACTAGGATCTTTATGACGATTTTGAGTTGCGGGTTATTGCTAAGGTATCCCTACATTCGAGGGACACGGCCATTATTTCCGAGGCAACCAAGTGGGGAAAACCCTAGGAGTGAGCATGTGCAAGTGTGTTTTTTCAGTTAATTATCTTTGCATAATTAGTTATTTCTATTGTATTAATCCTTTATCTTTTTCATGGAAGCCTATTATTCATACATCTAGCAGTTAAATAGTTGCGGAAATTAAAAGCGAGAAATTAAAACCCTAACTATTACAAGGCTTCGGGGAGGGGATTACATAATCAAAAACCGGGGAAAATGATAAGCGAAATAATAAACCTAATTAACTATTACAACTTGGGAACAATTATAATAATTAATAAGAATAGGGAAAGTAAAGACGCGCGCGAAAATTAAAACGGGAACAAATTAGGACCTAAGAAATCTAATTAATTAAAAATGTTTTTGTTTGGATTTTCTTTATTGAAAAATAGTCGCAATTTGCAAATGAATCCTAATTTCTATTAAATTTTAATTACAAGAAAATATTTAAGTTAACCTAATTAAACTAATTAATTAAATGCAAATAAATATTTTATGAAAATAATTAACTAAACCTAATATTTTCGTAATTTTCTGATTTTCTGATTTAATTAAAAAAGATTTTTATTGTAAAATAATTAAAACAAATGATTTTGTAAAATAATTAAAACAAATAAAGAAATAAGAAATTAAAAGAGAATTGAAACTTGGGCCTGTTGCTGGAAGGAATTAAGGGGGTGTGCTGCCAAATTTCTTGTTAGGCCCAAAGCTGGAGGCCCAGAGTCTGCGCCTGATCCAATGCACCTCTCTTCTGATGATTCATGGTGGACCTTCAAGGCTGGAGTGTGGGATCTACATGATGATGGATCTCAAGGATGAGATCAGGGGCGTATGGTGGACATATTTGGATATTGTGTACTGGAACCTGTAGGAAATGTTAAGAAAAATGCAAAAGCACACGCCTGGGGTCGAACCCAGGATGTGCACTTCATAGACTTTCCCATTTGCCAACTGCGTTGCTGAGTTATTCGTATATATAATAACATATAAATAATACAAGGGAAACCATCATTAGATCCAGGTCATCAAAAATATGAATGTGTTGGCAATGCTAGTTAGCCAATCAAAACATGTCAAACTGAAACGCGGGTTCCCTGGCCGGAGTCAATATTCAACGATGCCAGAGAGAGTCTCCGGTCATCTTCTCCGGGAAGACGAAAATCCCAAAACCTGCAAAAACTTGGAATTTAAAAGGTGCAAAAGACCCTACTCCCCCTGAAATTTTCTCAGGAATCCAAATATGGGGTTAGTTTGGCCTGAAGGTCCTTAGATTAAAAGTTTCGCAAGCTTTAGTTCGTGATGCCTTAACAATGGCATCACGTAATTTAAGCCTTGATACTCTAATGCAAAGCGTCCAACCTGTCCTAATGAAGGTCCTGAGTAATAATCAAAGCATTAAAACATTCAACAATGCAAAAAAAGAAAGATTAAATTTCCAGAAGTTTACCAAATGGTGATGACCGTAGATGGTGGTTCTGGCGTGTGATTGCTTGATTAAAAGGGTGGTATGTGTTCCTGGGAACCTCTGGGTGTGAATGGGATGCTTAGTTTGGATTGAAAGAGGCTAGAAATTGTTCTTTTTGTTTTCACGATTTAGAGTGATTTTTTGCAATTTTTGTTTGAGCACTGAGGGTTGTCTCCTCCTCCTCCCGTGCTTCCGAGTGGGCATACATATATAATGAATCAAAATTAGGTTAACAAAATTGAAAGAAATCTTTTCTTTCAATGATAAAATAAATACTTTCAATAACATGATTTCTTGCATATTTGGACCAAATCAAATCTTTCCCTCTCCACGTATTTTCTTGCCATGCCAGCACATCTTGCTCTTTATTTTGATGAGAAAAAGATTTGAAATCAAATCGTACATTATTCCTTTTATTCACCTTATTTAATTTTGCATTATATTTAATAAAATATCAAAGATAAATAATATAAATAATAAAATAATGTAAGAAAGTACTCAATGGTCGTGGGCCGTGTTGGAAGTGATATGTAAGCACAAAAAGTTGGGCTTATTTGCCAAAAAGTGCAATTTTGGGCATTGTTGGCTTTTACAATTCTCCAAAAATGGAAAACTTTGACAATGAACATCTATCTCAATTTTGACCCTAAGAGGGTGTTCTTTGCCTTTTTAGAAATATTCTGATGTCCCCTAAAGAACCTCTTTGGTTTCATCTCAATTGGATCTTCCATGTTCATGTAAGGAGCTTTGACCCAAAAAGTGTTTTTGTTGACTTTTTGGAATGACCTATAATGTCGGAATCCATATATTTTGATGAGTACATTTATTGAACATGAGGGCTAAAGTTAGTTGTAGGTAATTGGATTCTATTCAAAATGAGCCTTGGATGATAAATTTCTGATAGAGTATGAGAAAGTTATGCTTGGTCAAAGTTTGGTTGACTTTTCCTATAGAAACCCTAATTTCGCAACTTTTGAGTTTTGATGAATTATGAGCCTTTCTTGAGGAATCATGATCAACCTTTGATAAAATGATGGATAACACTTCAGAATGTTGATGTTGACCAAAAATCTTGAAGTTTGACTGTATGTGGACCACACTAGACTTTTGACCTAATATAGCCGATTTTCAAGCATCTGAGCAGATGACTAGGCAAACTTCTTGTGCAAGGCTTGAAACTTGACATGGAGGGTCTTGAGAACATGGAGTTCATATGAGGCCTTTGGAGCTCACCCATCTTAATGAAAATGGAAACCCTAATTGGAGGTTCATTGCTTTAGGAGAGAGTTTGTCTAGTCAACTCTTGGGCATCTTTGAGCAAGTTGAGGATCTCAATGAACATATGTTGAGAAAAATGGGAGGGAAAATTTTGGGTTACAATACCCTCAATGACCCTATAGTTTCCTTCCGGTAAATGATCTAGTCCCTAAACAAAATTTCTAAAGCATCTCTACATGTTGCCTTTATGACTGTACGTCCCTTCGAATGTCCCTCATACATCCAACGATAGGGCTACCTACTCACTAATAGTAGGATAGCACTGTCTAAAGGATATGAGGAAAAGAAAAAACTTTTCGAGTACAAGTAGATAGTTCTTAGATGCTATGCTCAAAACAAACTTTTTACACTTACACATTTCAAAAACAACTTTCAAAAACATTCACTTTGCCAACACTCTTGAGGACTAATACAAGAATTATGATAAAGCGAATCGCCGCACTAAGGCATTTTCAAGCTACTTTTTTTTAAAACACACAAAGCACAAGGTATTTTTGTCAAATGAGCTAAGCATCTAAGAGCCCGTAGAAAACTACAGATGGAAATGGTGCTAACACCTTCCCTTTCCATAATCTACCCCCTTACTAAAAAAATTCTCGAAAAGGTCTTTTTCTGTTCTTTTCACCCTTTCCTTTGTTGGATAAAAGAAAAGTCAGTGGCGACTCTTGCTTACCATAACATTTATGAACATAAATTCAAAACCAGTATAACAGTCGGTTCTGCTACTGTATCACAATGTTGATCTGTAATGTATTATATGGGTGTGTGTAAGAACACATAGCTATTTGAAAGTGATAAAAGTAAAAGAAATACAGAGAGCAGAAAATTTGAATGTAAAGCGTCCAATGCTTTATTAAATGAAAATATGTTTATGAAATGACAACCCTAACAAATGCACCGTTATGCCCCGGGTAAGGCACAAGAATTAAAGTCATTGTTCGAATATTACAAAGTCAAAAATTGAAAGCAATAAAAAACATAAATGTAAGCTAATACTCCTAACTAAAGGAGATAGAGATGATATCTTCTGTCTTCCAATTTTTGAGCCCTTTGCCAATGGTAGGAAAGATCCAGCTATCAAGGTCATAATCACTGTCAGCATCGTCTATCATGTTGACTCCGTTATTATGGATGCGGAATGGTGGTCTTCCAGCTCGAGCGCGACGAATAACCTCCTGACCCTCTGTAGTGAAACCCAAACCAAACTTGTCAGATTTATAGGGGATGTCAGGAAGCTGGCCCCAAATAGTAGAACCACCTTCTTTTATAGTAGCTTTAGCATCTTTCAATGAAGCCATATTGGGTGGAACCCTAGTAACTTTGGGAATGGAAGACACATCTTCAGTAGTAGCAAGAGGGATGACTTCAAAAGTTTGACAGGGAGTCTCGATGAATTCACCGTCCATCTCTACATATCAGAAAGAATTCAAATGGCTAACCACATACTCTTATTCACTGCAGACAGTAACAATCTTTCCGTTCACAGGATATTTTAATTTCTAATGTAGGGTAGAGGTGACAGCGCCTGCCCCATGAATCCAGGGGCATCCCAGTAAGCAAGAATAAGCTGGCCGAATGTCCATTACATAAAAGTTAGATTCAAAGATCTGAGAACCGACTTTGATCAGAAGATCCACTTGTCTATGTACCATCCTCTTTGACCCGCCAAAGGCTCGCACTATAATATCATTGGGTTTCAATATAACCCCTTCGTAATCAAGTCTGTCTAAAGAGCCCTTCAGTAGAACATTTATAGAAGAGCCAGTATCAACCAAACATGAGCCAAAGTAGTGCCCCTGCATTTAATGGAGACATACATGGCTTTGTTGTGGTTTCTTCCCTCAAGAGTTTAATCAGCATCCGAGAAACCTAATCCATTGTCATTCGTTATTCTAGCAACATAGATTCCAAATTGATCGGCAGAAACCTATTATGGTACGTGAGTAGTCTTCAAAATGTTTACTAAAGCCTGTGCATGGGCTTCAGAACATAATAACATGGATAACATGGAGATTTTGGATGGGGTCTTCCCCAGCTGTTCAACAATTTTATAATCACTTTTGCGGATAATCTTCAATACCTCTTCCAACTCTTGTCTAGAGGTGTCTTCAACTGTAGCTTCCTTAGGTGCCTCCGTCTGGGAAGGCTCTATCACTTGATCTTTTCCTCGAGCCTCAGCAGTTGACTCGGTAGCAGTAACTTTAACAGGTGTAAAAATAGTCTTCGGAGATATTTCGGGAGAGAAAACCCTTCCTCTTCTAGTGACCTTATTGGTTCCAGCAATATTGTCAATGTCGGGATCAGCAACTTCAATAACTTCTTCTTTAATAGTCGGTAGTTCTTATTTGACACCATGGTAGTAGATGTTGGATCCATAGTTCCAAGGAATATCTTTATCCGAAGAATATGGGATAAGTCTAGGTGTAATGATGATCAGAGGAGCAGCTTTCAGATTGGCAGTAATCCTTACAAGGCCTTTAGAGGTGATCCTGACAGGAGGAACAAAAATTACAGATAAGTCTTGACATTGATTCTCAGCAGACGGAACATTCTCGATCAGAATTATATGATTGTCCATCAGGCGTTGAATGCCTTCTTTAAGTAACATGCAACCATTGGGTTGGGTTGCCAAATAGTAATATTTTTCAATACAACCCGGAAATAAACTTGCCTGCAGTTGATTCTTCTTGATAATTGGTAGAGGATTCATCAATTCACTTACACTAGAAACATAAAGAACGTCGTAAATTGCACTTATGCCTTTGTGTTACTTCAACATAGGTGCAGTAATCACATTCGGGGTCTCCGAAAAATCAAACCCAATTTCCTTGTTGTCAAACATGTCTTGAATTTTATTTTTCAGGCTCCAACAATTGTTGGTGTCGTTCCCAGGACTGTTAGAGTGGTATGCGCATATCGCGTTCGGATTGTACTTAGGAGGGGAGGTGTTGGGGTTCTGAGGAGGATCCCTCAGCGTAATCATCTACGCTTTTAGTAAATGTTGTAACGCCTAAGACAATGGCATATTAATATTGGTAAGTTTCCTTCCCAAAGCGTCTGGCCTATGCCTATGTCCATTTTGTTGTTGTTAAATAGGTGCACGATTAGAAGTTAATACCGCTCCCACAGACTGGTTGCGGTTATTTTTACCACGACCCTTCTGGCCATAAACAACATTGGTTTCCTTTTTACAACTGGATGTTTTCTTCAATGCATTTGAATATGCAACTGTAGCGGTAGAAATGTTGAGACTAAGCCATTGGATTGACTTAACTCGTACATATCAAATAAAATCTCCACCGCGTTTTATTGTTTCCAAAGGAATGGGAAAATACCGAATAACCCAAAAATAGCGGGAGAGAATCTAATTTCGGGGATTGGTTATGTAAAGGGAAGGTATTATCACCATAAAATCTACAGTACTCCGCGGGTACCTCTTTGAAAATTTGTGTATTTTGGCTATAACTGTTGTATAAAAATAGATTGTGGGGATGAGAAAAGAAGTATTTTTTTTTACAATTTTTTGCACTCATCACGGTTGTGAATCTTTAGTGCCTACGTACCACCTTCCATGCAATAGGGGATCAGGGTACTTGTAGTTCACCTTTAAAATTTTAAAACACAAGTGTGTTGGTTAATTTTAAGAGAGGAGACATCATCGTCTTATCCGAGTGGAAGAACATACTTGATACCCATGATTATGAGAAAGGAGAATTTGCATCATCTCAAAGTAGAGGATACGGATTGGATTGTAAAATCAACAAAGCCTCGCTCAACACCCAAGTGGAAAATATCTCGCTTTACTACACATCATAGAAGTATAGTAGCTCGCATAACTTCAAGGATTGACAAGAGTCTAATATTTTTTGAGAAAATTTTTAAAGTAAAAAGCCAAAGTGGAAAAATAGGTTGAATGAGATTGATTGACTTTTAGTCTTCACACAAAAAAAATGTCAAAGTATGATTAAGTTGGTTAAAATTTTATTAAGAAAATATTTTTGAAAGTGCATGGACATAAGTCCAAGTTTATTGTGAAAGCGGTTCAAGTTTAAAAAAAGAATAGTTTTCAAAAGAAGGGAGAAGATTTTTGAAATTAAAGAAGATGTGAGGAGATGAAGGAACTATCCTAAAGCATAAGGTAAAATCTAGGGAAAAGAACCGCCTAACCAACAAGAAACCAACACTTGATATAATGAGTTAATGTAGAATTCTCATCCTTTGGATTGAAACCAAGCAAGAAAAGATAAAAAACCTCTCAAGAAAACCAAGCTTTAAAGGTAATAAGTCTTCACAAAAATTAGGCAGAGTAACGGCTGTATACAGATGAATTCCTAATCAGAGACAAAATCATGTAATCAAAACAACCTACACATAAAGCAAACAAATAACCCAATCTCTTGGGGTAAACCCCAAGAACTCCAGACAATATTGGAATAAAAAGTCACAAGATCTCAAGGTAGGTCAAGGTCTCTAATTCTAAGTCCAAGAAGTCCATCACTCCATAATGCCAAGGATAGTGACCAAGTAGTCCAAGCAACATTAAAGTTTTTTATGGTTCAAGTTGATTATTAATTATCTTCAAAAAGAAATGAAAAGCTCAAGGGAGCAAAATAAAAATGACATAAAAGTAAATGCTCAAGTGAGCAATGATGAAAATAGCATGAAATGTAAATGCTAAAATAAATGTTCTTAAAGTAAAGAGCATAAAATAAAGGCATAAAGTAAAGTCAATTTTTAGAAATTAGAGGTTAGTTGAATGACCATCTTGAAACTTGCATTTGAAACTCATTAGAGGATTGATAAAACGAAAGTCTCTCAATAACAAGTTTCATTTGCTTTTATTCAAGTATATCATTCATTTCAAAATCTCAAGACAACAATAAATGATCAATGATGTTTAAGTGATTCACTTTGACCAAAGCTTATGAAGATTCATTAGAGCATTGATAAGACAAAAGCCTCCTAACAATGAATCACAAGATTATTGGATCAAAGGTTTCAAATTAACATACTTGGGCTTGATAACATAGGTTTTGGCCACGAATGATCATTTCTCAAATCGGGACAAAATTTAGCGATATGCTAAGCAATCGTAAGTGGACTTATATAGAAGTCGCACCTATTTTGAGGCCGGTCAATAGCAATCTATGTACCATATGTTTAGAGAAATTATATGTAAATCATTCTCCAACAACATGTAGTACAAGTAAGAAGGGGATAAGATGAAGATGGAGGGGATAAGAATTAAATCATATTTGAACCAAAAATTTAATCAAGCTATCATTAAAATCATTCATACATTTTGGTGGAGTTAAACTCAACACCCAAGATCCAATGATGTTAATGAAGCTCATGATCAAAATCACATAGTTCAAGATCAACCAGAATATAAACAAAAATAAAATTGTATTTAAAAATAAAGAAAAAATATTTTTTTAAAATGGTTTTAAATGAAAATAAAAGGGGAAAATAGAAACTATATTCAAAACATCCAAGAAAAATTCAATGAGACCATAGAAAAATCAGAAATGAGTTCAAATATTTTTATAAAATTTTTGATAATTTTTTAAAGTTAGAAATTATTTTTAAAATTAAAAGTAATAGGCAAAATAAATCAAGAAATTGTGAAAATTAGTAAAGTCAGAAATAAAAATAGAATGAGGTCACCAATATTTGTCAAGAAGTCATTGAATCATTCCATATTTTTTTTCAGAATTTTAAAATTAAGGAATGTATTTTAAAACATTTAAAATAACTCAAATAAAGTGAAAAAATATAAAAAATATCAAAACACAAAATAAAATTGTGAAAAAATAATAATCAGAAAGATAAAAAATTAAAAGTATTTTTAAGAATTTTTGAAGTTAAAATGATTTTTTTATAAATTTTTGAAGCTTAAAACAAATAAAATATAAAATCAGAAAATAAAATAAAAACCAAAACGATGTAGACCATTGGATGAGGGTCAAAACGTGTTAGTAAGCTAATCCAATGGATCTGACGCGCTGTGCATATCATGGTCCTCGGGAAATAACACACGTGAGCAATTATTAAATGGAAAAATTGGAGCTCGAGACCGATACCATTCACTTCGTCTCTTCAAGACGATTCCAATGGTACCCTCGCGAAAAATTTATGAACGGTGTAGCTTAGTCGTTTTGGAAGGAAAGATTTGAAATGGGATTTGAAACTTCATGGCCAAAACTCACTTCCAGTTGAAAACAAATATTGCGACTAGAATCAGAATGATGAAAGCTTTATCACAACACCAAAGTTTGAGAGAATTGGTGAAGGAATCTACCTATTGAATTTCAAATTCAGAGCTTTGAAACTTGACTTGGCTAGCCCGATTTAGGAAGTCGTAGAGCTTGGTTCTTCTTCTGTTAGCTTCAGTGAAGTTCAAGGATGGAGAATTAACAAAGAAAATGGATTGAGGAAAGCTGTAAAATCAAATTCGAAGTTGCAAAAAAGTGGGTTCAAGAGAAACTTTGGCAGGGTAATTCTGGCTATCTAAGCTTGCGAAAATGAGTGGGATAGATCTTGTATTTATAGGAGAAGTGAATGGAATCAAGAGGAGTGGTGAATGATGTAATTTGGAGGGAAATCATGCACACTTATTTTCATGAAATAAGTGTGATCACATGTGCATCAAAACTCATCAAAATGATGCATTTTGACACTCTAAATCATCCACACGCTTATGCTAATCATGTTTAAGTAGAAAACTCGCACAAATTTTGTGATTATAAGTCAATTTATGGAAATTGCATTCTGACTGTTTAAGAAACTTCAGTTCTAAGGTACCAACTTTGAAATCATGGTGTGCACAATTCAGGAAGCTTTATGACTTGATTCTTGATGTGTTGGAAATATAAGATCACAAACTTTACAACGTGTAAAGAATGGAATCAAATGGATGCTTGAGCTGAAAGTTGTGATGAGTCAAAGTTGAGAAAAAGATGATGACTTTTTGTACTTAGAAAAATTCTAAGTTTTTCTTCAAACATTACCTATAATGTCTTGCATCCAAACATGGCCTTCCATTTAAAATTTGCTCTTGACCAAAAAAGATGGCATGAAGTAAATCTCTTGAATTACATTTTGAGACTTCAACCATTTAAAATTCTTCCAAAAAATGAGAAAGTTATGACTTGGTGAAGTTGGTAAAAATTCATGAGATGACCTATAATATTTTGAGTCCTTAAGACATCTTCCATCCATTTTCAAGCTTTTAAAATAAAAGGAGGGTTGAATTTCACATCCTTAATATTATTATGGAAAAAGAATGGACTCAAGGAGATAAAAATTGACCCAGTTATGATCTTTTGAAGTCACATAAGGGAAATTGATGGCCTGTCTAGAGGACATGTAATCTTTATTCATCATTAGGCATCTTCCACATCAAATCTTCTTGAAAATTTTGAAGTGATTTATTGATAACCCTTTAAAGAGAAACATGTCTTTAGAATCACTAAAAAATACCAAAAGATGAGCAAGATATAGCCCTTAGAAGTTCAAAACCCTAGCTCCTAGAGCACCAAAGAGCCTTGGAAACCCTTTTCAATTTTGGCAAACTTTATTGCACAAATACTTTTGTCATGTGGATAGAAGTTGTTCATGATGATAATGATAAGACATAGCAACCATAACCACTCCCAAATATTAAGAATTGAGGGAATTACACATTTGTGATCAAGAAATAAAAAATTTGTCTAATTAGGTCAAACTTCTTCAATCAATTCTTGCATCCTTTAACTTTATTTGACAAATTGAGGCATGATGAATCAAAGTAGACATTGTCATGATATTACTTCAAAGTATCTTTAATGATGAAGCTTGAATCTTAATGAAGCTTTGTTGAAGAAGGCATGGAAATAAACTCATGAACCTACAGATCAACTTGATGGAATATGTTGTGCTCTCACCTATAATATCATAAATTAGGGCAAACATTCATTGTATTCATTAGTTAAAAGTTAATCAAAGCAAAACATAGATGATCACAATATAAAAGTCAAGGTGATTGGTGATTCCTCATGAGCAAACTTAAAGATAGGGAGAAGAACCAAACCCTAGTGCGATCTTGTGGTAATTGAGTTGATATGAGATGATAGAGGGATCTTAGGGGGGAAAATTCGGGTACAACAACTGCCCTTATTTAAGTGTCTTCTATCAGGATATACGAAGGTTAAAATCTTCATGTTGACGCGATTGAAGATACTTAAATATAAAACAAGCCCTATTTATGGTCCTAAGATGCAATGCAATGTTTATGATTATGCATGCAAATAAACAGATCCAAGGGTGGTACAATACACCACTAGGGATACAAAAAATAAAAGATAAAAATAAGATTAGACCAGGAAAATAAATCACTGGTAAACAGAAGACTAGACTCTATTAGGGTAAAGCCCAAGGAGAAGACATAGTATCATTAACTCAGACATTGAGGAGAGAAAATAAAGGATAAAAGTGATCAACAGATAACCACAAACTATCCACTCTTAGAGAAGATACAAAAAAAGGTAATGTCAACCCACTGGGGTGAAAAGAAGTGGTAGGATAATACCAGCGAACATCAATATTAGGGGTGGTAACAAATAATTGGCATCAATATCTATGACTGGAAATAACCAAATTTATTCAGAGTAATGCGAATCTCAATGACGAACTATCTCCCACAATGAAGAGACTACCATCCATCGGAAAAAGATATCAACAACGAACTATCTCCCATAATGACGAGACTACCATACATTGGAGTAACAAAAATCTCAATAACGAACTATCTCCCATAATGACGAGATTACCATTCATTGGAGAAAAATATCAGCAACGAACTATCTCCCATAATGACGAGACTACCACTCATTGGAGTATAAAATCTCAGCAACAAACTATCTCGTATAATGAAGAGACTACCATTCATCGGAGCAACAAAATCTTAACAACGAACTATCTCCCATAATGAGGAGACTACCATTCATTGGAGTAAAATCTCGGCAACAAACTATCTCCCATAATTACGAGACTACTATCCATTGGAGTACAAAATATCAACAACGAACTATCTCCCATAATGACGAGACTATCATCCATTGGAGTACAAAATCTCAATAATGAACTATCTCCCATAATGAAGAGACTACCATTCATTAGAGTAAAAAATATCAGCAACGGACTATCTCCCATAATGACAAGACTACCATCCATTGGAGTACAAAATATCAATAACAAACTATCTCCCATAATGACGAGACTACCATTCATTGGAGTACAAAAGAATCTTCTCAGGGAACTAATAGACTCACTAGGGAAGTACAGATTGCTCAAATAAAGAGACCTTCCACTTGCTGTTATGAGAAGGAGTTGTAATAATGACCTCATGGGGAAATAAATATAGTTTCCTGGGGGAAGAAATATATTCCTGCTGAGGAGCTA
Source organism: Vicia faba (assembly GCA_948472305.1). Taxonomy (NCBI): domain Eukaryota; kingdom Viridiplantae; phylum Streptophyta; class Magnoliopsida; order Fabales; family Fabaceae; genus Vicia; species Vicia faba. The sequence goes on from CATIWC010001919.1 coordinate 211,312, forward strand.
AAGTCTTTACGTGAAAAATAAATGCACATTCTCAAACCAGGGCACAAAGCTTGTAGAAATCAAAATAATAATGTTGTTGGGGACCACAGATTCAAACCAGAACTAAATCGGAGTGAAACAGTCAACCGAGATAGCATCTGATGAGAAATAAATTCAAAAGGGGACTACGTTCCATCCAAATAAAGAGCCGAATAGGATGGATAAAGCCAAAATTCTTCCACAAGGGATAAATCAGTGGGAAAATTGAAAGAATATACACTTTCTGCTTAAGGTTGACACTCTATTGGAGAGAGGGTAACATGACTATGCAAAAATAGGGTAATATGCCAACAAAAATTAATGAAAATTGGTAATGAATTTCTAAATTCAGCTATGCATGATGTATGTATGAATGCATGAATGTTATCATGTAGATGTTGACAAAACAGTCATGTAGCACTGGGAATAAATAGACGAAGTCAGCTTGGGTAAAAACAATACTCGGCTAAGTCGCATCCAATAGGAGAATCTATAAGAAGGTAAGAACCGATTGAGGAAATAAATTCCTACTTCACGACTTAACTTCACTTGGAAGAAACACAATCTGAAAGTAATAAAATCAAAATAATAAAATCATTGCAAATACAAGGATTCACCATTCTCCTCCATATTTCAACAGGGAACATCATACAGACTTCAATGGGGAAAGCGAATTCTTTAACATCTGTATTTCTAATGGGGATTACAATAATGACTTTAATAGGGTAGATGAAAACTAAGTTGTCGAGGTATCAACAGGGGATCTCGTGCCGACTTCAACAGGGATGGAAATACCACATCGTCGAGGGAAGCCAAAACATAAATTTTCAAAACCAAAGGCAACGGTTACCCAAACTTCCCTGGGGAGAAGCTATAAAACTATATGGGGATAACAACTTTCAGATAGAAACATTATCTCAGCTTTTCTTGGGGATCTAAGAAGTTAAATAATACAACAATACATCAAAAATCATGGGGATTTTAAATCAAACCCAGCACTTGGTGGGAGAAAACCCAAAAAGTTGACGACTGTTTCAACACCTCTTAGAAAAGATATTGCCCTTGTCTAATTGTCTGGGAAACAAACAACAATAATAATGCCATCACTACAGAGGGTGATGTTTTGCAAGTGATTTCGTCTCAGCACACAAAGGGGGAAGGGACTTTCGCCATATGGCCAAATACCTCACTAGGGAATCTGGGATAGAGGTTTCAAACCATGCAAACCTAAAACCAAAATAATCAACCTGGATAAAATTTTAACCCAAGACTTGACTGGCGGAAATGGGATTACATGCCCAATCATCGTACCATACATCAATTGGTGCGAACTCCAAATATTTGAGAAACACAAGAAGATCATGCATATACAGCAAGAGTTACTTGGGAAAAATTTCCTGGGGAAATACATACTTCCAAAATTTTAGAGTTCGTCCATCCTTAGAATCACTATTTTTGTTCTCCTTGAGTCACAAAATCTAATGTAAGAAGTAATTTGTAAATTCTCTTCAAAAAACAATTTTGTTATTTATTATTTTTGTTTTGAAAATTGCTATCAATAATAAATGGAGTCTTTGTAAGCAGAATAAAATAAGGATTGCAAAGAATTGGATAAAAGCTCAAACTTTATTAATAAAATGGTAGTCTGCAAATGGAGAGACTCCATAGATGATTACAAAGTTTGAAAACTTGTAATATATATTGGAAAAGATACATTGAAACACAATGAACCTTATTCTCTCTAACAACTTTGAATTCTTGAGTAGTGACTTCTGTTAAAGTGTGGTGATGATGCGAGAAGATTGTTGTTTCAATGATCAAGTCTTGTCTGATGCAGTTACTTGCCAAGAAATCCCTAACTTTTGCCTAAGTTTCCCTTGCGGGTTTTCAAACTAGAGGGAGAATTTATTCTGTTTATGTCTCTTATTTTTGCCTAGACCGCCATTTCGGGGTTTTAGCCTACTGAGACACTCCTTTTTGCCTAAGCCACCCTTTTGGGTTTTCGACTTAGTGAGTTGTTCTTTTATTTCTTTAGGCGGAGTATTTCTTGACTGCATCAGCATTCATAGGACGTGGGAACTCCTCTCCATCCATGGTTTCAAGAATCAATGCACCGCCAGAGAAGGCTTTCTTGACAACATATGGGCCTTCAAAATTAGGAGTTAACTTTCCCCTGGAATCAGCGTTAAAAGACATGATCTTCCTGAGCATGAGGTCCCCTTCTCTGAATTCACGAGGCTTGACCTTCTTATCAAAACCTTTATTCATTCTCTTCTGGTATAACTTACCATACACAAAGCCGTCATTCTCTTTTCTTCAATCAAATTCAACTGGACAAACCTGTTTTGGACCCATCAATCCTATGATAACTCGGTTTCCATTATCACACGTAAAGATGGAATTTAAACCTCAACGGGGAGCACTGCTTCCATGCCATACACAAGAGAGAACGGGGTTGCCCCTGTTGAAATGCGGACATATGTTCGATACCCATGAAAAATAAAAGGGAGTATCTCATTCCAATCTTTATAAGTAACAACCATTTTCTGGATGATTTTCTTGATGTTTTTATTAGCAGCTTCAACAGGCTTAGTCATCTTTGACTTGAAAGGAGATGAATTGTGATGGACAATCTTGAATTCTTCATAAAGTTCTGTCATCATCTTATTAATCAAATTCGAGCCGTTGTTGGTGATAATCCCGCTTGGCACACCATACCGACATATAAGATTGTTCTTGATAAAGCATACTACCACCTGCTTAGTGACATTAGCATATGAAGCTACTTCCACCCATTTGGTGAAGTAGTCTATTGCCACCAAGATAAAATGATTTCCATTCGACGCCTTTGGTTCAATCATTCCAATCATGTTAATACCCCGCATATAGAAAGGCCACGAGGAAGAAATAACATTGAGAAGTGTCGGAGGCACATGAATTTTGTTAGCATAAATTTGACACTTATGACAATTCTTTGAAAATTTATATAATTCTTATTCCATTGTCAGCCAATAATAACCTTCCCTAAGCATCTTCTTCGCCATTGAATTTCCATTGGCATAGGTACCAAAGGAACCTTCATAGATTTCATGCATCAACATGTCTGCTTCATGTCTATCCACGCATCTGAGCAAGATTATATCATAATTTCTTTTGTATAGCACATCTTCATTGAGGAAAAAGCTACCTACCAAAATTTTCAATGTCTTCCTATCTTTATTTGATGCACCAGCCGGGTATTCCCGAGTCTGAAGAAAATGGTTGATATCATATTACCAAGGTTTCTCATCTGACATTTCCTCTGTTTCAAACTCATGAGCCGGTCTATCCAAGCGTCACACTGTGATACGAGGCACATCATTCCAAGTATTTACTTGATATATAAAGGCCAAAGTTGCCAAAGCATCCGCCATTTGATTTTCATCTCTGGGAATATGATGCAATTCAACTTTATTAAAGAAGGGTAATAATCTTCTAGCATAGTCTTTGTAAGGAATCAAGCCAGGGTGATGAGTATCCCATTCTCCTTTAATCTGATTTATTACTAAAGTTGAATCGCCATACACATCTAGGATTTTGATTGAGATCAATAGCCACCTTGAGACCCATGATACAAGTTTCATACTTTGCCATATTATTTGTATAATCAAATGTCATCCTTGCAGTAAAAGGAATCTGTGACCCGTGAGGAGAGATAATCACAACACCAATTCCTTTCCCATAAGCATTCACAGCTCCGTCAAACATCATACCCCACCTATATTCAGGATCAGGACCTTCCCCAGGAAAAGGTTCATCACAATATTTTATTTTCAGAAACATAACATCCTCATCAGGGAAATCAAATTTAACAGACTGATAATCATCAACCGGTTGGTGAGCAAGATAATTTGCTAACATATTACTTTTTATAGCCTTCTGAGTATGGTATTCAATATCATATTCAGACAACAGCATCTTCCAACGGGCAATTCTCCCATTAAGAGTCGGCTTTTCAAAAATGTACTTAATTGGATCCATTTTGGAAATTAACCAAGTAGTATGATTCAACATATATTGCCGCAATTGCTTTGCCACCCATGCCAGAGTGCAACATGTCTTTTCCAGCATAGAATACTGTGACTCACAGTCAGTAAACTTTTTGCTGAGATGATAAATGGCATATTCCTTCTTCCCTGTTTCTTCTTGTTGTCCCAAAATAAAGCCCATAGAATTATCTAACACTGTCAGATACATAATCAATGGTCTTCCTTCACAAGGAGGGAGAAAGATAGGAGGTTCAAGAAAATATTCTTTAATACTTTCAAATTTCCTCTGGAAATCATTTGTCCATACATAACCTTGATCTTTCTTTAACAACTTAAATATCGGTTCACACATTGTAGTCATATGGGTGATAAATCGGGAAATGTAATTCAGATGCCCAAGAAAACCTCTAACTTGCTTTTCAGTTCTTGGTGCTGGCATTTATTGAATTGATTTGACTTTATCAGGATTGACTTCAATTCCTTTTCTGCTAACAATGAAACCTAACAATTTCCCTGATCGAACACCGAAAGTGCATTTATTTGGATTCAAGCGGAGACGGTGCTTCCTCAAATGCTGAAACAGTTTCAACAAGTCTTCTATATGCCCTTCTTCGATCTGGGAGTTGGCAATAATATCATCAAAATATACCTCAATTTCCTTGTGCATCAGATCATGGAATAGGGTTTTCATAACCCTCTGGTACGTTGCACCAGCTTTCTTCAACTCGAAGGGCATCACTTTGTAACAGAATGTTCCCTAGGGTGTGATAAACGTTGTTTTTTCCATGTCCTCATAAGCCATTCTAATTTGATTATATCTGGAAAATCCGTCCATGAACGAGAATACTTTAAATTTTGTTGTACTATCAACCAACATATCAAAACGTGGTAATGGAAAATCATCTTTTGGACTAGCTTTGTTTAAATCTCTATAATCTACGCACATGTGAACTTTTCTGTTTTTCTTTGGTACTGGGACAATATTGGAAATCCACTGAGGGTACAGTGATGTCACAAGAAAAGCGGCATTAATCTGCTTTAAACTTATTCTTTAATTTTCACTGCCATATCAGGGTGAGTTCTTCTCAATTTCTGCTTGATTGGTGGGCACTCTGGCTTGAGCGGCAAATAATTTTCCACAATATCCGTATACAAACCAGGCATGTCTTTGTATGACCAATCAAAAATATCCACATATTCTTTCAACAATTCAATCAACCTGCTCTTTACGTAGGGATGCAACAATGCTCCAATCTTGACTTCCTTCGGATCTTCCTCTGAACCCAAATTGATCACTTCCAATGGCTCTTTATATGGCTGAATGGAACTTTCCTCGGGCTCAAGCAACCGTGAAACCTCCTTTGGGATTTCATCATACTCTTCTTCTTCGGCCACATACACAGGATATTGAAAGTTGGGAGAGGGTGCAGGGTCATTGTATTCAACGGGTCTTTTAATTAATCTGCACATATGATTTATGATTGCATTTAGACTCCGACACATAGAGCAAGTGATTATGCAGATTACCATTATTTATTTATTTTTAAAGCTTTTTTTATTACCATTTTCCAAGAAAAAGTAAGAAAATAAAGAAACAAGTTGGGAATCAAAGACAACTTTTATTATTGATTTAAAGATCAAAGCAAACAGATAAGCCCATACAATATCAACTTTCACCTTGGGCAGAGTGAAAGATTTTGAAAAGATTAACAAAAAAATGAATTACTTTGAGACATGAATGCAAGAGGGAACATCGATGGTGATCCAATTTTGGACCCTAACTCCATACGTCACATAGTTCGGCATCTTCTGCTTTGCTTCTTGTTCCACAATGGCATTGATCCCAGGAACATTTGGATAAAGATAACCTCCGCTACAAAAGATATATTAATATTTGCCCAAAGAAGACTTCGACTTCATGTTCTTGCCTTTATCATTCTTCACATAGAATCCCAAACCAGCTATATTCTTATTCACATGTGGATCAACAATCTCCCCCCATACTTTACTTGGGTCATTGCGCACTACCTGTTGAGCATCTTTAAACGAAGCTATAGAATTCTCATTTCCCCTTATATTATTAATAGATAAAGCTTAGAACTGAGTTCCAACAGCAGCTTCATCTACTTCCACAACACTAAAAGAGGATAAATGTGATATCAACGATGCCTGTTATCCATTTATGATAACCATATTTCCTTCACGCACAAACTTCAACTTCTGGTGTAAAGTTGAAGTGACAGCTCCTGCCTTATGTATATGTGGTTTCCCTAGTAAACAGCTGTAAGCGGGCACAATATCCATAACTTGGAAAGTAATCTGAAACAAGTGTGAACCTATGTGAATAGGCATATCTACTTCTCCAGTGACAGACTTCCTTGATCCATCGAAAGCTTTTACAATTATGCCACTTGGGCGCACGGGAGCTCCTTGGTACTTCAACTTCATAAGCGTTCTCCTCGATATAACATTTAAACCAGACCCATTATCAATCAACACATTGGATAATGAATCGTTCTTGTAGTTCATGGAGATATGGAGAGCCAAGTTATGATTCCTTCCTTCATCGAGAAATTCGTCATCACAAAAACTCAGGTTATTACAGGATGTAATATTCCCTACTACACTGCTGAATTGGTCCAAAGGCATATCACTTTCCATGAAATCTCGATCCAATACTCTCATCAAATATTTCCTGTGGGAAGAAGACTTCATTAGTACGGCTAGAATAGATATATTTGATGAGGTCTTCAACAATTGATCCACGATCCTGTAGTCGCTCATCTTGATAATCTTCAATATATTATCCACATTTTTTTCGAGAGTAGTACCACTAGATTCCCCCACTACTTTCTTGGGTTTAACACTATCAACAATCTTCTTATCAGCGCTAACATTCCCTCGATTGATAGGTGCAAAAACACGGCCACTACGGTTTACTTGGCTGGCTTCAGCAATATTTTTAACATCGGACAAAGGTTGGATGGGAACTTCCATACCATCCTTCAGAATTGTAGCATTGTATTTATATGGCACGGCCTTGTTTGACTCATAAGTAACAGGACCCAGAAAACAAATCACCACTGGAGAAATAGTTGGCTTGCTATGATAATCAATCTCAATATGGGCGGGAACACCGAAACAAGGCACAATAAAATTCACCCCCTCTTCAGAATACTTAGGCATCACAGAATCATCACTGGAAAACACTTCTTTATCTGAGGAAAAGAATCCATCTGCAGAAGCATACTCATCATCTGACACAGTCTCATCCAAGAAATCTATAATCACATTAATCTCATTGTAATCATCTCTATCGCCTGAAATATTGATAGTAACATTGTCCAATAACAATTGAATACCCCTTTTCACAAAGGAACAACCCCGAGAATCTATGCAGCAGACTCGACAAGACCCATAATGGTGTTCTTCTTGACCATCCATGTGACATAAGGTAGCGTGCAACTGCACCAAATCATCATGCATATAATTCATGTCAAAATTCTGGAATTCCCCGGGACATCCGTAGACCATATTCACATCTTCCTTGTACTCTGCCCTATGCCTAATTATATGAATGAGGCCTTCGTCCATCATTCCTGAAGATCATCCTTTATCTTGTCACACCCCTGTATATCTGTACTGCAAATACCACAACCAGCATGGTCATGCATATAGTAACTAAACTCGCAGCGGTCGGCATACATCTTTACCAAATCTCCTCTAACTAGGTTGATATCAAAAATCCAGAAGTCCCCTGGACAACCAGCAACCATGTTTACCGTATTTGCTCCTCCATGCTTTGGAAAAGGATTATCTTTCACATTAGGGACAACATCTTTAAAGGATAAAAGGCCAAATCTCACCATCTTTTGTACTTTAGATTTCAAAGGGTAACAATTCTTAACATTGTGCCCTGGTGCTCCCTGATGGAAAACGCATATCTGGTCTGCCTTATAATACCACGGAAAAGGTGATGGTATAGTAGGGGGTTGCCTGGTCTAAACCAAATTCTTTTGAATTATTGCCGGGAGTAATTCTGCATAACTCTTGGGGATAGAGTCAAAAGGCTCTCTCTTCTGATTATTCCCCTGATTTCCCTGAGGGGATGGTCTCTGATAAGCAATTGTGGTCGGAGCCACATTGACAACTGGAGTTACGGAAGCAACCTATTGGTGGCGCTGATGATTTCTTCTAGGAGGATTAACCCTTCTTTCTTAAATGACAGCATTTGTATTTCCTTATTTATTCTTAGAAAATCCGTATGATGGTTGCTTCGTACTATTAGAATTTTCACCTCTTGTCAAACAACCCTTTCTCACAACTTCTTCCAAAAGAACACCCATGCTCACCATTTCGGTAAAATCACTTGGTGCACTCGCCACCATTATTTCATATTAGAAGGCACCTAGAGTCTTCAGGAAAATCTTCGTCATCTCTTTCTCTTCCATTGGAGGAATCACTTGGGCGGCTAACTCACGCCATCTCTGTGCATAACCCTTAAATGACTCATTGTCTTTCTGGAACATTGCCCTGAGTTGATTACGGTCAGGTGCCAAGTCTACATTATAGTTGTACTGTCTAATAAAAACTTCACCCAAGTCGTTGAAAGTATGAATGTTGGCACTATCCAAGCTCATATACCACTTCAATGCGGCACCAGCCAAACTATATTTAAAAAAATGAATTAACAAGCGTTGATCATCAGTGTGAGTAGACATCCTTCTTACATACATCACAAGGTGAGTTCGAGGACAAGTATTGCCCTTGTATTTCTCAAATTTCGGTACTTTGAACTTTTTAGGTATTTTCACGTTTGGAACCAAACAAAGATCATTCACATTCTGCCCAAACAATTCTTTTCCTCTGAGTGCCTTCATCTCTTTCTGCATCTTATCAAACTGATCCTGGAAATCATACATCCGATCATAGAAACCCAAGCTTTCACTTGGTGGAGGAACATGATGATAAACTTCATCATTAACAAATGGCATAGAATTCACCGAAGGAGGTGCAAGATAATGAGTCTCACTTATAACAATAGGAGTAATATGCACCACATCAGGTACAGGAGTAGCAGCAGCTTGAACAATTGGAGCAGCTGGAGTATCAAAATTAAAACCTTCTGACATGAAGTTTTCTGGCATTCCCCATGGATAACCCTGAGGCATACGATTCTGAGTAGCAGTAACTAGGGGAACAGAAACAGGAACTGATGGACCTTCAGAAGCAAATGTTGTTTGTTGAGGCTGAGCAAGTGGTGGCTGATTTTGAACAGCCACCAATGATTCCATCAAAGAAGACAAGTTATTCATACCGGCCTTCAGAGCAGTAACCTCGTCGCGCAACTCGCGATTTTCCTGTTTGATATTCTCCATTTTCTTCTTGGAATTAGCTCGAGTATTATACTGGTGAGACAACTTGCTAAACGAAGTAGAGAAATTCAGTAAGACACTTGGGTATGAACACAAATGCAAGAAGTATGCACAAGATGATGTATGATATGAAATGCACATGATTTATTTTATTATTAAGTCAAGGAACTCAAAGATTTTATAGACAATTTGCAAATATTAAAGTACTAACATATTTTGAAATACTGAATATCTCATTATAATAATCTTCAAAATGGATTACAATTTTTCAGTGTAAGTTTCAACAATCCCAAGTACAAAAGAAGATAGAATCTAAAAATCCTAAGAAAGAAAAGCTGATGAAGATCACTCCAGACGCTGACGCTTTCCTGTGAGTCTTGAAATATGAGCCTTCATCTACTTGTTCTCTTTCGCATACCTGTCGGTAACCTCTTTCCCATCACCAGAGCTGGGAAGTGAATGACCAAGTCCTAACTGAGCGTTAGAGGAAAATAAATCCTCTTGCTTCTCCATCATCTCTACAACATGACTCTCAAGAATCTTAATTAGGTCATTCTTCTCCTTCAAGTCTTCCTGGTAGGATATCTTTAAAGTCAGACACTTATTCTTCCAAACCTCCTTCTCCTGTTGCATCCTGACTAGGGCGAGCTGAAGCTTTTCCACATCATCTAAAGGGGGATGAGTGGTCTTCACAAACATATCAGGCATAGGTGCTTCACGGGAATACAAAATCTTTAATTGAATTGCCCTTGCTTGTACCCACTGAAGATAAGGCTCCAAAGAAGCACCCCCTCTAGGTCCCAAGTCCTTTCTACTCTTCCTGTAAATATGACGCTAAGCCTTTGAAATCATCTCCTTAGCTTCCTTATGATTCTCTCCCTCTTTAAGAAAGAAACCACTCAGATGAATACTATTTGGCTTATCCATCATCGGATATCCAATTTGTCGTCGTTCAAGAACAGGATTGTAGTCAATTCCTCCCTTTGTACCAAGAAGAGGTACATTGGGGAAACTACCACAACTATCGACAATATCTACATCATGGTAAGCCTGATTGTACCAAACAATATCTGAATGAGTAAGGGCAATAATCTTTGGTTCCCAACGAGGTTCCTTTCTGACATCCCAGAAAGCATCAGACCGAGGCAAGTGAGAAATAAACCACTGATACAACAAAGGCGTGCAACATATGATCATCCCTCCATGATAAGAATCCTGAAGATGAGTAGATTAATAAGCATCACCTAATAATGTAGGAACTAAATTCCCTATCAAAGAGATCCTGATGGAATTGACGTCCACAAAGTTGTCGATGTTCAGAAATAAGAACAACCCATAAGCAAGTAGAGCAAAGATGGCCTCAAAAGTAACCGTACTCTTCATTCTAGAAAAGTAGCAAGCTTTATTCAATAAGAACTAAGCAGATAATCCTCTAATTCCTCCTTTGGTAGTCATGTGGGCTTCAACCTCAGACTTTCCCAAATGAACCAAAGCAGCAATCTCATGAGATTTTGGCTCCCCCTCCAAGAAGTATCAATACAATGCTGACCTTGCACTAACTCGTGTGCAATTACAAAATATGTCCATGGACTCGAATGAAGTGTTCAAAGAATATTCCCAAAAGTGGAGAGTTATAGTCAGAAGAAAATAACCTCCTTTGTCTGACAGGGAGCTGGTTGATATGTTCACGGGAACTTTGACAAGGCCATTATTTAACCATCTGATTGGAAGTTCCTCATTTGGTTTCACCGAGCTTATTCTAATTGGAGAACGTGTCAAAAGTGGTATCAAGAGCAGAAAAATTCCAGCGACTGCATCTTTAATTGCTGTGAAGAAGACATTCAGTGGTAAGAAGGATACCAATGTTGTTTATGGCTAGAAGAGCCATGTTATAAGTGATTGGAACCAATATGTAGGAGCTGTGTTAATTTCTAATTCTACGCCTGTGCAACAACAACAACAAGGCAATCAGTGTAGGTCAGACGCTCCGAGAAGATCATTTATGAAGATCGGTATGCCATTGTCTCAGGCATTGCCACATTTACTGAAAGCAGAGCTGATAACATTGAGGGAGCCTCCTCAGAACCCCAAAACCTCATCTCCTCGTTATAATCCAAATCCTAAGTGGGCCTACCATTCCAACAGTCCTGAGCACGACACTAATAACTGTTGGGCTCTGAATAACAAAATTTAGGATATGATTGATAATAAAGAGATTGAGTTCTATCCTCCAGAGACCCCGAATGTGATTATTGTACAAATTCCGAAACATGACAAAGGCATAAGTTCTATCGATGATATTTGTTATGTTGCTACTGTAAGCGATTTGGTTACTCTCCTCCCAGTTATCAAGAAGAATTTGTTGCAGGCCGGTTTATTTCCAGGTTGTATTGAAAGATGTCACTGTTGTGCAACCCAGCCCAATGGCTGCAATTTACTGAAGGAAGGCATTCAAACCCTAATGAACAATCATATAATTCTGGTTGAGAAGATTCCGTCTACTGAAAATCTGTTTCAAGAATTTTTTGTAATTTTTGGAACCCCTGTTAGGATCACTTCCAAGGGTCCTGTAAGGATCACTGCCAATCCAAAAGATCCTCCTCTAATCATCACTACACCTGGACCTATCCTATATTCTTTATATAAAGCTATTCCTTGGAATTATGGATCCAATGTCTACTACCATGGCGTCAAGCAAGAACTACTAACTATTGAAGATGAAAGTGTTAAAACTACTAATTCCAACATTGACAATATTGCTAGGACCAGTAAGGTTACTAGAGGCGGAAGGATTTTATCTCCGGAAATCTCTCTAAAGACTATTGCTACACCTGTTAAAGTTACCGCTACCGGGTCAACTTCTGAGACTCGGGGCAAAGAGGAAATAACAGAGTCTACCCATACAGAGGCCCCTAAAGAAGTTACAATTGAAGACACTACTAGACAAGAGTTGGAAGAGGTATTGAATATTATCTGCAATAGTGATTACAAAATGGTTGAACAGTTGGGGCAGACCCCATATAAGATCTCCATGTTATCCCTGTTATTGTGTTCTAAAGCCCATGCACAAGATTTAGTGAAGTTTTTGAAGACTGCTCACGTGCCACAAGAAATTTCTGCCGACCAATTTGAGAACTATGTTGCTAGCCTGATAACTGATAATGAGTTAGGCTTTTCTAATGTCGATTTGATTTCTGAGGGAAGAAACCACAACAAGGCCATGTATGTCTCCATTGAATGCAGGGTCACTACTATAGCTCTTGTATTGATTGAAACTGGTTCCTCGTTAAATGTTCTACCGAAGGGCACCCTCGATAGACATGATTGCGAAGGGGTTGTACCGAAACTTAGTGATATTCTAGTGAGGGCCTTTGACGGTTCAAAGAGGATGGTACATGAAGAAGTGGATCTTCCGATCAAAGTATGTTCACAAGTCTTCGAATCTACCTTTTATGCCATGGATATTAAATCTTCTTATTCTTGTTTACTGGGATGCTCCTGGATTCATGGGGCAGGGGCTGTTGCCTCAATCCTACACAAGAAGCTGAAATATTCTGTGAACGGAAAGGTTGTCACAGTCTGTGGTATAGAAGAGTACATGGTCAGTCACTTGAACTCATTTCAGTATGTAGAGATGGACAGCGAATTCATCGAGACTCCTTATCAGACTTTTGAAGTCATCCATACTACTTCTACTAAAGAAGTCTCTGCCATTCCCAAAGATACCAGGGTACCGCCCAGAATGGCTTCCTTGAAAGATGCTAAAGTTGTTGTAGAAGAAGGTGGTTGTAATACTTGGGGTCAGCTTCCTAACATTCCATATAAATATGACAAAATTGGTTTGGGTTTCACTGCAGAGGGTTAGAGGGTTGTTCGTCGTGCTCATGCTGGAAGGCCATCATTCTGTGTCGGTAACAACGGAGTCAACATGATAAAAGATGCTGACAGTGATTATAATATTGACAGTTGGATCTTAACTACCATTGGCAATAGGCTTACAACTGGAAGGTCGAAGACATTATCTCTATTTCCTTTAGTCAGGAGTTATAGTTACTTTCTGTTTTTATTGCATTCAAAGTTTGGTTATGTAATCTTTTAAAACAATGATTTTAAGCCTTGTGTCTTACTCGGGCACAATGGTTCGTTTGTTAAGGGTTATCATTTCATAAACATATTTTAATCTAATAAAATCATTGTACGTTTTGCATTCAAATTTTGTCCTCTGTCTTTCTTTTTACTTTTATCACTTTCAAATAGCTATGTGTTCTTACACCCACCCACATAATAAATTGCAGATCCACATCCAGTCTAGATCCCGTTGATAATGATTATGTTATTGCCACTTATGACTTTGAAAATACGATCTACCAAGCCGAGGAAGAAGGTGATGAAGATTGTGAAATACCTAGAGAAATTTCCAGATTGTTAGTGCAAGAGGAAAAGGCTATTCAACCACATGAAGAGTCAGTCGAGGTTGTAAACTTGGGTTCTGAAACAGACATGAAAGAAGTCAAGATATGCGCCAACCTAGAGGACAGTGTCAAGAACAGATTGATTCAGATGTTACATGACTATGTTGAGATCTTTTCTTGGTCGTACGAAGACATGCCAGGGCTCGATATTGATATTATGGTTCACCGTCTGCCGATGAAAGAGGGTTGTTCTCAAATTAAACAAAAGGTTCCTCGAATGCGTCCCGAGATGTTAGAAAAGATCAAGGATGAGGTTATGAAACAATTCAATGCATGTTTCTTGGCTGTTACATCCTATCCTCAACGGGTTGCAAATGTCATTCTGGTACCGAATAAAGATGGAAAAGTACGTATGTGTGTGGACTACAAAGATCTGAATAGGGAAAGCCCCAAAGATGACTTCCCACTTCCAAATATTGATGTTTTGGTTGACAACACTACTCAACACAAGGTATTATCCTTCAAGGACAGTTTCTCGAGTTATAATGAGATCAAGATGGCACCTAAAGACATGGAGAAAACAACCTTCGTCACACAGTGAGGCACTTTCTGTTATAAGGCTATTCCTTTTGGTTTGAAGAATGTCAGAGCCACATATGAGCATGCCATGGTAGCTTTATTCCATGACATGATCCATCACGAGATAAAGGTCTACATCAACAACATGATAGCTAGATCCCAGACTGAAGAAGAACATCTTGACCATTTACACAAGCTGTTTAAAAGGTTGAAGAAGTATAAGTTGAGGTTGAATTCGAACAAGTGCACCTTTGGGGTGAGGTCTGGTAAGCTACTAGGTTTTGTTGTTAGCGGTAAAGGTATTGAAGTTGACCCCGCCAAGGTTAAAGCTATTCAAGAAATTCATGCTCTCTATACTGAGAAGGAAGTCAAAGGTTTCTTAGGATGACTGAATTACATTGCCGGATTCATTTCTCATTTAACCGCTACTTGTGAGTTGATCTTCAAGCTGCTGAAGAAAGATCAGATAATAAAATGGAACGTCGACTGCCAAATAGCCTTTGACAAGATCAAGGAGTACCTCCAAGAACCTCTGATTCTGATGCCACCAGTTGAAGGAAGACCTCTAATTATGTACCTAACAATGCTAGAGAACTCAATGGGGTGTGTACTAGACCAACATGACGAGTCTGGTTGAAAAGAGCATGCAATATAATACCTTATCAAAAATTTTATTGATTGTGAAACAAGATACTCACTGCTCAAGAAAACTTGATGCGCTTTGGCATGTGCTGCTCACCGACTAAGACAATATATGTTATCTCATACTACTTTATTGGTCTCTAAAATATATCCCATCAAATACATATTCGAGAAGCCAGCACTCTCCGGAAGAATAGCCAGATGGAAAATTTCCTTGACAGAATATGACATTCAGTACACCACTCAGAAAGCAATCAAACGAAGTGTACTGTCCAATCATTTGGCTCATCAAGCTATAAACGACTACCAATCTATGAGTTTCGAGTTCCCGAACAAGAACATTATGCTAGTTACAGATTGTGTAGAACCTGGACCGTATGAAGGACCTGATCCAGGATCTCGATGGGATATGGTTTCGAAGGAGCTTCTAATTCACTTGGCAACGGAATCGATGATGTAATTATCTCTCCCAAGGCTTTCCATATGCCCTTTACCTCCAAATTATGCTTTGAGTGTACCAACAATATGGTCGAATACGAAGCATGCATCATGGCCATTAGAGCTTCTATTTACCTAAGAATCAAGTTCTTGAATGTATATGGGGACTAGGCTCTGGTAATCAGTCAAATCAAGGGATAATGGGATACGAAGCATCCAAATATCATTCCTTATCGGGAACATGTGATGACCTTTATCCCGTACTTCCAGGAAATCACTTTTTAGAACATCCCGAGATAAGAAAATCAGTTGGCAGATGCATTGGCTACCATGTCATCCATGTTCAAGTTCAGGTTGGACAACAAGGTTCCTCGAATTACTATCGAAACATTAGACAAACCGGCGCACTGCTATGAAGTTGACGCTGGCAAAGTAGAAGAGAAGCCTTGATTTTACGAAGTAAAAAAATACCTTGAGGCTAGAGAATATCCTGAGGGTGCATCTATAAATGACAAGAAATTCCTACAGAGGTACTCTGCTAAGTTCTTCCTGAGCAATGGGATTTTGTACAAGAGCAATCATGATTCATCTCTGCTTAGTTGTACGGACAAGAAGGAAGCTGAGAAAATTATGGAAGATATGCACAAAGGTATCTTTGGTAATCATTCTAGTGGGCACACTATGGCTAAGAAGATTCTGAGAGTGGGTTACTATTGGTCGACTATGGAAACCGATTGCCATCACCACTCAAGAACTTATCACAAATGCCATATCTATGCAGACAAAGTACATGTGCCTTCGGTCCCTCTGAATGTCTTGATTGCTCTTTGGCCATTTGAAATATGGGGCATTGATATGATTGGAGATATTAGGCCTACATCTTCCAATGGACATCATTTTATACTCGTCGCCATTGATTATTTTACGAAGTGGGTTGAAGCGGCCTCATTCGCCTCCGTTACCAAGAATGTCATCGCCTGGTTCATTAAGCACATCTTCATCTGTCGTTATGGCATCCATGAGAGGATTATCACAAACAATGGTACCAACCTCAACAACACCATGTTCACTGAACTATGCATGAAGTTCAAGATCAACCACCACAACTCTTCTCTGTATCGACCAAAGATGAATGGCGCAGTGGAAGCAGCCAATAAGAATGACAAGAAGATTATATAGAAGATGACAGTAACATATAAAGATTGGCATGAGATGTTACCATTCGCTCTTCATGGTTATCGCACCTCAGCTCGACCTTCAACTGGGGAAACCCCATTTTCTCTGGTCTATGGTATGGAGGTTGTCCTACCTGTCGAAGTTCATATTCCTTCTCTAAGAATTATGAAAGAGGAAGATTTAGACAAAAACGAATGGACTCAGACTAGGTTGGACCAGTTGAATTTGATTGACGAGAAAAGGCTTATCAATGTCTGTCACGGTTAGATGTATCAGAAGCGTATGATCAAAGCCTTCAACAAGAAAGTCAAGCATCAAGTATATCAGGTTGGGGACTTAGTAATAAAGTGCATCATCCTACCGCAAGGTGAACCCAAGGGAAAATGGACTCCCACCTATGAAGGGGCATTTGTAATCAAGAAGATATTTTTGGGCGGCGCTATGATTCTTACTACCATGGAAGGTGATGATTTTCCGCACCCTGTGAATGCTGATATAGGCAAAAGATACTACGCATAAAAATTACCCGCTAGGTTGACTGAACTAGGAAAAAATTAGGGCATCCCGGCGAACCAAAAGGTTTCGGGCAAAAATCAGGGATATATATATATATATATATATATATATATATATATATATATATATATATATATATATATATATATATATATATATAAAGATTGTACACCCAACAAGTTGAAAACCTAAAAAGGTGGCTTGGGCAAAAAAGGGTATCCCGGTGGACTGAAAACCCGAAAGGGTGTTCCAGGAAAAAGTTAGGGATTAAAGCATACGACTATGTCCTGTTGGACCACTTATAGAAAGCTTTATTACCAAATGTCAAGTTCGAATGGTACAAATCAATTTAGTCAGCTTCTTTCAACAACAAGGGATGAGATGCTCGAAGATATGGAGCAATAGCATAGTTGAAACCCGACGAGATTATTTCCACATAGCTATTTTTCTTTGTTTTACTTTATAGTTCACGACGATCTCCTCTTACTAGGATTTCTGTCTCTTTGTACTAAATATATTGTTTATAGGCAAATTATCAATACAAATATTGTTTCAAAATTCAAATTTTCGCTTTACTTTTATGGTTTTATTCGCAAAAATGTCCAATGATTAAATTGAATGAACATATACATATGAATATGATTATTGTTAACAAATATATGCATAAAAATAGGAATAAAGTATTTACTCAAGACTCTAGGAGTTGGGATAATGTTCAAGTCATCCGCAAATCCCCTCTGAGCAACCTCCATGGGATTACCCCCGCAGAGTCAACTTCACAAGCTCGTATTCAACAAATATACATTCCCCCGTGAGTATAACATGCCTTAAGACAGGAATTGTGGCATCTTCCAGCAATTAACCTGGTCATACTCCCCAACAGATCCCCCTAACGGATAAAGAAGTATGATCCTTTCCTCGACAATGTCGCCAACCTACATAGTCCCAATCATCATCAGATATTATGTCATCAACACTATTCACAGGAATTCTCTTCCCTAGTGAGTTTATTTCTCAAAAACTATGAAATCCTCTGCAGCATTATATTCCCCAACAAGGCTCATTTCCTTAGCGGAGTATTTCTCTAGCAGGGTTTATTTCCCCAACACAATATAGTCTCCTCAACTTAAGTCTATTCCTCTGACTACTAAAAATCACTGGTAAAATTCTTCTCTCTAGTGAAGGACAGTCTAGACAATTATCCCAAGAGAGTTGTTACGAAATTTGAAATCGGGCCAGATATCGTTTAACTCTATCCTCCCCAGATGAGTCAACATCCATATTAGAAACTCGGTCAGATGGCACCTCAGTTATCCATCTCTTTTATCTCCGGTCATGGTATATAAGAATTAAAATTCCCCAGTAGAGCGATGAACGACCAATGTTCTTGAACTCTTCTCCCCGAGCAGAAGTTAACATCTCCTAGTGGAGTTTCCTCAAACAGCAAGCAGGAATCCCCAGCGAAAATATGCCAGGCATGGTTGAAGATTACACCTATTCTTCATTCCCAACGACCATCAGGGATTTATCTTCCCCAGTCAAAGATGTTATAAAAAGCTACTGATACGTTCCAGTAACATCCCACATTCATACATTATTTAAAAATATCATAACATATGCATACGAAACGCATATGACACTCTCATTTACTTTGATAACATCATTACATAGTGCATTACATATATCATGACATTACATACAACTAACTTTTTATATTTTCAGGTAAAAGTCTACAAACAAGCGAATATCATCAATTATTCTCAAATTGATCGCAAATTAATTCCATGGTTCTTCATATTCCCCCAAGAATTCTCATTCCAAATTTCAAGCCTTGCATCACAAGTTTGCTCAGTCAATAGCTCAGATAACTGAAAATCAATTGTATTGGACAAAAAGTCAACTATGGTCAACATATAGTCAAACTTCAAGAGTTTTGGTCAACATCAACATTTTTAAGTGATATTCATCATTTGATCAAGGGTTGATCATTATTCCTCAAGAAAAACCCTCAAATCATCAAAAGTCAAAAGTTTCCAAATTAGGGTTTCCTTAGGAGAAGTCTACTAAACTTTGACCAAGCAAAACTTTCACATGCTTCATCAACTTTTCCCCAACCAAAGCTCATTTTGAAGGAAATTCAATTCTCTACAACTTTGTATCAGTAAGCTCAAGTCCAAAAAGTGCATCATTTGAGAGATATAAGTCAATATATTACAGGTCATTTCAAAAGTCAACAAAAAGACACTTTTTGTCAAGGCAACTTACATCAAGATAAAGTATCCAAATGCAAAAATGATCAAACAAAAGATTGTAAAGGACATCTTAAGCTTTCCAAAAATTCAAATATGACCTTCAAAAGATGAAAATTGAATGAGTTATGACCAGTGTAAGTTGGGAAATTTTGAGCAAATACATGAAGTTGAAATTGAGCAAATTTGAGATTTTTGGACTTTTGGGCCATTGTTTTGAAGTCCAAGTGTGTGTTATACTTTTTATACACATCATTTTTCACTCATGCACCCTTTGACCTCTTTATTTTATTTAGTTTTTATTTTATAATTTATGTCAAAATTAAATGAAATAATATAAGGCCTTTCTTACAAGGTCCAAGTCCATAAATCTCTGACCTAATTCCATATTATATAATCCCATTGTCTTCATACAAGCAGGACACTAAACCTTGCCTCACAAACTTGTCAAAAAAGATCAAATTTTTTCAAGAACCCTAAAATCTTGAAACCCTTATCACAAACCCTCTCACTACAAAACAACCATCCCATTCACTCCTAGCAATCATACAGGGTAAGGTTGGATCGACTTTAATGTTCCAAAGCTCATGAAAACGCCATACATGCATCTCCGATTTCATAAAGTTTGCCAAATTCATATTTTAATTTTTGTTTCATTTTAAGCCATACTAATGTTATTAACATACTTCTGAGATGTATTTGAACAGGCTTGGATCATCATAATAATCCCATGCATGCTAAATCGTGAACCACCATTGTTGCATCGATCCATGCATTTTTCTTTATAACTCAGAAACCATTAATTTTTAGACCAAAACAATCCTTCCATTGAACTCGCAACCCTCGATTTAGGGGGTAGGATGTTTTTGGGTTACTAATTCTATGTATTTTGCAGGTTTGGTAAAAGAGGGAAACCGTAGAAGACAATCGGAGCTAGGGCACCGGCGCCTCTCCGGTTCAAAAGTTTTATTTATATTATATATTTATTTGATATAATTTAATGGATCTACAGCCGTCCCAGCGGTAGAAGCATGCACATTAAGTCATTGGTGTCAAAGAGCTTGGGTTCGGTCTAGCCTTTTTTCACTTATTTTCATAACATTTCCATATTTTGCAGGGTTAATTACAAAACATGTTGAACCTGTTTCCTATCACCAAGGCGCGCTTGGCCCAGTGGTGAAGGTGTTGGTTGATGTTTTCAAGGGCATGGCCTCAACACCAACCCCTACCCCTTTAATTATTTTACATAATTCTCTATTCTTCTTGCTCTTGTCTTTCCTTTTCTTCATTATTTTTACAAAAAACCAAATACTTTTCACAAACCTTTGATTTTTCTTAACAAACCCTAATTTAATTTTAGGTTTTTTTTAGTTAATCAACCCTAATTTAATTTTTTAGGTTTTCTTAATTAAATTAAAGTCAACTTAGGTTTTAGTGTTTTGTTAAATTTAATTAACTAAATTTTTTTAATTAATTAAAATCAATTAGGTTTTAGGTTAATCATTAAAATAATAACAAATTTTTTTTCTAATTATGTATCTGCTTACAGTTTGTAATAGTTTAATTAGGGTTTACTATTTTTCCCCGATTTTTACTATTTGTACCCCCATTCCCGAGGCCTTGTAATAGCGTAGTGTGATCGGTGGGAATAAAACTAACTGTTTTTGGAATGCTGGTTCGCGTTTTGCGTTTGTTTTTGCAAAATGTCGCAGTAAGCAAGAGTCGCCACCGTCTTTTATTTTATCCAACCAGGAAAGGAAAAAAGCACTGAAAAATTCCTTTCTTCGAGATGTTTCTCGGGTTCGAGAGGTAGATTATAGAAAGGGAAGGTGTTAGCACCCTTTCTATCCGTGGTTATCCACGGGCTCTTAGGTACTTGCTCAATGTGTTTTCAAAATTTGCTTTTCTTTGTGTTTGTGGGTTTGAAAAGAGTTTTTGTTTTGAAGAGAGTGTAAGTACGAAAAGTTTTTGTTTTGTTTTAAAAGGAGCAAGTACTTAAGAACCATCTACCTACTCGAAAAGGGAATTAAACTGTGCTAATGTCCTTTAGACAATGCTAGCCCACTATTGAGGAGTAGGTAGCACCGCCATTGGAGTTTTTAAGGGTCAATTTGATTAAGGGACGTGTGGTCACTAAAGCAATGTTAGGACGCCTTAGTGGTAACTCTAATGTCCTAGATCGTTTTTTCGAGGCAACCGTTTCGAGGCAACTATGATCTTTGGACAAGAGGGCGACCTCTAAAACTTCATATACTCAATGACCGCGTTCGAAGGCAACTAAGTGAGGTATACCCTAAGAGTGGCATGTGCAAGTGTGTTATTTCGGTTATATTATCTTTGTACATGTCATGGGTTATCTATGTTGATTTTAAGTTCATACATTTGATCTTGTCATGCATTCCCTATTATCAAACATCTAACAGTGTATGGTTGCGGAATTTAAATTTGCGGAAATTAAATCTAAACTATTACAAGGCGTCGGGTATTTACATCGCCAAAAACAAACCCTTTAATTTAAATTGCGGAAAATAAAATAAAGCGATAAATAATTAAAGTCCTAATTAAAAGCTATTACATACCAGAAGCAATTACAATATTGGAAATATGGATCGCGTGCGAGAAAATTAAAACGGCGCATTTTTTAGGGTTTTGACCCTTTTTTTATTAAAGAAAAGATTTTTGCTTATTTTTGAACTAAAAAATTAAATCTAAGTTAATAATTAAATTAGTTAATTAATGGAAATATTTTTTTGATTTTTTTGAATATTTAAGGAAATAAAATAAATGGATTAATATTAATAAAAACCTAATATTCTAAATTGATTTAATTATTGTAAAAGATGTTAAAAGTTAAACCTAATTAAAAACTAAATTAATTGATTAAATTATTTACAAAAATAAGATGGTGAATTTAATTTTAATAAATAAAAATAATATTTTTTTGGTGTTTTTGATTTTATGAGAAAAAATAAATTATTAGGTTAATTAAAAATAATAAAACAATTAAATAAAGGGAAATATAAAAAAGAAAAGAAGTTAACCCATTGGGAGGGTCTGGGCCCAAATCTGGATGTATGTTCAGCAATTCTTTGGCCCAATACAAGCCAGCCTTGTTTGACTTTCCAGGATCTCACGCATATGCATTGACTGGAGAGTATGGTAAGCCTTCAATCCTGGCCTTCAGATTTGTCCTGGAGGCCATCTGGCATTTGAGATCCGGAGGAGCATGATAGTCCACGCCCTTTGGCTTTGCACTGGATTTCCTGTATCAAAATAATAATAAGCGTTTGGGGGGACCTGGGATTCGAACCCAGGTCCCAATGGACAATCCACTAACATGCTTACCATCTCTACTAACGCGCCTGTTTGTTAATGGAATACAAAACAAATATTATATTTGAAAACATTTAATATGCCTGGAAATTAAAAAAAAAAAATAGCGCGAGATTTGAAACCGGCCAATGGGGGGAAGACACCTGGTCGTCTTCTTCAACAAAACCCGGGTTTTCTTACCTGCAGATTTTTATCCGCAGCAAGATTCGTGGGATCATCCCAAAATAACTTCCAAGCCATGTAAACGCAAGCTAAGACCATCATCGTGTTCGTCTCTCTTCCTTGAACACAACCATGGTCGTTATTTGTCCCAATTGTTCCTGCAAAACAAATGCCCAAAAACGAACCTCTAAAACCCTAGATTCGGGTATGGTGCTATAGCTCACGAAAACAAAAACAAATGATGCAGAAAGACTGGAAATTGAACGTTAAGCATGATTGTACAGAAAAATTGGCAAAAAGATGCAAGAACATGGATTCACGATGTCATGTACAGGGCTATGTTCAAGAACACTTACAACGCTGTTTAGGAGGTTTCAAGGCTTGATTTTGATTCCAATAGGTCCAGTGGACGTCCAGCAAGAGAGTAGTGTTGAGTTTTTGGATTGAATTGGCCTCCAATATCGATTTCAGATTCAAGCTTTTCAAGCTTTTTTTTCAAGTTTGGTTTTGTGATTTTGGGCAGCTTCAGGTCGTGTTCTTTTGTGCTTTAGCTTGTACATGTATAAGGGATTGTATTAGGTTAAATCTTTGGGCTTGAATCCATGTGACTTGATGAATTGAGATATGATTTGATTCCTCCATTAAAGGCCTTCAAATTCTTTCCAAATCCAAGATTTTATGCATGATATGGCTTGGCACGAATTTTATTGGGTGTATCGTGATAATTGAAAGCTGTAATGATCAAAAAGATATCAAGCTATTAAGATTTGGATTTTATTTTGATTTAAATTGATTAAAAATGAATTAAATCAATAAAAATCAAATAAAATAGAAAAATTAATAATTGGTCATGAAATTGAATATAGGACACGTGTGTGGTGTGACAAGATCAAATCAGGTGGAAAAAAGTGGGCCCTTTTGTCAAAAACTGGAGTTTTGAGGATAGTTGACTTTTGGCACTTTTGGAAAAATGCCCAACTTCAACAATGCATAACTTCTTCAATTTTGAGCTTTTGGAAGTGTTATTGGACTTTTTAGAAACCTTGAGATGTCCTATAACCAACACTTTTGGTCTCATCTCATTTTGATACTCCATGCTCAAGTTATAAGCTTTGGCAAAAAAAGGTGTTTTTGTTGACTTTCAAAAATGACCTATAATGTCCAAATTGGTAACTTATTATGAGTGCATTTATTGATCTTTGGCTGTGAATATGGATTGTAGAAAATTGAATCCTCTTCAAAATGAGCTTTGGATGGGTAATTTCTCATAAAGTATGAGAAAGTTATGCTTGGTCAAATTTGAGTTGACTTTTCCTGCAAAACCCTAATTTAGCAACTTTTGAATCTTGATGAATCTTGATCAATCCTTGATGAATAATGATCAACCCTTGATCAAATGATGAATTATACTTCAAAATGAGAATGTTGACAAAAAATATCGAGGTTTGGCTGTATTTGGGTCACAATTGACTTTTGCCCTAGCAAAGTCGATTTTTGGACCTCTTGAGCAATTGACTGACCAAACTTCCTCTGCAAGGCTTGAAATTTGACATGGATGATCTTGAGAGCATATTAAGGTATTGGGAATCACTTGAGGTCATTTGGATGTAATGACCTTGATGTAACACAAAACCCTAATTTTGAATTGACTGCCTTAGGAGGTGATTTGACTATCCAACTCTTGAGCTAACTTGAGTCACTTGGAGATTGTTATTGACATGTCTTGAGAAATATGGGAGGGCAAATTTTGGGGTACAACAGTTGCCCATGTTCAATTTTCTTAAACCTGGGGATATAGATTGGCTTTCGAGCCTTTCGTGATCCGAAGGTGGAAGATAATTGAACACTAGAGTGCCTAGAAATTTGCACTCGCATGGTGTAGTATCAGCATTGTGATGTCGGGAATGGGCTTACAGGTGCCATTTGGAGATTGTTGGTAGGAGGATGGGCTTACAGATGCCATCTGCAGGAGTGTCGATCGCATAAGAGATTCCTTAGCGAGAACTTGCATACCTGTTGTTGTAAAAGATTCCGCTGGGGAAGCCTAACTTTTATTGAGATTTAGGAAATTGCATGTACTTCAACTGAGAGAATGCCTCGGCTAAGTCTTAAGAACCTGTCCATAATTCAATTGGGGGGAAACATCTTCATCAAGATCTAGGAACTGTCTGGTCTTCAATGTAGTATACCGTTGAAATTAAAGAACTCTTCCACAATATGACGGAGGAAAATATCAAGATCTAGGAACTGACTAGTGCTCAACGTAGTATACCGTTGAGGTTATAGCACTCGTCCACACTATGACGTAGGGAAACATCTTCATCAATATCTAGGAATTGTCTGGTCTTCAACGTAGTATACCGTTGAAATTAGAGAACTTGTCCACACTATGACGGAGGAAAACATCAAGATCTAGGAACTGACTAGTGCTCAACGTAGTATACCGTTGAGGTTATAGTACTCGTCCACACTATGACGTGGGGAAACATCTTCATCAAGATCTAGGAACTGTCTGGTCTTCAATGGAGTATACCATTGAAATTAGAGAACTCGTCCACACTATGGCGGAGGAAAACATCAAGATCTAGGAACTGACTAGTGCTCAACGTAGTATACCGTTGAGGTTATAGCACTCGTCCACACTTTGACGTAGGGAAGCTGTCGAGATTAAGAACCTTATCTAAAATTCAACCGAGGGTAATTCAATTGAGATTTAAGAACCGGTCAGATCTTCGACGTAACTGAGAACTTTAACTGTATCTTTTTCCTGAAAGGTAAAGGTCAGTCATATGCAATGCATGATATGGATCAGGCAATGATGTTCTCAAAATAAATGAGATTGTATTCGTATGATGCGTATATGCATGTATCATGATGTATGAAAATGTGATGTTTTAGCTGGGGGGAAATAAATCCCGAAGCTGCTTGAGAATAGAGTTGAGTTCTTCGTTTCCGCTAGGGATGATGAACGAAGATGATCGCGAGAATAAACCTGCAATAGAAAAGAACTCCGTTTGGGAATAAGCTGATGAAGATATTACTCTGTGGGGAATTACTCTGTGGGGAATTGATGTTCTGCTTGAAGATTTTAACGATAAACTCTGCTGGGGATTCCGTTGATAAGCTCTGTTGGGGATTTCAATGATGAACTCTGCTGGGGATGGATTACCGTTGCTAGTGATATTGAATTTGTTGAGGATTGAACTCCTGTTCGGGGAAAGAAAGAACTTCGCTGGGGGATGATCTTTCAGCTGCGACTTGCTAGGGATAACCCTGTTAGACTCTTGTGGGGTATAACCTCTGAATTTGGCTGGGGAGACTTATTTGTGCTCTGCAGGGGATAAGCTTCCAGAGTCTACTGGGGATGATGATTCAACTCCGTTGGGGAAGCTTTTTAGACTGCGCTGGGAAAATTGACTCTACTGGGGGTATCTTGTATTCTGCCGGGGAACATTCTTATACTCCATTGAGGAATATTAAGACTGTCGGGGATACTCTGATGCTTACTGGGGAATACTCCTATACTCCACTGGGGAATATTAAGACCTTCTGGGGATACCAAGCCTTTTTAGGGCTGATGGTAGACTAACTCTACTTGGGGAAAGTATTGCTGATTTGTACATAGCTGCAAGTCTTAGCTAGGAGAGCTACCATTACTGCCTTATTCTGAGGGGAGTGAAAATATTTTAGCCATATTCTTCAGCTGAATATACCTTGGTACCTGGTGGACAGAGCAACTTGTACAGTTCGGACAATTCTTATTGCCCCTGCTTCTGATATTACCCAATAATTCACCTTTTGTTTGCACGCAAATATTTATAAGTAGCAATTAATGTCAAATGCATATATCAAAAATGAACATTGGATGTTCTTTGCAAAACAAAACAGATAAAGGAAAACAGTTTGAAGTTTGTCTGAAAATGAATTTGTATTGATTTTGAAGTTTGGCCTTTAAATAGGCGTTTTTGTACAAGAGGTTGACGTCTTAGTTGGAGAATGCCGCCGGATAAATAGAATTTACAAAATTTGTAAAAAGAAACAAAACAGCTATGTGAATGATCCCACTGGGTTCCAACTCTGCTATTGCCTTTATGTCCTCAAGCATCTCATCACTTTGCTACTGGTTGAAGGTAGATCAGATTGATTAGTGCCGTCCGAGCTTGATAGTCGATACCGAAGTCTGGATGCAAGGTGATCCAATGAGACATAATGTTACGCTTTGATCCCTAACGTTTGCCTGGACCGCCCTTTTGGGTTTTCAGTCCACCGGGATACCCATTTTTACCCAAGCTGCCTTTTCAGGTTTTTGACTTGCCGGGTGTACAGATTTTTCATTTTCATCCCTTATTTTTTCCCGAACCCTTTTGGTTCACCGGGAAGCCCTTATTTTTGCCTAAGCCAGTCAACTTAGCGGGTCTTTGATTATGCGTAGTATCTTTTCACTATGTCTGCATTGACGGGGTGAGGGAGTTCGTCACCATCCATGGTGGTTAGAATCATAGCTCCTCCTGAGAAAATGTTCTTAACCACAAATGGCCCTTCGTAAGTACGGGTCCATTTTCCCCTGGGATCACCTTAAGGTAGGATAATGTGCTTGATTACCAGATCTCCAACTTGATACTCTTATCGTCTAACTTTCTTGTTAAATGCCTTGATCATCCGTTTTTGGTACGTCTGACCATGACAAATAGCAGTAAGTCTCTTTTTGTCGATTAGGTTCAGCTGATCAAGTCGGGTCTGGATCCAGTCATCTTCACTCAAACCTGCATCCTTCATAATCCGAAGAGAGGGTATCTGAACTTCAATAGGCAAGACTGCCTCCATGCCATAAACCAAGGAATAGGGTGTTGCCCCTGTTGACGTCTGTGCTGAGGTACGGTACCCATGAAGAGAAAATGGCAACATCTCGTGCCAATCTTTGTATGTCACTGTCATCTTCTGCACAATCTTCTTAATGTTCTTATTAGCTGCTTCGACAACCCCATTCATCTTCGGTCGGTAGGGAGAAGAGTTGTGATGCTGTATCTTGAATTGCTCGCAGAGCTTAGTGATCATCTTGTTGTTGAGATTGGTACCATTGTCCGTAATGATCCTCTTTGGTACACCGTATCGACAGATCAGATTGTGCCGAATGAACCGTGCTACGACGTTCTTGGTTACAGTAGCAAAGGAAGCTGCTTCAACCCACTTCGTAAAATAATCAATTGCTACCAGGATGAAACGATGCCCGTTGGATGTCGTAGGTCTGATATCGCCGATCATATCAATGCCCCACATTGCAAAAGGCCAAGGTGCCGTCAAGACGTTCAGAGGAACTGGAGGTATGTGCACCTTATCAGCATAGACTTGGCATTTGTGACATGTCCGAGAATGCTGATAACAGTCGGCTTCCATTGTGGACCAGTAATATCCTGCCGGTAGGATTTTCTTTGCCATGGTATGTCCACTGGAATGAGTTCCGAAAGTACCTTTATGTAAATCTTCCATGATCCTTTCTGCTTCATTCTTATCCACACAACGCAGTAAGGTTGAATCATGGTTACGCTTGTAAAGGATGTCATTGCTTATGAAGAACTTTGCTGCAAACCTCCTCAGAAACTTCTTGTCATTAACAGATGCACCCTCGGGGTATTCCTGAGCTTCAAGATACCTTTTCACCTCATGAAACCAGGGCTTTTTTATTACCTCTTCAGTCTCAAGATCACAGCAATGTGCAGGTTCGTCTAATCTTTCAATAATGATCCGGGGAGCCTCGTTGTCCCAATTGACCTTGAACATAGAAGACATTGTAGCTAGCGCGTCCGCCAACTGATTCTCCTCTCTAGGGAAGTGTTCAAAGGTTATCTCTTCAAAATGGGGAAGCAATGTCAATACATACTCCTTGTAAGGAATCAGATTCAGGTGTTTCGTATCCCACTCGCCTTTGATCTGACTGATCACGAGAGCAGAATCTCCGAAGACACTCAGAAACTTAATCCTTAGGTCAATTGCTGCTCGGAGACCCATGATGCACGC
Source organism: Vicia faba (assembly GCA_948472305.1). Lineage (NCBI taxonomy): Eukaryota > Viridiplantae > Streptophyta > Magnoliopsida > Fabales > Fabaceae > Vicia > Vicia faba. The sequence continues at coordinate 240,255 of CATIWC010001919.1, forward strand.
TTCATACTCTGCCATGTTGTTGGTGCAGTTGAAACATAGTCGGGCGGTGAACGGAGTATGAGAGCCTTCAGGAGATATGATCACGGCGCCAATTCCATTACCCAAAGCGTTCTAAGCTCCATCAAAGTACATAGACCATCGGGATCCTTCCTCAGGTCCTTCATCCGGTCCAGGTTTTTCACAATCAGTTACCAACATGATATTCTCGTCCGGGAATTCGAAGTTCATAGACTGGTAATTATCCACTGCCTGATGTGCCAAATGGTCGGCCAATACACTTCCCTTAATTGCCTTTTGGGTCGTATAATGGATATCATACTCAATCAATATCATCTTCCATCTCTCTATTCTTCCGGACAAGGAAGGCTTTTCGAAGATGTACTTGATTGGATCCATCTTTGATATCAATAGAGTAGTGTGAGTCAGCATATACTGTCTCAGCCGGCGAGCAGCCCATGCCAAAGCGCAGCAAGTTTTCTCGAGCAACGAGTATCGGGTCTCGCAGTCGGTAAACTTTTTGCTAAGGTAATAAATAGAATGCTCTTTTCGGCCAGACTCATCATGCTGCCCCAGCACACACCCCATTGAGTTGTCAAGTACTGTCAAGTATAAGATCAGAGGTCTGCCTTCAACTGGTGGCATTAGAATAGGTGGCTCTTGGAGATATTCTTTGATCCTTTTGAAAGCGGCCTGGCATTCATCGTTCAAACGTACTACTTGATCTTTCTTCACAGCTTGAAGATTGGCTCACAAGTAGCAGTTAGGTGCGAGATGAATCAGGCAATATAATTCAGTCGTCCCAGGAAACCTCTGACTTCTTTCTCTGTTCGGGGAGTTGGCATCTCTTGTATGGCTTTTACTTTTTCCGGATCCACTTAAATACCTTTGTCGCTCATGACGAAACCCAGCAGCTTACCAGATCTCATCCCGAAGGTGCACTTGTTTGGGTTCAACCTCAACTTGTACAACTTTAACCTGTCAAACAACTTCTGCATATGGTCAAGGTGTTCTTCCTCAGTCTGGGACCTTGCAATCATATTGTCGACGTATACTTCAATATCATAATGGATCATGTCATGAAACAGAGCAACCATGGCACGCTGATACGTTGCCCCAGTACTTTTCAGTCCAAAAGGCATGACCTTATAGCAAAAGGTACCCCACTGAGTAATAAAAGTCGTCTTCTCCATGTCTTCGGGAGCCATTTTAATCTGACTATAACTGGAGAAACCATCCATAAAGGAGAATACCTTGTGCTGAGCGGTGTTGTCAACCAGAACGTCGATATGAGGTAGAGGGAAATCATCCTTGGGGCTTGCCCTGTTCAGATCCTTGTAGTCAACATACATTCAAACCTTACCATCCTTCTTCGGCACATGCACCATATTGGCCACCCACTGAGGGTAAGAAGTCACTGCTAGAAAACTGGCGTCAAACTGTTTCATAACTTCAGCCTTGATTTTCTCAGACATCTCTGGGCGCATTCGGCGGACCTTCTGTTTTATTGGAGGATAGTCTTCCTTGGTAGGCAGGCGATGAACCACAATATCGGTATCCAACCCCGACATATCTTCGTAAGACCAGGCAAAGATCTCAACGTAGTCACGCAGCATCTGAATCAACCGTTGTTTCACACTAAGCTCCAGATTTGCACCGATCTTGACTTCCTTCTTATCTGTCTCTGTACCCAGATTCACTGATTCTGCCGGCTCTTCATGTGGCTGAATAGCCCTCTCCTCTTGGAGTAGCAGTCTTGCAAGTTCACCAGGCACCTCGCAATCATCTTCACCTTCGTCTTCGGCTAAGTTGATCAGATTTTCGGTCATAACTGGAAGTAGCAGAGTCATTACCAGTGAGATCCAGAGTGGATGTGGGCTTGTATATGTGAGTGTTTGTAAAATAGTTGTTTTGCAATATATAATAAAGAAAAACAAGGAGTGCAAAATTTGAAATGCAAGAAACGTCCAATGCTTTTATTAATTATATATGAAAATGACACACAAAAGCCCTCACAAATGATACCACAGTGCCCTGGGTAAGACACCGGGCTATAAAGTTTGAAACATTGTCTATTACATATTCAAAACAAAAAGTTTCATTACTGGGTGATAACTGAAACGGGCATAGAATCCTTCGTTGTCCACTTGCTTAATTCAGCGATGGTCGTAGGGTAGATCCAACTGTCAATATCAAACTCTTCATCATCCTCACCTCCGATAGCATTCACCCCTGCATCTTGTGTAGGCTTCTCTGGTGCTCCGAACTCAATCTCCTTCCATCAATCAAATCTTGTACCTTGTTCTTCAAAACCCAATAATCATATGTATTATGCCCCAGGCTATCAGAGTGAAAAGCACAGCGGCCATTAGGGTTATACCTCGGTGATGTTGTATTTGGACTCTTCGGGGCTTCCTTTAGAACCACCAGATTAGTCTTTAGCAACTGTGGCAGAATCTGAGACAAAGTCATGCTGAGACGAGTGAATTGCCTTCGAGGTCTCTCGTCCTTCTGTTGATTGTTGTGCTGAGGAGCACCAGCAGGTTTTGAAATAACAACCGCATTGACAGCTTGGCGGTGTTCAGGTCTATTCTGGTTTCTTGAACTATAGACATCATTGGATTCTTTCTTAAATGGCTTCTTCTCGGCGCTCGATAAGGCACCCTTCTGTATCTTCCCAGCCTTAATACTAGCCTCAATCCTCTCACCAGTCAAAATGAGATATGTAAACCCAGATGAAGAGCTTCCAATTAGATGGTTGAAGAATGGACCAGACAGGGTCCCCAGAAACATGTCAACAAGCTCCCGATCAGCCAAAGCTGGTTGCACCCTACCGGCGAAGTCCCTCCACTTCTGAGCATAATCTTTGAATCCTTCACCTGTTCCCATTGACATACCCTGGAGTTGGGTACGCGTAGGAGCGAGGTCAGAGTTGTACTGATACTGCCTGTAGAATGCAGTAGCGAAATCTTCCCAGCAGCGAATACTGGCTCCGTCCAACTGATAAAACCACTCAAGCTGAGTCCCTGAGAGACTATCTTGAAAGAAATGGATCCATAGGTTCTTATCAGCAGTGTAAGGCTGGATCTTCCTCACATATGACCGGAGGTGCAGCTTCGGACAAGAAACTCCGTCATACTTAGCAAAGGATGGTGCCTTGAACTTATGGGGAATCACCACCCCAGATGATAGACCTAGATCTCCGAAGTCCAAGCCAGGCACCTTCTAAATTTCCATAGCGCTCAACCGGTCCTCCAGTTGCTTGTATTTGTCCTCAGCAGGAGGATACTGTTCTTCGTCGTAGTCCGTCTCGTTGTCGGAGACCATAGGGCTAGGAGCCCTCCTTTCTTGTGGATTGTCTTTCCCTCCATATGAGGTGGTCAGATCAACTTCATTCTGTAGCCTGTTTCCAAACATGTGTCCTGTGTTGAACAGGATGGTCCTCTTCTTCTTCTTCTTCTTCTTCTTCTCTTTCAGAATCATGGTCTTCAGGTCTTGCTGACCCTTAGCTAGATTCATGAACAACTCTTGAAATTGGGAATTCTGGGCCTGGAGGGCCTTGATAGCTTGCTCAGTTGAAGGTTCAGTAGACATGATGAGTGAGCGCTGAAATAAAAAGCGAAGAAGATAAGAGACCTGTAAAGGGTACCTGTTTATGAAGTGCATGGGATGAAATGCGTATGATTATGATTTCAAAGACAATCGGGAGATTCCAATTTGTAAACAAGAAAGGAAACACACTTTATTAGATAAACTTTGTAATTCAAATTGTTCAACTGATGCCATTAAGGCATTACATGAAAAGAAATACTGAAAAGTAAAAATAAAACTGGAAAGGAAATCATCAAAAGTCAATCAATGCTCCCATTGTCTCTTCTTATCAGTGCGGACATAATCGTTGAGAATCTGCTCATTCTCTAACTGCCTAGTTAACCTCTGGATCCTTTTCTCTTGCTCGTTGAACTTCTCTCGGTAAGAATCCTGTTCTTCCCGCAGTTGCATCCAAGATCTCTTCAGTGCCCCAATGTGAGTGGGCATATAAGGATGGAGAATGGTTGGAAGAACCCCATCTTCATTAGCAACTTCAAGAGTGACAGGCCGGACAGCTTCATATGGCATACCTAGCTTTTGGGCGTGGATATGGACCCATCTGAGATATGGCTCCATTGGCAGAGAAGTCTTTGGGCCTAGCTCATGTGGATCAGATTGGTGAACTCTGTCCCAAGCCCTTATGAATCTGCGGCATAGCTCGTCGCTATCCCCTTGAAAATCAAAGATGATATGAGGCATTAGCAGCTCGTGAGGTCCTCCTCTTCTGGCTCTTCCAAACTGACATAGAGCTAAGCATGGGTTGTAAGAAATTCCTCCATGGGTTCCTAGCAGTGGAACATTAGGGTACTCCCCATAGCGATCAATGATAGTCACCTCATCCATACCCTTGAGAGTCCAGATAATGTCATTATGAGAAAGAGACATCACCCTATAAGCCCAACCCATTCCTTCTTTGTTCTTCAGTACTGACTTGGGGAGGTGCGAAATAAACCACCTCGACAATAATGGAGCACAGCACATTAAGGTTCCCCACTTTCGGGCAGTACAAGCATAAAGCTGATGAAGAATGTCACCCAAGAGAGTGGGTACAGGATTCTGAGAGATGAAGATCTTTATCGCATTCACATTAAAACAATGGTAGTCGGATCATAGAACTAGACTAGGACACTCATCATCTGCTCGTCCAATTTGGAGGTGACCAAACTGAGAAGAGAACCATGCCTCATGATGAAGGAAGTAGTGTCAGGCATCTTGGCAACTAACCCTTTAAGCAAGGTAGGGACTTCGACAAAGTTGATCCGAATGGTATTCTTACGCATGGGCATCATGATGACCTACAAAACAGAACAAAGATGAATCCCTCCTGTCTTTGAAATAGGTTAGTCCAATGCAAGATGTATGCAATGTTATGATGTCATGATGTCATGATAGTAAGCACACCACAAGTATCCACAAATAGCAAACATGGTAAAGGCATACAAGTCACACTGAGAGCCCTTAGATTTCAGGATGGCATGGAGCTTAGGTACTACCTTCTTTCAGTTCAGTTGGTTTAAACTTGTCCTAAAAATAGTAACCGGGTTCTAGAGGATCTCAATATCAGTGACTACCCTCAATCGGTCATAATTCCAGTTTAGCAACCTTTTCTTGCGGCCGGAATCATCGCGAGAGTTTAGTCTCAATGAGTGTAGCATACTGCTACTGTTCTATGGCCAAGTTGGTCAATTTAAGGTTCTAAGGTCAGTTGGTGCTTAATGACCCCTTAGAAGACCCATATTCTCCTCGTTCCAACACAAGTGATATCGGTACAGACTAAAGTGCCACACCAACGTAGCTACTGCTTCAACCGTGTCGGTCTATGCCGGACAGTTCCCTCATAGTTTATTGCTACTTACCTAAGGGTATCCCCAGATCCGGGTTAGGATCTATAGAACTTTGATACAAGCCCACAAATATAAATCATACAAAGCATACAATTGAAAACACAATGATCTAATCCTAAGGTACACCTCACTTATAGATTCCCCAGCAGAGTCTCCAGTTTTGTGATCGGTGGGAATAGAACTGACTATTTTTGGAATGCTGGTTCGTGTTTTGCGTTTGTTTTTACAAAATGTCGCGGTAAGCAAGAGTCGCCACCGTCTTTTATTTTATCCAACCAGGAAAGGAAAAAAGCACAGAAAAATTCCTTTTTTTGATATGTTTCTCGGGTTCGGGAGGTAGATTATAGAAAGGGAAGGTGTTAGCACCCTTTCTATCCGTGGTTATCCACGGGCTCTTAGGTACTTTCTCATTGTTTTTTCATAATTTGCTTTTCTTTGTGTTTGTGGGTTTTAAAAGAGTTTTTGTTTTGAAGAGAGTGTAAGTGCGAAAAGTTTTTATTTTGTTTTAAAATGAGCAAGTACTTAAGAACCATCTACCTACTCGAAAAGGGAATTAAACTGTGCTAATGTCCTTTAGACAATGCTAACCCACTATTGAGGAGTAGGTAGCACCGTCGTTGGAGTTTTTAAGGGTCAATTCGATTAAGGGACGTGTGGTCACTAAAGCAATCTTAGGACGCCTTAGTGGTAACTCTAATGTCTTAGATCATTTTTTTGAGGCAACCGTTTCGAGGAAACTATGATCTTTGGACAAGAGGGCGACCTCTAAAACTTCCTATACTCAATGACCATGTTCGAAGGTAACCAAGTGAGGTGTACCCTAAGAGTGGCATGTGCAAGTGTGTTATTTCGGTTATATCATCTTTGTACATGTCATGGGTTATCTATGTTGATTTTAAGTTCATACATTTGATCTTGTCATGCATTCCCTATTATCAAACATCTAGAAGTGTATGGTTGCGGAATTTAAATTTGCGGAAATTAAATCTAAACTATTACAAGGCGTCGGGTATTTACATCGCCAAAAACAAACCCTTTAATTTAAATTGCGGAAAATAAAATAAAGCGATAAATAATTAAAGTCCTAATTAAAAGCTATTACATACCGGAAGCAATTACAATATTGGAAAATTGGATCGCGTGCGAGAAAATTAAAACGGCGCATTTTTTAGGGTTTTGACCCTTTTTTTATTAAAGAAAAGATTTTTGCTTATTTTTGAACTAAAAAATTAAATCTAAGTTAATAATTAAATTAGTTAATTAATGGAAATATTTTTTTGATTTTTTTGAATATTTAAGGAAATAAAATAAAATGGATTAATATTAATAAAAACCTAATATTCTAAATTGATTTAATTATTGTAAAAGATGTTAAAAGTTAAACCTAATTAAAAACTAAATTAATAGATTAAATTATTTATAAAAATAAGATGGTGAATTTAATTTTAATAAATAAAAATAATATTTTTTTGGGGTTTTTGATTTTATGAGAAAAAATAAATTATTAGGTTAATTAAAAATAATAAAACAATTAAATAAAGGGAAATATAAAAAAGAAAAGAAGTTAACCCATTGGGGGGGTCTGGGCCCAAATCTGGATGTATGTTCAGCAATTCTTTGGCCCAATACAAGCCAGCCTTGTTTGACTTTCCAGGATCTCACGCGTATGCATTGACTGGAGAGTATGGTAAGCCTTCAATCCTGGCCTTCAGATTTGGCCTGGAGGCCATCTGGCATTTGAGATCAGGAGGAACATGAAAGTCCACGCCCTTTGGCTTTGCACTGGATTTCCTGGATCAAAATAATAATAAGCGTTTGGGGGGACCTGGGATTCGAACCCAGGTCCCAATGGACAATCCACTAACATGCTTACCATCTCTACTAACGCGCCTGTTTGTTAATGGAATACAAAACAAATATTATATTTGGAAACATTTAATATGCCTGGAAATTAAAAAAAAAAGCGCGAGATTTGAAACTGGCCAATGGGGGGAAGACACCTGGTCGTCTTCTTCAACCAAACCCTGGTTTTCTTACCTGCGGAGTTTTATCCGCAGTAAGATTCGTGGGATCATCCCAAAACGACTTCCAGGCCATGTGAACGCAAGCTAAGACCATCATCGTGTTCGTCTCTCTTCCCTGAACACAACCATGGTCCTTATTTGTCCCAATTGTTCCTGCAAAACAAATGCCCAAAAACGAACCTCCAAAACCCTAGATTCGGGTATGGTGCTATAGCTCACGAAAACAAAATCAAATGATGCAGAAAGATTGGAAATTGAACGTTAAGCATGATTGTACAGAAAAATTGGCAAAAAGATGCAAGAACATGGATTCACGATTTCATGTACAGGGCTATGATCAAGAACACTTACAGCGCTGTTTAGGAGGTTTCAAGGCTTGATTTTGATTCCAATAGGTCCAGTGGACGTCCAGCAAGAGAGTAGTGTTGAGTTTTTGGATTGAATTGGCCTCCAATATCGATTTCAGATTCAAGCTTTTCAAGCTTTTTTTTCAAGTTTGGTTTTTTGGTTTTGGGCAGCTTCAGGTCGTGTTCTTTTGTGCTTTAGCTTGTACATGTATAAGTGATTGTATTATGCATGATATGGCTTGGCTCGAATTTGATTGGATATATCATGATAATTGAAAGCTGTAATGATTAAAAAGATATCAAGCTATTAAGATTTGGATTTTATTTTGATTTAAATTGATTAAAAATGAATTAAATCAATAAAAATCAAATCAAATAGAAAAATTAATAATTGGTCATGAAATTGAAGATAGGACACGTGTGTGGTGTGACAAGATCAAATCAAGTGGAAAAAAGTGGGCCCTTTTGTCAAAAATTGGAGTTTTGAGGATAGTTGACTTTTGGCACTTTTGGAAAAATGCCCAACTTCAACAATGCATAACCTCTTCAAATTAGAACTTTTTGAAGTGTTCTTGGACTTTTTAGAATCCATGAGATGTCCTATAACCAACACTTTTGGTCTCATCTCATTTTGATACTCCATGCTCAAGTTATAAGCTTTGGAAAAAAAGGTGTTTTTGTTGACTTTCAAAAATGACCTATAATGTCCAAATTTGTAACTTTTTATGAGTGCATTTCTTGATCTTGGGGTGTGAAGATGGATTTCAGGAAATTGCATCCTCTTCAAAATGAGCTTTTGATGGGTCATTTCTCATAATGTATGAGAAAGTTATGTTTGGTCAAAGTTGAGTTGACTTTTCTTGCAAAACCCTAATTTAGCAACTTTTGAATCTTTATGAATCTTGAGCAATCCTTGATGAATCATGATCAACCCTTGATCAAATGATGAATTATACTTCAAAATGATAATTTTGACAAAAAATCTTGAGGTTTGACTGTATTTGGGTCACAATTGACTTTTGCCCTAGCAAAGTCAATTTTTGGACCTCTTGAGCAATTGACTGACCAAACTTCCTCTGCAAGGCTTGAAATTTGACATGGATTATCTTGAGAGCATATTAAGGTATTGGGAATCACTTGAGGTCATTTGTATGTAATGACCTTGATGCAACACAAAACCCTAATTTTGAATTGACTGCCTTAGGAGGTGATTTGACTGTCCAACTCTTGAGCTAACTTGAGTCACTTGGAGATTGTTCTTGACATGTCTTTGGAAATATGGGAGGGAAAATTTTTGGGTACAACACGTAGGATTTTATTTTTTCTACACTTATACTTTCATGCTTTGTATATAACTGTTAGATGTATGCTAATAGGGTTTGTATGGAAAGATTAAAAACAATAGTAGAAAACCCTAATTTCAAGATAAAAATAACTGAAATACAAATCACTCTTCACACTCGCACCTCTAGGGTAACCTCACTTGTTGCCTTTGTAGAGAAACATAGTCATATCCCTCGAACGTGGGGACGCTTTAGCACTGTCCCTCGATTAAAAAGATTGTAGTCCCTTGGTGGCCCTTTCGATTATGCCTTTGGTAAATGATCTAGTCCCTTACGATAAAAATTCTTAAGCACCCCTACGTGTTTCATTTATGATTGTATGATGACCCGCGCCTATCCCTTCACATACAACGATAAGGCTTCTTACTAACTAATGGTAGGATAGCACTATCTAAAAGAGGGGAAAAATGATAAGTTAGACCTTGAGTAGGTAGATAGTTCTTAATCACATGCTCACATTTTTCAAAACAAAACCATTTCTCACAGTCACACTTTCAAAATATTTTCAAACAACAAACACTTTGTACGCATTCTTAACCGATACAAGAATCATTACAAAGTTGTCGTACTTAGGCATTTTTCAAAAAAATTTCAAACACGAACACAAAGCGTTTAAAAAAAACAAAGTGAGCTAGAGATTAAGAGCCCGTAGATAACTACGGATGAAAAGGGTGCTAACACTTTCCCTTTTCATAACCTACCCCCCAAACTCAAAAATTCTCAAAGGTCTTTCCTGTTCTTTTCACCCTTTCCTTATTAGATAAAATAAAAGTCGGTGGAGACTCTTGCTATCCGTAACATTTGCGATAAAACGTGAAACCAAGTCAGTTCTCCCACCGTATTACAGACGCCTACTACAACTTTGTTTTTATTAGCAAGACTTAAGGATGCTTGGAAAGTGGTTGAATATTTGAAAACATTATAGGTCTTTTGTGAATTTCCCCAAATTTATTCATCATCTTCCAAAGACCATAACTCTTTCAATTTTTATGATTTTTGAGTGATCTCAAATTCGTACTTTAATTCAAGAGGTCTACTTCATGTCATCTTCATATATCAAGATCAAATTTTGAGTGGAAGGTCATGTAATTTTAAAGAACATTATAGGTCATTTTGAAGTTCAACACTTAGAATTTTTCTAAGTACAAAAGATCTGTGTGTTTTTCACAAATTCAATTGGACATAAATTTTTGCTCAAGCATCCAAATGGAGTCTTTCTTGGAACATTATAAAGATTGTGACCTCATCTTCCAAATGATTCAACAATCATGTCATAAAGCCCCTTGAGCTGTTTGTACCGTGGATTCAACGAAACTGATTTTGTCAAAACAGTCAGATTGCAAATTGGTTAATGTAACCTCTAATCACAAAATATTTGTGAGTTTTTACTTTTAATCATGCTTAAAAATCTTCTAGAAGTGATTCGCACCTTGAAACACAAGTTTTAGTTGAGTTTTGAGAAAATATGAGTCACACTTTTCATGCTTGGAACTTCACATGAATTCTCTCAAAATCTAATCATTTCACACGCTTGAGCATCGTATTTGCTTCCCTATAAATAGAAGATAATATCCCACTCATTTGACAAGATTTAGAGAACCAAATAACCTCTATTGAACTCCCTTCATACCTCTCAATTTCCCAACTTCGAATTTGGTTTTAAAGCATCTCTCAATCCAATTTCTTTGCTGATTCTTCAACCTTGAACTTCCCTGAAGCTAACAGAAGAAAAACCAAGCCTTGAGGTATCCTAAATCGTTCTAGCCAAGTCCAGTTTTAGAGAAAACCCATATGACTTTGTTCAAGAAGTTTAAGGCACCAAATCTTCTAAGACAAATTACTGAAATGGTTTATGATGTTTATTGATGCTTGCTATTAACTCAATTTTGGTTAATCAATGCATTTGATCCTTCTATTTTTTTATTTCAAAACTCTCTGGTCTTTTCCAAATCGAGTAAGTTGTGTTTATATAAATTTTTCGCGAGGGTAGGGTTAGGATCGTCTTGAAGAGACGAATCCAATGATACCACTATGAGTTTCTGATTTTTCCTTTTGAAGAAACTCACAAAAAGCCAATGCGCAGGGGTCTGGAGGTTGAAGACGACTTATGTGTTGTTCTTCAACCAATGATGGCGTGATATTTGTTTTTCATTGGCTCAACTGTAATTGATTGTGTGTGTTTCTCACTAAGGTCTATATCAAGCACAGCGCGACAGGTCCTTTAGATCTATTTACTAACGCGTTTTGACTATGATCAGATGGTCCACATTATTTTGACATTATTTTTATTTTCTGGTTTTTGATTTAATTGTTTTAAACTTCAAAATTCATAAAATATTCATTTCAACTTCTAAAATTCTGAAAAAGTTCTCAAAAATATTTTTGATTTTCCTCTTTCTAATTCTTATTTTTTCACAATTTTATTTTATGATTTGGTATTTTTTATGATTTTTTACTTTATTTGAAATGTTTTAATTCTTTAAAAATACTATTCTTGATTTTTTAATTCTGGAAAAAATATGGAAGGATCCAATGACCTCTTGACAAATATTGGTAACTTCATTTTACTTTTATTTCTGATTTTACTAATTTTTTTACAATTTTTGGTTTATTTTTCTTATTTCTTTAAATTTTAAAAAATAGTTTCTGACTTTAAAAAATTTTGAAATTTTTTGTGAATACTTATTGACTCGTGTTTGACCTCTGACTTTATTTTTAGGATTTTTAGTTTACGTTTTAATATACTTTGTGTATTTTACTAATTATTTCCCTTTAATAAATCATTTAAATATGGTTTTATTGATAATTATTTTATTATTTTTGTTTGGTCCTGATTTGGTTATTATATTGGGACAAGTTCCTCAACCTCATTAGATCTTGGGTGTTGATAGGTTAAAAAACCAAATCCACCAAAATGGATGAATGATGTTGATGATATTTGAAACCCTAATTTCATTGAATACATCCCTTCCCTCTTCATCTTATCCCTTTCTTACTTGTGCTACATATTGTTGGAAAACAATCTATATATCATTTCTCTAACATGTGGTACATATATTTCTATTGACTGACCTCAAAATAGGTGTGACTTCTACATAAGTCCACTTACAATTGATTAACATAGCGCTAAATTTGTCCCGATTCGAAAAATGATCATTTGTGGCCCAAACCTATGTTTACAAGCCCAAGTATGTTTAATTTGAAACCTTTGATCCAATAACCTTGAGGTTCATTTTTAAGAAGCTTTGATCTTATCAATCCTCTAATGAACTTTCATGAATTTTGGTCTAAGTGAATCATTTAAACATCATTGATCATATATGTTTGCCTTGAGTACTTGAAATGAATGATATACTTGACAAAAAGCAAATGAAACTTGTTATTGAGAAGCTTTGATTTTATCAATCTTCTAATGAATTTTCAAATGCATGTTTCAATATGGTCATTCAACTAACCTATAACTTCTAATTCACTGACAATTGAATTTACTCTATGCCTTTACTTCATGCCTTTACTTTATGCAATTTATTTTTTGCCTTTACTTTTATGCATAATTTACTTTAGCATTTACATTTCATGATATTTTCATTTTTTTCTCACTTGAGCATTTATCTTTATATCATTTTATCTTTGCTCATTTGAGAATTTATCTTTACATCTTTTTTATTTTTCTCACTTTAGCTTTCTTTTCTTTTTGATGAAACTTAATAACCAACATAAACAATAAAAATCCTTAAGGTTACTCAGACTATTTGGTTACTATCCTTGGCAATGTGGAGTTGTGGACCTCTCGGACTTAGGATTAGCAGCCTTAATACTTTGGGACCTTGTGACACTGTTGTTATTTTGTATGAAGTTCTTAGGGTTTACTCCAAGACATTGGGTTTATTTTCTTTATGTGTAGGTTATTCTGATTATATGCTTTGTCTGTGATTGAGAATTCCTCTATATACAGTTGTTACTCTACCCAATTTTTACAAAGACTTAATTCACCTGAATCTTGGTATTCTTGAGAGGTTTTGTATCTTTGCTTGCTTAGTTTCAATCCAAAGGATGGGAATTCTACATTGACTTCTTTATTTCAAGTGTTGGCTTCTTGTTGATTAGATGGTTCTTTTCCTTAGCTTTTACTTTATGCTTTAGGAAAGTCCCTTCATCTCCTCATATCTGCTTTAATTTCAAAAATATTCTCCCTCCTTTTCAAAACTATTCTTGTTTTCTAACTTGAACCGCTTTCATAATAAACTTGGACTTAGGTCCATGCATTTTCAAAAATATTTTCTTAATCAAACTTTAATAAATTTAATCATACTTTGACATTTTTTGTAAGAAGTTTAAAAGTCAATTAACCTTATTCAAATCATTTTTCCACTTTGGCTTTTTACATTAAAACTTTACCCAAAAGATTAGACTCTTGTCGATTCTTGTAGTGATGCGAGCTACTATACTTCTATGATATGTAGTGAAGTGAGATATTTTCTACTTGGGTGTTGAGTGAGGCTTTATTGAATTTAAAATCCAAGCTATATCCTCCACTTTGATATGATACAAGTTCTCCTTTCTCATAATTGTGGATAGTAAGTATGTTTTCCACTCGAATATGACGATGATGTTTTTTCTCTTAAAATTAATCAACACACTTGTGTTTTAAATTTTGAGGTGAACTACGAGTATCCTGTCCCCTATTGCATGGAAGATGATAAGTAGGCACTAAAGGTTCACAATCGTGGCGGGTGTAAAATTGTAAAAAAAACACTCCCTTTCTCATCTCCACCATCTATTTTTGTATACATCTTTTATAGCAAAAATACACAGATTTTCAAAGAGGTTCATGCGTAGTACCGTAGATGTTTAGGGTGCTAATAACTTCCCTTTTCATAACCAACCCCGTACCTAGATTCTCCCCCCCTCTTTTTTGGGTTTATTCACTATTTTCCCATTTCCTTTGGAAATAATAAAATATGGTGGCGATATTTTTTTATCTGTGTGAGTCAAGTGAATCCAATGTTTAGTCTCAACATTTCTACAGCTACATCCATACTGAATAATTTATACTCCTTTATCAACACATTAATTTTATAATCCTTAACATCTTCAGTATCCTCACAGAGGAATTGAAGAGTGTTCAAAATTTATTATTCACTCTTACAATGTGCGATAAAAGTAATATACTTTAGCACTTAACATGGAAATAAGTATATTTTTATACCCCAATTTCCCCCCTAATATTCCTCTATCATCTCATATCAACTCAATCACAACAAGATCACATTAGGGTTTGGCTCTTCTCCCTATGTTTAGGTTTTCTCATGAGGAATCACTAAGCACCTTAATTTGTATATTTTGATCATCTATGTTTTATATTCATTAATTTTTAACTAAAAAATACAATGAATGTTTGCTCTAATTGATGATCCTATAGGTGAGGGAACAACACATTTCATCAAGTGGATTCATAGGTTCATGAGTCTACTTCCATGCATTCTTCAACAAAGCTTCATTGAGATTCAAGATTCATCATTGAGAATTCTTTAAAGTATATCATGACAAGGTCTACTATGATTCATCATGTCTTAATTTGTTAAAGAAAGTCAAAATATGCAAGGGTTGATTGAAGAAGTTTGACCTAATTAGACAAATTCTTGATTCTTTGATCACAAGTAAATAAATCACTCAATATTTAATATTTGGAGTTGGTTATTGTTTCTATGGGTTCTTATTATCATCCACAACAACCTATATTCACATGGAAAAAGTTATTGTGCAAGAAAGTTTGTCAAAATTGAAAAGGGTTTCCAAGTCATTTTGGTGCATGAGGAGCTAGGGTTTTGAACTTCGCAGGGCTATATCTTGCTCATTTTTTGAGATTTTTGAGTAATTCCAAATACATGCTTCTCTTTAAAGGGTTATAAACTAATCACTTCAATAGTTTCAATAAAAATTGGTGTGGAAGATGCCTAATCATGAAGAAAGATTACAAGTCCTCTAGAAAGGCCATTAAATTCCCTTTTGTGATTTCAAAAGATCATAACTTGGTTAATTTTTATCTCCTTGTACCTATTCTTTTTTCACAGTGATCTTAAGTATGTGAACTTCAACCATTCTTTTATGATCAATGATTGAAAATGAGTGGAAGATTCCATAAAAACTCAAAAGATTATAGGTCACCTCATGAATTTTCACCAATTTTACAAGGCCATAACTTTTTCAAGAATTTGTATTTTTGAGTGATTCAAGTTTCACAATGCTCCTTGGGATGTCCACTTCAAGATAGAATCAATGATCAAAGCTCAATTTTAGAGGAAGTCCTTTTTGAACTCAAAACATTATAGGTCACTTTTGAAGAAAAACTTCAAAAATTTCTAAGTACAAAAAGTCAGCATCTTTTTCTCAACTTTGACTCATCACAACTTCCAGCTAAAACATCCATTTGATCTCATTCTTGGCACATTGCAAATATTGTGACCTTATCTTTAAAATGCTTCAAGAATCATTCCCTAAGACTCCTTGAGCTGTGAACACCATAAATTCAAAGATGGTACCTTGAAACTGAAGTTTTCTCCAAAGTCAGAATTTGAAATTCATAATATGGCTTATAATCACCAATTTGGCACGCGTTTTGTATTTAAACATGTTTAACAAAGTTCCCAAAGTTTAATTAAGGATCAAAATGTAGGAATTGATTGAGTTTAAATGCAAATGGGTTCACACTTTTTTCACTTTCGAGCTTGATCCAATTTCCCTCCAAACTTCAAATTTCCTCTTAACTCTTGGCACCATTCACTTCCCTATAAATAGAGGACCTCACTCTTCTTATTTTCTCAAGCTTGAATAGCCAGAATTACTCTGCCAAACTCTCTCCTTAACCCACTTTTCTGCAACTTCGAATTTGGTTTTACAACCTTCCTCGATCCATTTTCTTTGCTAATTCTTCATCCTTGAACTTCACTGAAGATAACAGAAGAAGAACCAAGCCCTAAAGCATCCTAAATCAGGCTAGCTAAGTCAAGTTTCAGAGCTCTTAATTTGAACTTCAATAGGTAGATTCCTTCGTCAATTCTCTCAAAATTTGTTACTACAATGAAACTCTCATCATTCTAATACTAGTTGCAACATTTGTTTTCAACTGGAAGTGAGTTTTGGCCATGAACTTTCAAATCGCTATTCAAATTTTTCCTTCTGGTTTTTTGAAAATCGACTGAGCTACACCTTAAATAAATTTTTTGCGAGGGTACGGTTGTCTTCGTCTTGATGAGACGAAGCGAATGACATAGGTCTGAGCTCCTGATTTTATAGTACGAGAGACCTGCAATTCGCGTGGCTGGAGGATGAAGATGACCAACGTGTCATCTCACAACCAATGATAATGCGCCACTTGTTTTTTTCAAAATCTGATTTAATATTTGATCTAGTCATTTATTCACTAAGGACCATGATATGCACAGTGCGCCAGATCCCTTGGATCTGATTACTAATGTGTTTTGACATTCATCCAATGGTCTATATCTTTTTGTTTTATTTTTATTTACTGATTTTTATATTTTAATTGATTTAAACTTCAAAAAATCATTGAAAATTCATTTTTGACTCAAAAATTATGAAAATATTCACAAAAATAGTTCCAAATATTCTCTTTCTGATTTTTTTTGTTCATAATTTTATTTTCAAATTTGATACTTTTTATATTCTTTTATTTATTTTGATTTGTTTCTAATTATTTAAAAATACTTTTTGATATTTTTAAATTCTAAATTTTTTTATAAAAATCATTTTCCTTATTTTTGACTTTCTGAAACTTTTCTAGAATTTTATTTTTGATTCTACTATTTTTTTTATCTCTTTTTCACTTATTTAAGTGATTTTAATTAGTTTAAAAAATACTTTTCTGTTTTAAAACTTACCAAAAAATTTTATAAAAAAATGTTAGATCATTCTTGATTTTTCTATGGTCCCTTTAAATTTTTCTTTGATACTTTGAATATAGTTTGCTATTTTACCTTTTATTTTCATTTTAAATACAATTTAAAAATCATTATTTTCCTTTTTATTTTATTCATTAAATGCAATTTTTTAATATATATTCTGGCTATGTGTTTGTTGATCATGAACTTCATTAACATCATTGGATCTTGGGTGTTGAGTTTAACTCCACCAAAATGGATGGATGATTTTAATGATAGTTTGATTAAAATTTGTGATTCAAATATTTCCCCTCCCTCTTCATCTTATCCTTTTCTTACATGTGTTACATGTTGTTAGAGGATGATCTATATATCATCTCTCCAAACATATGGCACATAAATTGCTATTGACCGGCCTCAGAATAGGTGTGACTTCTATATAAGTCCACTTACGATTGCTTAACATAGCGCTAAATTTTGTCCTGATTCGAGAAATGATCATTCGTGGCCAAAACCTATTTTTGCAAGCCCAAGTATGTTTAATTTGAAATCTTTGATCCAATAACCTTGAGGTTCATTGTTAGGAGGCTTTGGTCTTATCAATCCTCTAATGAACTTTCATAAACTTTGGTCTAAGTGAATCATTTAAACATTGTTGATCATTTGTTGTTGCCTTGAGATTTGAAATGAATGACATACTTGACAAAAAGCAAATGAACCTTGTTATTAAGAGGTTTTGATTTTATCAAATTCTTCTAATGATATTTCAAATGCAAGATTCAAGATGGTCATTCAACTAACCTCTAATTTCTAACCCATTAACAATTGACTTTTATTTTTATGCATTTACTTTACGCCTTTACTTTTACGCACAATTTATTTTAGCATTTACGTTTCATGATATTTTCATAATCGCTCACTTGAGCATTTATTTTTATATTATTTTTACTTTTCTCACTTGAGCTTTCATTTTCTTTTTGAAGATACCTAATAATCAACTTGAACAATAAAAAACTTTAAGGTTACTTGGACTATTTGGTTAATGTCCTTGTCATTTTGGAGTTATAGACTTCCCGGACTTAGGACTAGAGACCTTGACTATCCTTGGGACCTTGTGACTTCTATTATTACTTTGTCTGGAATTCTTGGGGTTTACCCCCAAGACATTAGGTTGTTTTTCTTTGTGTGCAGGTTATTCTGATTATGTGTTTTGTCTGTGATTGGGAATTCATCTGTATACAGCCATTACTCTTCCTAATTTTTGTGAAGACTTAATGCATTTGAAGTTTGGTATTATAAAGAGGTTTAATATCTTTCCTTGTTTGGTTTCAAATCCAAAGGATGGTAATTCTACATTGACTCATTATGTCAAGTGTTGGCTTCTTGTTGGTTAGACGGTTCTTTTCCATAGCTTTTACCTTATGCTTTAGGATAGTCCCTTCATCTCCTCCCATCTTATTTAATTTCAAAAATATTCTCCCTCATTTCAAAATTATTCTTGTTTTCTAAACTTGAACCACTTTCACAATAAACTTGGACTTATGTCCATGCATTTTCAAAATATTTTCTTAATCAAACTTTAACCAACTTAATCATACTTTGACATTTTTTGTGAGAAGACTAAAAGACAATCAATCTCATTCAAACCATTTTTTCATTTTGGATTTTTACCTTAAAACTTTTTCTTAAAAGATTAGACTCTTGTTAATCCTTGTAGTGATGCAAACTACTATACTTCTACGATATGTAGTGAAGTGAGATATTTTCCACTTGGATGTTGAGTGAAGCTTTGTTGATTTTAAGATCCAAGCTATATCCTCCACTTTGAGATGACACAAATTCTCCTTTCTCATAATTGAGGGTAGTAATTATGTTCTTCCACTCGGATATGATGATGATGTCTCATCTCTTAAAATCAACCAACACACTTGTGTTTAAAAAAATTTTAAAGGTGAACTACGAGTACCCTAATCCCCTATTACACGGAAAGTGGTATGTAGGCACTAAAGGTTTGCAACTGCGGCGGGTGCAAAAATTGTTAAAAATAATAATTCTTTTCTCATCCCTACAATATATTTTTTTTATACAACACTTATAGCCAAAATACATAAATTTTTAAAGAGGTTCCTGTGGAGTATTGTAGATGTTTAGGGTGTTATACCTTACCTTTGCATAACCAACTCCCGAACATAGATTCTCTCCCCCTCTCTTTGGGTTATTCGCTCTTTTCCCATTCCTCTGGAAACAATAAAGCACGGTGGCGATTTTTATTTGATTTGTGTGAGTTAAGTCAAATCAATGGCTTAGTGTTGTACCCCAAAATTTACCCTCGCATTTTTCCTCAAGAAATCACAGCTTCAGGCGTTTCCTGATTTTTCAAACTGGCTCAAGAATCGGTCAAAATAGATTTTTCTCGTCAGCCAGACAAAATTAGGGTTTTTGAAGGGTCTGGAACAGTTCACACCGTTTGCTTAGGGTTTTGGTTGATTTTGGCTCAACTTTGATCAGGCGAACGCTTCTTTGGCATTTGATCAGAATCAGGGTTTTGTACGCATATCTCTCAAGAAGAGTTGGTTCTATCAATGTTTTTTTTAAATTACTCTGAATTGAGAACTGAGGCTGCTGTTTGTTAATTTGCATTTGTTGGATTTAATCAGTGAAAAGAGGCAGATGGACGTTTTGTTTAATTAACTGTCGCTTGGTTTGAAATTATGCGTTGCTTTGAATAATTGGAGCGTCAGGTTTGTCATAAGACCACAATGTTTACCAATTGATTATTTATTTTTAAGTTAAGATAATTGGAATTTATTTCCATTTTTATTTTAATTTAAGAATTATAACAATTAGATAAATATCTTGAAAAGAATAAAAAGAATTAATCAAATAAAAGGACTTTTTATTTATCTTTAAATTACTTGTATAATTGTTTTTGTTTACAAAATGTTTACAATAATAATATTATAGTTATTTAAATTTAAATAAAACTATCCTAATATTTTTCTAAGTCTTCAATTCTTCATCTTCCATCCCTTGCTCCCTCTGCCTCATTGGATTCTATCTGCGAAAAATGAGGGAAGAAAAAAGAGTCAGAAGCAGATAAATATTTAAAGAGACAGACAGATAAAAAGTTCATCATTAAAAGCAAATGGCCGGGATCAGTTCGCCCTCTTTGCAAATCACGGGATTTCTCCCGGTTCACAAAGAGGGATGAAAATGTTTGCAAATTAAAAATGAATGCACAAAGTTAAAAATTGCACATTTCAAATTGGTCAACCAACTGCATAGTTCAAAGCGAGACAGCATGTGCAAATACAAAGTCCAAGTTACAAACTGAATGGCCTAAACCAATTTCAAAACTAAGTCCAAAGTCAACAAGCTGTCCAAAAAGATATCAGAATATCAAAGTATCAAAAGGCTATTCAGATGCAAGTACAAGATGCAGCACAAAGTATGGAAAAGAGATATGCAAATATGCAGAGGAAAAAGTAGAGTGCAAGCAACATCATGTCCTCACTTCCCTAGGTCATTGCTTTTTCAGAATTAGTACATAATAAGCAATATAATATGCTTAAGTACTGGAGAGAGAGAAAAAGAGAGAAAGAGATAGGGCTTACATGCTTAGGCTTGAGAAACAAAAAAAGATATAAAACAAAACTGCAATGAAACAGTAAAAGGAGAGGCAGAAATCACAAACAAAAGGTAACTCAGAGCAAGCCAAAGCCTAAAGCTTTTAGCCTCAAGCTTAACTACTCAAGCATAGAACCTGTTCATAAAAAGGCCAACCCTGTGCAAAAGACAAAAGGCACACAAAACTGTCCAAGCCTAAAAGCCTAGCAGCCTTAACCATAAAATACCCTGCATTCAACAAGCTAAAGAGACAAGCCTGAAACGAGTTCACACAACAAAAAACCAGCATAAACAAATCAAACCATTCAAGCCTAAACGGTCAAACAACCAGTAGACCATAAACCTGTGGCCTCAAAGCTCAAAAAACCTGTAAGTTCACCCCAAAAGGCCATAAACTTGCATAGAACCTGCATCAAGCTCAACAACCAGTAAACCAGTAAGCCATAACCTATCAAGCCAAGCTTTAACCATCAACAAACCGACAGCATAAGCCCAAACCAAAGCCTTTAAACCTGGATACAAGCATACAGGCCTAAACCACTGTAAGCTTGCATTACAAACATTCCCACCCTATCAAAAAGCCCAAAAAGCCTTAACATTCAAATCAAAACATCAAAGTATTCAGAGGCAACGCAAAGAAACCCTCAGAACATTGTCATCACAGGGCATACAGAAAAGGCATCAAGACAACCAGAAGAAGAAGAAAAGAAGTGTCTCAACCAAGCACAGAAGGGGAAAGCATTTCAAGGCAACATATCTCACAAGCGTACAGAAGCCAACAAGAAGAGAGTGAAAGCTAGCCAAAACCAATGTCCCAACAATAGCATATCAGAGGCAAATACTTAAAATCATCAAAGGCTAACATACGAAGTAAACAGAAGCGAGGCAAAGATATAGAAGAGGAAGAAAAGTCATACTAGGTTTTCAGTTCGTTATCATCATCAAACCTAGAGGCAAAGCGAAGATACCATATTCCGAACTAGCTCGAACGCCAGTATCACCGTCCCTCTGCCGTCAAGCCTCCGGAGTGCCTCCACGTTCGCCTCCTCCTCCGTCAAGGTAGTATTTCTCCCTTATTTTTTCCTTCCACCACCTCAACAATAGCAATATAAAATCAAAACACTTAATCAAAAAAATAGTAAATCAGAACATGCAAGAAAAGGGAGTGAAACCCTAAACGCGTTTTAAAAAGGAAACAAAGGCAGTTACCTTTTGATTTGCTTCGCTGAACCAAGGAAGAAAGAAGGCGAAGGAGGCAGCTGGTAGCTAGGCAAAGGGAATCGTATTCAAAAGCTAGTCGGAGAAGACGAAGAGAGAACGAACGGCGCTCCGCTGTGTTCTCAGCGAGCCCTAAACCCAAATGAAAGAACTCTGAGAAACCCTAAACAAAATGTTATGAGACCTAATGGGCCTCACCCCATTCTATCATCTAAGCCCAAGCGTGTTCCTAATTAAACCCCCCTGGCTCCTGTTCAAATCAGGTTGGGCCAGCATAACAAAGGCCCATTCCTCTTTTACTAAAAAAAACATTGTTCTTACTTTTTTTCTTTTTTTTTATATACAATTTACTTAATACTGATTTTAACAATACTTTTATATATATATAAATTAAGATTTTGTAAAAATATACCAAAACAACCATTTTTTCTAACTTAAAACATTTTCTAAATCTTAAAACATTTCTTTTCTTAAAATACTTTGTACATAAATACATAATTTTTCTTTAAAGTTAATACTTTTCCTTTCTTAAGATTAAAATACTTTATTTGTACATATTAAACAAAAACATAAAAATAAAAATTTAAGTCAAAAGTGGATAATAATACTTGATAAATAAACAATATTTAATTTTCTTATTAAATTCACACTTACAACTTGTAAATAAATTACACTTACACCTACACAATACACTTTACATTTGATGCATTATACATTTTCTATTCTTACACTTTGCTATACATTGATTACATTTGATCGCGATTTGATTTGGTTGTAATTATTTAAGTCTCATCCCCCTTTGTAAATTTGTACCCCCACTCCCGGATACTATTTGTAATAGCGTAGACTTTAAAATTCCCGCAATTTACCGATTTCGAATTATACCATGATTAGACCTAGGGTTTGTATGTACATAAAATCGAACGCTAGATAACCTAATACAAGACAAATACATGAAATCAATACACAATCACACTTGCACTCCCTAGGGTAATCCCACATGTTGCCTTCCAAAATGGGCCATGCTTGCACGTCGAGTCCCTTTGGCAAAAACAATTCAAAATGATCATAAGTCCCTCGATGACGCTTTCGAAAGTCGCCTATCAAAATGATCAAGTCCCTTCAAGCAAATTGCCAAAGACACTTGGCACCATTGCATTCATGGTCCATACGATGACCCACGCCCGTCCCGTTAAACATCCTAAACACAAGCTTGTCCACCAAATTCAATGGTGGAGCAAAATTGTTAAAAAGGGTTGAAAACATAGAGAAAACCTTTGAGTACAATAGGGGTAGACCAAACTCTTAGTTACTTGAGATCAACTTGCAAAAACACTTGCCTCCTTTTCAAAAACCACACTTCACAAACACTTTCAAAACAAACTCTCTAAAAACATTTTGAAACATCTTTTCGAAAAGATACACACCGTTGTATATACTCAAATACGAGTCATTACAATGGTTGCCGAAACAAAGGCGTCTATTTCAAAAACATTTTCAAAACACACACACACACCACAATTTCGAGCAATCAAAAATCAAGGCAAGTGATCTAAAACCAAGTAACTAAGAGCCCATTGGTAACCATGGATGAAAAGGGTGCTAATACCTTCCCTTTTCATAATCTACCCCCCGAACCCACGAAACATCTCAAAAGGTTTTTCCTGTGCTTTTTAACCTTTCCTTTAGGATAAAATAAAAAGTCGGTGGTGACTCTTGCTAAACCGAACAAGTGCGAATACAAACGCAAAACCTCAAGTCAGTTCTCCCACCGTATCACAGAACTGGCGACTCTGCTGGGGATCACTTAAAAGTGGGGTTACCTTAGGGTTTAGATCACCTTTTGTTTTCAATTGCTTGCTTTGTTTGCTTTTATATTTGTGGGCTTTGCATCGGAGTTTCATAGATCCTATCCCGGATCTGGGGAATACCCTTTTAGGTAGCATAATCTGTGAGGGACCTGTCCGGGGTATACCGATATGGGTGAAGCAGTGGCTACGTTGGTGTGGCACCTTGGTCTGTACCGATATCCCTTGTGCTGAAACGGGGAGAATATGGGTCTTCCAAGGAGTCATTAAGCACCAACCGACTTTAGAACCCTAAATTGACCCAACTTGGCCATAGAACAGTAGCAGTATGCTACACTCATTGAGGCTAAACTCTCGCGATGGTTCCGGCCGCAAGAAAAGATAGCGATGCTGGAGTTATGACCGATTGAGGGTAGTCAGTGATATTGAGATCCTCTAGAACCCGGTTACTTTTGATAGGACAGGTCTTAACCAACGAAACTGAAAGACGGTAGTACCTGAACTTCATGCAAGCCTAAACTTAAGGGCTTGTTTGATCTGTGTGAATATGTTTGCTTGTATATACACTCATTTGCTTTTACATGCATGTACATAGCATCATAACATCATACCATAGCATTTTCAATAACCATTTCAATAATCTCGAGGGTTCTTTTTGATGCAGGGTTACGTTGAACTAGACGTCTACCAAAGGGCAAGAGGTTTCTCCTCTAACAAACGCCAACCAAAGATCAAGTGCAACAACTTGAATCAGTGGCTATGACCCACTTGACATGGTGAGCTTGATTCTCGTGGAAAGACATCCACCAGTGCACAGTTCTCCAATGAAAGTTCAAGTGAAACAACTTGAATCAATGGCTGTGACCCACTCGACATGGTGAGCTTGATTCTCGTGGGAAGACATCCACCGATACCAAGTTCTCCAATCCAAGATCGAAGTTCAACCTCTAACATTCTCTTGTGTTTACCCCAAGAGATCCTTGAAAACATTGCATATATATCATACATATCATTGCATAACAGGTTTCTCCCATGCAGGTTTTCTTATCTTCTTACTGTTTATTTCAGTAAGATGGATATGGAACAAACGGTGAAAGATCTTCAAGCTCAAAATGCTCAATTCCAACAAATGCTGCTGGCTATGGGTAAAGGGCAAGAAGATCTGACCGCTCTTCTTCTCAAAGACAAGAAGAAGAAGTCCAAGAAGGCAGCCCGCATCCTGAACTTGAGGAGAAGGACTAAGACCCAAGACCTTGAAACTCCATCCAACACAGGAGGTAGTCTTGAAGAAGACCACAATGTGGAGATTTTTGAAGAAGAAGCTGACTACTCCGAAGGGCAATATCCTCTCGTTGATGACAAGTACAAAGAGTTGGAGGATCGCCTCAATGCTATGGAGATCCAACAAATACCTGGCTTGGATCTAGGAGACATGGGTCTAGTTCCTGGATTGGTCATCCCTTCAAAGTTCAAAGTCCCTACCTTTGCTCTGTACGACGGAGTTTCTTGCCCTAAGATGCATCTAAAGTCTTATGTCTGCAAGATTCAACCATACACAGCTGATACAGGGCTTTGGATCCATTTCTTCCAAGAAAGTCTGGTAGGGGCTCAGCTCGAGTGGTTCTACCAATTGGAGAGTTCTCGCATCCACACCTGGAAGGACTTAGCTTTTGCTTTCTATGAGCAGTATCAGTACAATGCTGATCTTGCACCAACTCGTGTGCAGTTGCAGAACATGACCATGGGTTCCGACGAGAGTTTCAAAGGGTATGCTCAAAAATGGAGAGATTTGGCTGGTAGGGTGCAACCCCCTTTAACTGACAGAGAGCTGATTGACATCTTCATGGGAACTTTGACAGGGCCTTTCTTCAAGCACTTAATTGGAAGCTCCTCAGCTGGGTTCACCGAGCTAATACTGACCGGCGAAAGGGTCGAAGCTGGCATCAAAAGTGGAAAGATCCAAGGAGATACAACCTCCGATACTCGGATAATTCCCTACAACGGAAAGAAAGAGTCCAATGCCGCAAGCAGTCAAAAGGGTCGTCTTGACCAACATGTAGGGGCAGTCTTGATCTCTAACCCTACACCTGCTCAGCAAAGACAGGGGCATCAGCGTAAGGAAGTCGCACCTAGGAGGCAGTTCACCAACATCAACATGCCACTGTCTCAGGCACTGCAACACTTGTTGAAAAGGGATCTGATTACATTCCCTGATTATCAGTTGATGCCTACATTGGAGGAGTATTCTTACCTATTGGGTTTGCCTATTATCGATCGTGTTCCTTTCACCAATTTAAAGGGGGAGCCAAAGTCTCATGAGATTGCTGCTATGGTTCATTTGTGGAAGTCTGAGTTTTAGGCCCACATGAAAACCAAAGGAGGAATCAGAGGCTTACCCGTTCACCAGTTTTAGTCATCAACTTCCTGACTCTGGTGATTGGAAAGAGGTTGCCGACAAATATGCAGAAGATAACAAGTAGTTGAAGGCTCGGATTATGAGACTTGTAGGAAAGCATCAGCGTATGGAGTGATATTCATCACCTTTGCCTTCTTAGGATGTTAGATTCAATCTTCTCTTGTACTTGGGATTGTTGAAACTTGTACTAAAAAGTTGTAATCCATTTTGAAGTTATTATAATGAGATTTTCAGTATTTCAAAATGTGTTAGTACTTCAGTATTTGCAAATTGTCTATAATTATTAGAGTCCCTTGAAATATTAATAATAATAAAATAAATCATGTGCATTTCATATCATGCATCATCTTGTACATATTTCTTTCATTTCTGTTCATACCCAAGTGTCTTACTGAGTTTCTCTACTTCGTTCAGCAAGCTGTCTCACTAGTACAATACTCGGGCTAATTCCAGGAAGAAAATGGAGAATCTTGAATAGGAGAATCATGAGTTGCGCGAAGAGGTTACTTATTTGAAATCCGGTATGGCTAATATGACCGCTTTAATGGAATCATTGGTGGCTGCTCAGAATCAGCCACCACTTGCTCAGCCATAACAAACAACGGTCACTTCTAAAGTTCTGACAGTTCCCATTTCCATTACTCCAGTTACTGCTGCACAAAACTGTATGCCTCAGGGTTACCCGTGGGGGATTCTATAAAATTTCATTTCAGAAGGATATAATCTTGATGCTCAAGTCTCTCCCGTTGTTCAAGTTACTGCTACTCCTGCACCTCCTGTGGTACATGTTACTCCTGTTGTTAGAAATGATATCCATTGCGCTGCACCTCCTTCGGTAAATTCTATGTCATTTGTTAATGATGAATTTTATTATCATGTTCCTCCATCGAGTCAAAGTATGGGTTTCTATGACCGGTTAGATGACTTTCAAGACCAGTTCAATGAGAGGCAGTAGGAAATGAAGGCCCTTCGAGAAAAAGAATTATTTGGACAAAACGTCAATGAACTCTGCCTAGTTCCCAATGTAAAGGTTCCAGCAAAGTTTAAAGTGTCGGTATTTGACAGGTACAAGGGAAACTCTTGTCCTTGTGACCGCCTCTTGATGTATAACAGTAAAATGTCTACCCATACTAATGATCATCATTCGCTTATTCATTTCTTGCAAGATAGTTTGACTGGTGCCGCTCTGAAGTGGTATATGAGTTTGGGCAGTAGTGGTATCCACACCTTTAATGATTTGGGGGAAGCCTTTATCAAGAATTATAAGTACAATATGTTCATGGCACCTGATAGTGACCAGTTAAGGGCAATGTCTCAGAGAGACAAGGAGTCATTCAAAGAATATGCGCAGCGTTGGTGCGAGATAGCTTCCCGGGTGGTGCCACCTATGGGAGAACAAGAAATGACCAAGGTATTCCTAAACACCTAGGATCATTTTATTATGAAAGGATGGTCGCCAGTGCGCCGAGTGATTTCATTGAAATGGTGAGCATGAGTGTCTGTTTTGAAGAGGTTGTCAGAGAAAGGCGCTTGACAAAGGATGAAGGGGCGAAAAAGTCATCATACGGGTTCTCTCGAAAGAAAGAAAGTGAAATGAATGTTGTTATTGGGGAAAGGAAGATTAGGCTACCTAGAAGAAATCATCGGTACCAGAAACAGGTTGCTTTTATAATTCCAGTTGTCAATGTAGCTTCAACCCTTATTTCCTATCAAATACCATCTCCTCAGGGAAATCAAGGGAAAATCGGAAGAGAGAAGATTTTAACTCCACTCTGATGAGCTACGCAAAGTTATTCCCGACTTTGATTCAGAAGAAGTTAGTTCAGACCAGGCCTCCCCTGCTATACCTTCACCTCTACCCTTGTATTATAAGGCAGGCCAGACGTGCACTTTTCATCAAGGTGCCCCAGGGCACAGCATCGAGAACTGTTAACCTTTGAAATCTGAAGTACAAAATATGGTGAGATCTATCCTCCTATCCTTTAAATATGTTGGCCCTAACGTGGAAGATAATCCTTTGCCAAAACATGGAAGAGAAAATGCTGTAAACATGGTTGCTGGTTGTCCTGGGGACTTTCGAATTTTTGATATTAACCTGGTTAAAGGAGATTTGGTGAAGATTCATGTTGACCTCTACGAATTAATTTACTATATGCACAACCATGTTGGTTGTAGTATTTTCAGTATAAATATCCAGGGATGTGATAAGATTAAAGTTGATCTTCAGGAAATGATGGAAGAGGGCCTCATTCATATAATCAGGCCTAGAGTAGAGTATGAAGAAGATGTGAATATGGCCTTTGGATTCCCCGGAGAATTCCATATTTTTTATGTGAATCATATGAATGATGATTTGGTGTATTTGTATGCTACCTTCTGTCATATGGATGGTGTATTTGAACACCGTTATGGGTCTTGCCAGATTTGTTGCAGAGATTCTCGTGGTTGTTCCATTGTGAAAAAATGTGTTCAGTTATTATTGGTGTTGTACCCCAAAATTTTCCCTCCCATTTTTACTCAAGACATGCTCATTGAGGTCTTCAATTGCTCAAGATTGACCAAGAATTAATCAGACAAATTCTTCTCCTAAGCAATAAACCTTCAACTAGGGTTTCACTTTTCACAAAGAATTTTGGGTTGCAAAGACCTCAAGTTATTTCCATGGTCCCTAATATGTCTCCAAGAATGTCCATGACAAGTTTCATGCCAAACAATGCATGTTTGCTCAGTCAAATGCCCAAAACGTCAATAGTCGATTATAAGGGTTAACAAGTCAAACTATGGTCAACATGCAGTCAAACTTCAAGATTTTTGGTCAACATCAAGGTTTTTAAGCCACATTCATCATTTAATCAAGGGTTGATCATGATTCATCAAGAAAACCCAAGATTCCACAAAGGTCAAAAGTTACTAAATTAGGGTTTCTCAGGAAAAGTCAACTGAACTTTGACCAGCCATAACTTTCACATGCTTCATAAAAAATTATCTAACCAAATCTCATTTTTAAGGAAATTAAATTCTCTACAACTCTGGGTCTCACATGACAAATCCAAAAAAGCATCAGTTGAGAGATATGGCTTAAGACATTATAAGTCATCTTAAAAGTCAACAAAAAGTAATATTTTTCCAAAGAAGCATACATGAACATGGAAGACTAAATTGAGATGAAACCAAAAGGAGCTCTTAGAGGACATCTTGAGCTTTCCAAAATAGCCAAGAACACCTTCATAGGACAAAAATTGAGAGAGTTATGAATTGTATAAGTTGGGAAATTTTGTGAAAATGCACAAAAGCCAATGTGAGCAGATTGGATCTTTTGAACTAATGGGCCTAGGTTTTGGATCTCAAACATATCCACGGACTTATTCAACACATTTAAATCCACTATTTTATTTTTATGGTATTTATTTTTTATTTATTTGAATTTTTATTCATTTAAATATTAATAAATCAAATAAAATAGTAAAATGATTGATTAAATCCAAAAGATTTGTTTTATGATCATATCATGAGCTCAAAGTCAGAATATTTAGTCAAGAATTTGTGTGAAGGTGATTGGAGAGAAATTAGCAAATTTGGCCAAATTGAGAAACATTGAATTCCAAGATTCAAATAAAATCTTTTTATATTCAATCTTCATGATTCAAACCACTTTTGTTGCCCTAATACATTCTAATATATAAACACAACATTGACTGACCAAAAGAGAGAGGATTTGCGGCCTAGAGACCATGTTCAAAACTTGAAATTTTCAAGAGAAAGTCAAACTCGATTTTCAAATTCAAGGGAAATTTAGATGCTTTTGAGGATTCAACAACCATCCCTAGAAATCATTGAAGGTTTCACGATTACCCTCGAGCCCTGAAGCATCAGGAAAAAATCCCTACAAGTCACAGTTTGCCATACTTTTCTTCAAATTCGTGTTCTTACATTCTTGCATTATTTATCAATTTCGATTGTATATTTGTGTTTGTATGGATGCATATAAGGTTTCTGGATTGTCCAATTGAAGCTTAGGTACAGGTGTGACATTTCACCATTGTTAGGGTTCGAAGCTCTAAATTTGGGGTTTTCTAGTTCTAGGAAAAATCAGGCCAAATTAGGGCCACCAGCGTGATTAGAAGAAAAAGACGAGTCGAACCATGGGCATGGGTGGAATTTTTTGTTGATATTTTACAAGTTTGATGTCTGCAGGTGTTATAGTTATGGAGAGGAGTTTCATTAAAGCCTTTAGTGACGACAACGACCGTCACTAAAGGGTATGTGTATTTCAAACGAAGAAGACGATGACATGTCCCCTTCACGCGTTATTCTAATTTAAATTTAATGTTTTTATATATATTTTTTGTTTTTGTTTTTTAACAGAAGCAACATAGTGGTTGAGGGATCAAGGCGCATGTCAATGAAGCAGGGGTCCTGGGTTCAAGTCCCAGTGACCCCCCTAGTTCTTTTCTTTTTTTCTCTTCCATTATTTTTTTATTACTTTTTATTTTATAAAAAAAAAGACTCTTTTAATTAAAACTAATTAATTCCTTTTTAATTAACTTTTTTTTACCAATCACAAATCACCAAATTAGGACTAGGGTTTTATTAACATAATTTTTTTTCGTTTGATTAATTTTTTTTGTACATAATTTAATTAGATTTAGGGTTTTTTCCTTTAATTAATTAATCATTATTCAAAAATACAAAAAAAATTATTTTCTTGTAAATAAATTAATTGGTTTTTTGTAAATAATTAAGTTAATTAATTTTCCTGTAAATAAAATTAGGTTAACTTAGAATTATTTTCAGTAATTAATTAAAATTAATTTATGTTAATTAGGATTAATAATGTTGTACATAAATTAATTAATTTCTGATTTTTCAAACCCTAATCCTGATTTCAATCTCTTTTTCTCAACCTCAAATTCTTGCTTTCTTTTTATTATTATTTTTGGGATATTGTATAAATTTAAAAATCCATGTAATATTCGTAGTTTAACTTTCTCGCATTATTTTCAATTATGTAATTGTTTCCTGGTTTGTAATATCTTTAATTAGGGTTTAAATTTCCGTATCTAATTATGTAACTGCCCCAAAGCTCTGTAATAGCCTAGGTTTACTTTCTGCACCTTTACTTTTCCGCATTTTTATTTTATACTTTGAATATATTAGATGTATGCTAATAGGATTGTATGGAAAGATAAAACGAATTGATAGCAAAATCCTAAATGCAAGATTAAATAACTGAATTCAAGACATTATTCTCACACTTGCACCTCTAGGGTGACCTCTCTTGTTGCCTCGGAAAAACAATAGTCATGTCCCCTGAACGTAGGGATACCCTTAGCAAAGACCCTCGGTTAAAGTCATCATAAAGATCATAGTCCCTCAATGTCCCTTGAGTTATCTACGAAAAATGATCTTGTCCCTCGATTTTGCCTACGAATATATGATGACAGTCCCTTCGAACTGCTAAGGTATCCCTACATGTTGCCTTCAATGACCATAAGGACGACCCTATGCTTGTCACTCAAACATCCAAAGATAGGGCTTCCTGCTAATTAATGGTATGGATAGCCCTATCCAAAGAAGGAGGAAAAATACAAGAAAGACCTTGAGTGGGTAGTTACTGTTAATTGCTTGTTCACAAGTTAAAACACTTTCTCACACCTCACACTTTCAAAAACATTTTCAAAATGCTTTATCAACACTCTTGAGGACTGATACAAGAGTTATCATAAAGCAAACTGCCTTGCTATTTGGCATTTCAAAAAATTTTCAAAAGCACACGCATAAAAGAAAATAAAGTGAACAAGCAATTAAGAGCCCGTAGCAAACTATGGATGGAAAGGGTGCTAACACCTTCCTTTTCCATAATCTACCCCCATTTCTCAGAAAATTCTCGAAAAGGTCTTTTTCGGTTCTTTTCACCCTTTCCTTAATTTGGATAAAAGAAAAGTCGGTGGCGACTCTTGCTTACCGCAACATTTGCAAACACAAACGCAAAAACAGTATAACGGTCGGTTGTGCCATCGTATTACAGAATTGGCGACTCTGCTGGGGATTTATAAAAGTGGGGTTACCTTACAGCTTAGGTCATATTTAACTTTCTTTCCTTGTATGCTTGTTTGTTTATCTTAAAGGGTTTTGCTTAGGTTTACTTGTAAAGATGCTACATCCGGATCTGGGACACCTTTTAGGTAAGTAGCAATAGATCGTGGGGATTGTGTGGGGTATACCGACACGGTTGAAATGATAGATACGTTGATGTGACACATTTGTTGGTATCGGTATCCCTTGAGTAGTCAAGGAGAATGCGGGGCCACTGTGTGGTGCTATGAAGCATCAACTGACCTTAGAACCTTTAATTGAACCAACTTGGCCATTAGGAAGTAATGAGATAGCCAGCTTTGGTGCAGTCCAAAGTTGGTTGATACTCGATACTACACTCATTGAGATATGACTTTCGGGATATTTCGGTTGCCAATAAAGAGGCTTGTGCTAAAACAATGCCCGGTGAAGAAAGATCAATGATATTGAGATTCCATAGAACCCGGTTACTATTGATAGGACAGGTTGAGCCAACTATACTTCAAGAAGGTACTTACCTAAAAACCCCATGCAAGCCTGAACCTAAGGCTGCTTGTGTGACTTGTTTGCTTTCATTGCCTAACAACTTGAACTCATTGCAGGGCTCTATTTGTACTCCTTGCAGGACTTGTTCGCAGTTATTATCCAACAACTTGCATTACCTGCAAGACTCACTTGTCTTTATTACCTTACATTTTTGCTTGATGCACAACATACACATCATAGCATCATATCATAGCATTTCCTTAACCATTTCAAGGATCTCAAAGGCATGTGGTGCAGGTTATGATGAACCAGATGTCTAGCAAGGGGAAATGGGATTTATTTTCCTCTAGCCAATGCCGTCAAAAGATCAAAACAAAACAACTTGAGTTAGGGGCTATGACCCACTCGATATGGTGAGCTTGATTCTCGTAGAAGGATATTCGACAATACAAAGTTCTTCCGTCAAAGCTGCAGTTAAAATTCAACTTCTAACATTTTCTTGTGTTTACCCTGCGAGATCATTGAAAACATTGCATCCACACATCATGCATGTCATTACCTAATAGGTCTTCCAGTATAGGTTTCTCATGTTCTCACCATTTATTTCAGCAAAAGGAAAATGGCTTTCAAATAGAACAACAGAGATCTCCAAACTCAAGAGGCTCAGTTCATGGAAATGTTCCTCAACCTATCCAAGGGGCAGGAAGAATTGAAAACACTCCTCAACGGGAACTTGACCAAGAAACATCCTGATAGCAATAAGGATGACCAGTTAGGACAACTGCAAGCTGAAATGGAAAGGATGAGAATCCAGATGAGTAGTCAGATGGCCCTTATCCAAAGTTTAGCTCGGGAACAAGAAGAATTGAGGATTCTCATCAGCAAGCTTCTTTAAGACAGATACGACAGTCTAGGGAAAACTGCTAGAGCTTGAGGCCTAATCATTGATCAACCTCTCTTGGCAGATAGGGAATTAGGTGACATGTTCATACGGGGGCATGTTCAAAATAAACTCAGGAGGGGTGACATTCAAGGGACTCCATCTTCAAGTACTCAGAAGAAACCATACAATGGGAAGAAAAAGTCCAATGCCATGTACGACCAGAAGGGACGCAATAAGAGTAATCTCAACCAATATGTGGGGGTAATGTAGACTTCTATTCCAGCACCGATTCAAAAACAACGACAAGGCAATCAATATAAGCAGGACACACCCAAAAGGCAATTCACCAAAATCAATATGTCCTTGGCTCAGGTATTGCAACACATGTTGAAGATGGAGTTGATTACGTTAAGGGATCCTCCTCGAAATCCCAATGTATCTGCTCCTAACTATCATCCTGATACAATCTGCGCAAACCATTCTGATAGTCTTGGACATAATATGAATGACTGTTGGGCATTGAAAAATAAGATTCAGGACTTGATCGACGAAGGAGTGCTGGAGTTCACACAAGATGGCCAGACTGAGTTCTTCTGCATCCCTCAAAGGCACATTGTTGTACCCCAAAATTTTCCCTCTCATTTTACTCAAAACATGCCCATAGAGATCCTCCATTTTCTCAAGGTTGCCCAAGAGTTGACCAGACACACTCTCTCCTAAGGCAATGTATCTTAAACTAGGGTTTCCATTTTCATCAAGATGGGTGAACTTCAAAGGCTTCATATACTTTACATGGTCTTAATATGATCCCAATATCTTCCATGTCAAATTTCAAGCCTTGCACAAGAAGTTTGCTCAGTCAACTGCTCAGATGCTTAAGAATCGATTGTATTAGGTCAAAAGTCAAATGTGACCCACATACAGTCAAACTTCAAGATTTTTGGTCAACATCAACATTTTGAAGTTATATCCATCATTTTCTTAAGAGTTGATCATGATTCCTCAAGGAATGCCCTAAATTCATCAAAACCCAAAAGTTGTTAAATTAGGGTTTCTTAGGAAAAGTCAACCAAACTTTGAACAAGCATAACTTCCTCATACTTTATCAGAAATTTTACATCCAAGGCTCATTTTGAAGATAATACAATTCCCAAAAATTCATCCTCATCCCTCAAGTTTAAAATATGCACTCCCAAAAAGATATGAATTTCCACATTATAGGTCCTTTTGAAAAGTCAACAAAAACACTTTTTGGGTCAAAGCTTCTTACATGAACATGGAAGACTCAATTGAGATGAGACAAAAGGGTTGTTTAGGGGACATACTAAGATTTCTAAAAAGTCCAAGAACACCTTTCTAGGGTTAAAATTGGAAGAGATATGCCTTGTCAAAGTTGACCATTTTTGCAAAATTGTCAAAAGTCAAATGGGCTCAAAAATGCATTTTTTTTGCCAAATGGGCCTAACTTTTTATGCTTGCACCTCACTTATAATATGGTCCACGACCCAAATATTCACTCACATGTTTTTTGCTTCATTATTTATTTTATTTTTATTTTTTATTTATTAAAAATTGAATTAAATCAAATAATTGGTAAATAATGGCAAAGATTTGTTTTGGTTGGATTTTTGGACAAAATCACAAGCTCATTATGTTGGCATATCAGAATCAAATTAAATCAAAGCTAATTGGAACAAGAATGGCATGATTAGGCCAAATATTGAAGGAGAT
Organism: Vicia faba; assembly: GCA_948472305.1. NCBI lineage: Eukaryota > Viridiplantae > Streptophyta > Magnoliopsida > Fabales > Fabaceae > Vicia > Vicia faba. The sequence goes on from CATIWC010001919.1 coordinate 275,546, forward strand.
CATACCATATGAAAACCAAATCCAATATCCATAAATTTCAAGATACAAGTTATTTTTTACAACCCTAATTCACTCTAGTACAAATAGATAACGCAGCCAAGGCAAGAGAACAGGGATTGAGGTCGTGAAAGTCATCAAGCAAACTCAAATTTTTTAAGAAAAAGTGTGGATCGGATTTCAATTTAGAGGACGATTCAAGGTGATTCAAAGCCACCAATCCACTCCTGGACATCCTCTGAAGCGATTGCAAGCATCACCAAGCCTCCACAAGCCCAAAAACGCGCTACACGACCGTCACGATTTTCCTACTTTTTTCAAATCGATTACAATCATTCTCACATCATTAGTATGATTTGATGATACATTTGTGACCATTGATGTATTTCTAACATGTCTAGATTGTTTAATTGTATTTTTGATGCACATACTGATGTTTTCCATTGTTAGGTTTTATTTGGTCGATTTAGGGTTTTTCCATACAGGTAAAATTGGCCATAGAAAAGGGTATTAGGATACTCGTGGCATCAAGACGGTTTGATCCATGTAACTAGAATTCATTTATCATACGTTGTGTTGATTTTTGAAGGCTGCAAGTTTGTAGCTATGGAAGATGTATGTAGGTATAAGTATTATACCTAAAACGATGGAGGGCTGAGGAAGATGATAATGTGGAAGCCAACCACTGGGCCATTCAAATTGGCGCACGATTTTCTGTTTTGTCCACTAACTCACGTTTTAACATATATTATTGATTGTTGTTATTTACTTAACAAAGAATTCACGCAGCTCAGTTGGCCAAGGCATACGTGATTTGAGGGGGATGACCTGGGTTCGATCCCAGGTCCCAGCAAATTCCCTTATTTTATTTTCCTTTAATAGATCCTGCACATCACCCACTCAAGTGTTCACCATGTACCTTCATCATCTAACCACAGGATCTAAGCACGTTCATGATCAACCATATCCAATGACTCCATTTTCCAGGGACCATGGTGTACCCTCTAGTATGGCCCTCACTGGATCAACGCAAGGCTTTGGGCTCAACACATCTTGGGCTCAACAAAATTAATAATACACCCCCATTCAGCTTTCATCACAGGCCCAATTTAATTTTTTTATTATTTGTTTTGTTTTATTCAATTATTTGTTCCACAAATTAATTCTTTTTTTATCAACTACAAAAAAACATAAAATCACAAAAAACACCCAAAAATCATTTTTTTTATAAAATAGTATTTTCTTTAATTAATTAATTTAGTTTAAATTAGGTTGATTTAATGCCTTTTCATAATTAAAACTAATTAGAAATTAGGGTTGTAAATAATTAATTTTTCTCCAAAAAATAACCAAATTAATTTTTTAATTAGATTTTAGGTCTCTCAATTAATTCTTCGCATTTAATTCGCCGCGCGTGTTTTATTTACCGTTTTGATTATTACTTAGGTAACTCTTTCGAGGTTGTAATAGATTTTAATTAGGGTTTTAATTTCCACATTTTATTTTCAGTTAAATAATTTTGTATCTACGAAAGCCATGTAATAGTTAGGATTTCTATTTTCACACTTTAAATTTTCGCAATTATTAATTGTTAGATGTGTGCTAATAGGATTGTATGGCAAGAATATTTGAAAATTAAAATGGTAGATAACCTAAATGTGCAAAGACAAATTAACTGAAAAAAGATCACTCGCACATGCTCACTCCTAGGGTTTAGTCCACTTCGGTTGCCTTCGGTTAAGCGGTCATGAAGTATATGGTTTGTTAGTGGTCGTCCTCTAGCCCCGAAAGATCTCAAATGACCCATTCAGATATTTCCTCGGAAACCGATCTTTAAGGCTCTATGATGATTACTAACACCTCCTAACATTGCTTTTGTGATCGTATTTGTCCCTTCGAACGTCCCTTAAAACTCCAACGACGGTGGTGCATATTCCTTAATAATGGGATAACGCTGTCTAAAGGAAAACGAACAGTCTTTTCCGAGTAGGTAGATTAACTTTTAAGTACTTGCTCAAACAAACTTTTCACACCAACACCTTTCAAACAATTTTCAAAACACCTTCGTCACATCCTCGAGGACTGATACAAGGGTTATCACGAAGTAAAACTTTTTCAAAACAAAAACATACAAGCAATTTTAAAATGAGCAAGTACCTAAGAGCCCATGGAAAACCATGGATAGAAAGGGTACTAACACCTTCCCTTTCTATAATCTACCCCCCGTACTCAGAAATATTCTCGAAAAAGGGTTTTTTGTTCTTTTTCCTTTTCCTGATTAGAAGAAATAAAAGTCAGTGGTGACTCTTTCTTACCGCGACATTTTGCGAACAAAAAACGCAAAACGCAAACCGGTATTAACAGTCGGTTCTGCCACCGTATCACACACATCATCTGAAGTGACAAGTTCAGACAAAGAGGCTTTTATTCATTAGAATTTTTAATTTGTAATTTTCTTTTGATAGTTCGAACATTTATTTATGTCAAACTTTGTTCTTTCATCAATGCATTGCATATGTTCGTCTTAAATTATTTCATTCGTTGTCACTATACTTAAACTGTGCTTTTACTTCTTGTTTGTGATATTCGACTCTTGGTTAAAAGTTCTAAGCCTTTAGAGGGAGGATGACAAAAATAATACCATGATCTCTACAATATGCTTTTGAACAGACCCCACTGACGATGTACATGTGTTGTTTCAAATCCTAAACAGTGGAGTTATAAGGAAGATAATCCCTAGTCAACCTCTTTGAGCCTAAGAAGTATGAGTTTTTCTTTTCATACAAATAAAAACCCTTAATCATAACCTGGGGCAGGGTAGTTTTCTCAACTAATTCAGATGTGCATTCAGTCGTAAGCTCTACCTTTATACACGACAAATAGTGTAGAAGATGCACTCCAAAAATGGTGATGGTTCCATATAATCTTCAAGACATGCAGTCATTATCTCTTAAAATAAAATCCCGCTAAGTCAAAACCTATGAAGGAGACTTAAGAAAAAAATGGGGGTATCCCACTGACTGTAATCACAAAAGAAACAGTTCATGCAAAAGGTAGGGATAATAAAATAAAAAAAAGAGGTCTCTACAAATCCTCAACAAAAGGAAAAGGTTACAAAAATGAATTCCTTCTCAAATAAACTTTCAGTATCCGAACCATCACCGAAATATCAGGGCCAAGATTCCAGACTCAATTGGGATCTGAATCCACAATTAGCTGAGCATAGGATCGAAGAACATCATGAAGAAAGGGTTGGGTACAAATAAAATTTTGTTAGAACATAGTTTGATTTTACAACCCTTAATTAGAGTTTTGATGATAACAAACACAAAGAACAAATATGCACTCTAAATTTGTGTTATTTTGTATGCAGAAGTTATGACAGAAACAACATCAAAAATTAAGCTACGGAAGCTTTCAAGCTGAGGTAATCAGAATCTGCGCTGAAGAATGATAATCAGAATCTGCGCTAAAGAATGATTATCAGAATCTGTGCTGAAGTGAAGAATACTTTGATTCTGAACAGAAGTTTAATATACCATCAGATCCTCACATCTCTGAGTCATCAATATTCTGAAGTAATTGCAGCATGCAAGATTCTAAGTTCTGAAGCGTTTTCATTTAAGACAGCATCATATGCAACGACTTTATTCAGACAAGAATCTTCTCAATATGGAAATATCATTGAACATCCATTATCACGCTTAATGTTGGACAAGATTTCCACGCCTATATAAACAAGCTTAGAGGACAAATCGTTTACGATTTTGACACACAACTGCAAATACCTCTCAAACGCTGCAATCTTACATATTCATATATACGCTCAAAATTGTGTAAAATATCACAGTAGTGATACAATTTTTGTAAGGAAAAACAACAGTACACAATTAATTATTTTATCTTGATTAAGCTAGTTTTTCTTGAGATAAATCAGGTTGTGGTTGTACTCAAGAAGACTTTGGCAGTTGTCAAAGTTGTGTTGTAATCAGTTTTGATTAGTGAATTAAGTCCTCGTTGGAGAGACGCGAAATCACCTTGGCGGGTGGACTGGAGTAGTTTGAGATCAAACGAACCAGGATAAAAATATCGTGTCTACTGCACTTTTGATTTTAAGTTTCAATTCACCCCCCCCCCCCTTCTTGTATTTTTCACTTCTTCAATTGGCATCAGAGCGACTGGTTCTGAGTTCATACACTTAACCGTGTCAGTACAAGATCCAAACTTTAGAAAGACACTATGGTGGGACCAAGCCAAAACATCAGCAATGACTATCATGAGGACAAGGACAGAATCAATGGTAAACCTCCAGTCTTTGATGGAGAAAATTTTGACTACTGGAAATACAAAATTGAGAGCTTCTTTCTGGCTCATGATGTTGATCTATGGAACATGGTAATTGTTGGATACACACATCCAGTGGATGAAATTGGTCAGAAGATAGACAGAAAAATGATGTCTGACCAGCAAAAACGTGATTTCAGAAACCATCATAAAGCCAGAACAATACTTCTCAATGTTATATCATACTCAGAATATGAGAAAATCTCAAACAGAGAGATAGCAAAAAACATGTTTGACTCTCTAAGAATGATGCATGAAGGCAACATACAAGTAAAAGAAACTAAGGCTCTTGCGCTCATTCAGAAATATGAAGCATTCAAGATGGAAGACAATGAATTCATAGAAGCAATGTTCTCAAGATTCCAGATTCTTGTTGTTGGGCTGAAAGTTCTTGACAAAGGATATTCTACTGTTGATCACGTAAAGAAGATCATCAGAAGTCTACCCAAGCAATGGAGGACAATGGTCACTGCACTTAAGCTGGCTAAATATCTCAACAAGATATCTCTGGAGGAACTTGTCATCTCCCTCAGAAGTCATGAGATAGAGCTAGAAGAAGACGAGCCTCAAAAGCAAGGTAAGCAACTAGCATTAAAATCTAACAAAAAATCTGATTCTAAGGTTTTGCAGGCTATGGAAGAAACCTATGATGGATCCTCATCAGAAGAAGACGAATTGTCTCTTATCTCCAGAAGAGTCAATCAATTATGGAAGCAGAGACAAAGAAAATTCATAAACCCGAGAAGATCAGAGAATCAAAATGAATCCTCCTCCAGATACAGAAAGTCTGAGTCCTCCTCTAGACACAGAAGATCTGAAGCTTCTTCAGGACACAGAAAGTCAAACAACAAAGACATCATCTGCTATGAGTGCAATGAAAAAGGGCACTACAAAAGTGACTGTCCAAGGCTTCAAAAGGAGAATCCCAAAAAGAAGTTCTTCAAGGAGAAGAAAAGTCTCATGGCAACATGGGACGATTCAGACACTTCTGATGCTAACTCAAAGTTAGATGATGAAAGAGCCAACATAGCTCTCATGGAAAATGTGTCAGAAGACAGATGTTGTACCCCAAAATTTTCCCTCTCATTTTGCTTAAAACATACCCATTGAGATCCTCAACTTGCTCAAGGATGCCCAAGAATTGGCCAGACAAACTCTCTCCTAAGGTAATGTGCCTCAAACTAGGGTTTCCATTTTTATCAAGATAGGTGAAATCCAAAGACTTCATATTCTTTCCATGGTACTAATATGTTCTCAAGACCTTCCATGAAAAATTTCAAGCCGTGCACAAGAAGTTTGCTCAGTCAACTGCTCAGATGCTTGAGAATCGACTATATTAGGTCAAAAGTCAACTGTGACCCACATATAGTCAAACTTCAATATTTTTGGTCAACATCAACATTTTGAAGTTATATCCATCATTTGATCAAGGGTTGATCATGATTCCTCAAGGAATGCCCTAAATCCATCAAAACCCAAAAGTTGCTAAATTAGGGTTTCTTAGGAAAAGTCAACAAAACTTTGACCAAGCCTAACTTCCTCATACTTTATCAGAAGTTTTCCATCCAAGGCTCATTTTGAAGATAATACAATTCCATACAATTCATCTTTATCCCTCAAGTTCAAAATATGCACTCACAAAAAGATATGAATTTCCATATTATAGGTCCTTTTGAAAAGTCAACGAAAACACTTTTTGGGTCAAAGCTTCTTGCATGAACATGGAAAACCCAATTGAGATGAGACCAAAAGGGTTGCTTAGGGGACATCATAAACTTTCTAAAAAGTCTAAGAACACCTTTCTAGGGTTAAAATTGGAAGAGATATGCCTTTTCAAAATTGACCCTTTTTGCAAAATTGCCAAAACTCAAATGTGCTCAAAAATGCATTTTTTGCCAAATGGGCCTAACTTTTTATGCTTGCACCCCACTTATAACATGGTCCACGACCAAAATATTCACTCACATGTTTTTTCTTCATTATTTATTTTATTTTGATTTTTGATTTATTAAAAATTAAATTAAATTAAATAATTGGTAAATAATAGCAAAGATTTGTTTTGATTGGATTTTTGGACAGAATCACAAGCTCATTATGCTGGCATATCACAATCAAATCAAATCAAAGCTAATTGGCACAAGAATGGCATGATTAGGCCAAATTTGGAAGGAGATCATACCATATGAAAACCAAATCCAATCTCCATAAATTTCAAGATACAAGTTGTTTTTTACAACCCTAATTCACTCTAGTACAAATACATAACGCAGCCAAGGCAAGAGAAGAAGGATTAAGGTAGTGAAAGTCATCAAGCAAACTCAAATTTTTGAAGAAAAAGTGTGGATCGGATTTCAATTTAGAGGACAATTCAAGGTGATTCAAAGCCACCAATCCACTCCTGGACATCCTCTGAAGCGATTGCAAGCATCACCATCCAACCAATGGATGCGTCTCATGTCCAGATCCAACGACCATCAAATGAAAGACCATGGTGCATCAATAACAAGGAGCAATACAAGATCTCAAACGTAGGGATGGGGCTTCAGCTTGCTGTGCCTAACAATTCAGTAACGCACCCCCCTAATTTCTTCAGCAAACAGGCCCAATTTATTTTTTTTACTTCTTTTATTTATTTTGTTCTATTTAATTTTTTGTTTCACCAATTAATTCTTTTTATCAACTAAAAAAAATATAAAATCACGAAAAACACCCAAAAATCTTTTTTTCATAAAATAGTTATTTTCTTTAATTAATTAATTTAGTTTAAATTAGGTTAATTTAATTCCTTTTCATAATTAAAACTAATTAGAAATTAGGGTTGTAAATAATTAATTTTTCTCCAAAAAAATAACCAAATTATTTTTTAATTAGATTCCAGGTCTCAATTAATTCTTCCCATTTAATTCGTCGCGCGTGTTTTAATTACCGTTTTGATTATTATTTATGTAACTGTTTCGAGGTTGTAATAGATTTTAATTAGGGTTTTAATTTCCGCATTTTATTTTCACTTAAATAATTTTGTATCTGCGAAAGCCATGTAATAGTTTGGATATCTATTTTTGCACTTTAAATTTATGCAATTATTAATTGTTAGATATATGCTAAAAGGATTGTATGGCAAGAATATTTGAAAATTAAAATGGTAGATAACCTAAATGCGCAAAGACAAATTAACTGAAAAAATTTCACTCGCACATGCTCACTCCTAGGGTTTACTGCACTCCGGTTGCCTTCAGTTAAGCGGTCATGAAGTATAGGGTTTGTTAGTGGTCGTCCTCTAGCCCCGAAAGATCTCAAATGACCCATTCGGATGTTTCCTTAGAAACAGATCTTTAAGGCTTTAGGATGATTACTAACACTTCCTAACATTGCTTTTGTAACCGTATCTATCCCTTCGAACGTCCCTTAAAACTCCAACGATGGTGCTACCTATTCCTTAATAATGGGATAGCGCTGTCTAAAGGAAAATGAACAGTCTTTTTCGAGTAGGTAGATTAACTCTTAAGTACTTGCTCAAACAAATAAATTTTTCACACCAACACCTTTCAAAACAATTTTCAAAACAACTTCGTCACATCCTTGAGGACTGATACAAGGGTTATCACGAAGTAAAACTTTTTCAAAACAAACACACACACAAGCAATTTGAAAAATGAGCAATTACCTAAGAGCCCGTGGAAAACCACGGATAGAAAGGGTGCTAACACCTTCCCTTTCTATAATCTACCCCCGCATACAGAAATATTCTCGAAAAAAAAAATTTCTGTTCTTTTTCCTTTTCCTGATTGGATAAAATAAAAGTCGGTGGTGACTATTGCTTACTGCGACATTTTGCAAACAAAAACGCAAAATGCAAACCAGTATTAAACAGTCGGTTCTGCACCCATATCACAGAACTGGCGACTGTGCTGGGGAATAAATAAAGTGGGGTTTACCTTAGGATCTAGGTCATTTCAAATTGCTTTCTTGTTTGTTTGCTTTATTCTTAAAGGGTTATTGTTTGGGTTACTATAGATCCTACACCCGGATCTGAGGGTGCTTTTTAGGTAAACAGCAATAGATCATGGAGACTGTATAGCGTAGACCGATATGGTTTAAGCGATGGTTGTGTTGGTGTGGCACTTTGGTTGGTACCGGTATTCTTCATGGGGAAACGAGGAGAATATGAGGCCGTCGCGTGGTGTCATAAAGCACTAACGGGCCTTAGAACCTTAGTTGAATAAACTTGGCCATTAGAAAGTAGTGAGATAGCCGGCCTCGGTGTAGACCTGAGGATTGGTTGATACTCGATGCTACACTCATTGAGATCAGACTTTCAGGATATTTTGGCAGCAAGAAAAGATTGCTTGAGCTGAGACAATGCCTGATAAAGGATGGTCAGTGATATTGAGATCCCTTAGAACCCGGTTACTTTTTAAGACAGGTTTGAAACCAACTAAACTTCAAGAGGGTATGACCTTTAACCTCATGCAAGCCTTAAACCTAAGAATTTGGTGTGATTTGTCCGTGTTTGTTATACCTATGGTTTATCATGACATCATGCATCATAACATAGCATCCATTCTTATTGCACTAACCATTTCAAAGACCAAGGGAATTTATCTTTGTTTTGTTTTGTAGATCATGGCTTCCGTTCGTAGAAACACTATCTGAATCAGCTTTGTGAAGATACCTTCCCAACTCAAAGAGCTAGTATCAAGGGTTTCTGAAAGTTCAGCATTCACTAAGAGACAGGGTCAACTTCTCAACCTGGTTACTTCAAACTTTGATGAAAAGATGATGAGTGTACTCTTTCAGTTCTTTGATCCCAAGCACCACTGCTTCACCTTTCCAGACTATCAGTTGGTACCTACCTTAGAAGAATTCTCTCAGCTGTTGTATATACCCATTCTTGAACAGTTGCCTTTCACAGGTCTAGAAGAAGTTCCTAAGCCAGAAGCCATTGCCTCAGCTTTGCATCTGAAACGGGTCGACGTGGTATCCAATTGGGAAACAAGAAGCGGAGTCAAAGGTTTTCTAGCTAAGTTTTTGATAGACAAGTCCCAACTGTTTTGGGATGATATGGATTTTCAGGCTTTTGAGGAGGTTTTGGCTCTTCTAATCTATGGGTTAGTCCTATTCCCTAATCCGGACTCATTCATAGATGTGAATGCTATCAAGATCTTCCTCTCCCGCAACCATGTGCCTACCTTGCTCAGAGATATTTTGCACACTCTCCATACTCGTACCATGAAGAGAAGAGGGGTTCTTATGTGTTGTATGCCATTATTGTCGAGGTGGTTTATTTCTCACCTCCCTAAGTCCGTACTGAAGAATGAAAAAGGTTTGGGTTGGTCACAAAGGATAATGTCGCTCGCTCACATGGATATTCTCTGGTGTTCTAGAGCTATGGAAAACACTGCTATTATTGACCGCTGCAGGGAGTATCCTAATGTCCCATTACTTGGTATCATATGGGGTATAACCTACAATCCTTGTTTAGCTCTGCGACAATTTGGTTACACTCGAGGAGATGGTCCCCACGAGTTAATTATTGAGGGCATTGTATTCAACTATGAGGATGATGTTCACGAGTATCGCCGAAGGTTCATACGAGCTTGGGGCATGGTAAACAGATCTGGCTCCAAGGCTTTGGGGTCAAAGGATTCCATTCATATGGAACCTTACCTCAATGGGTACGAGCTCGTGCCCAGAAGCTTATGATGCCCTATGTGGCAGTTTTACCAGTGATTGTGGAACCCACTACTGAAGGGGGTATTCCTTATACGGTTCTCTATCTTTATATGCCCACTAATCTTTGGGAATTATAGAGGTCTTGGATTCAGTTGATGAAGGAGCGGGATACTTACAGGGATCAGTTCCAGGCTCAGGAGAGGAAGGTTTTAGAGCTCACAAAGCAGCTCCAGGAAGAAAAAGGACTCAATGATTATCTCCACACAAAGAGGAAGCATCCATGGGAATTTTGATGTCTTTTATAATTTTAGATTTGTTTTAATTGTAATGCCTAAAAGGCATTTGAACTTTAAATTCAGCTAATAAAATCTTTGTTTTATTTTGGTTTGCAAATTTAAATTTCCCAAAGTCTTTGAAATCATTGCATGCACATCCCATTCATAACATTGCATGTACATGTACCATTACAGGTTTCTCATCTTCTTCGCTGTTTATTTCAGCAGAAATGTCTTCCGAACAAAGCATCAAGGACCTTCAGGAACAGAACGCCCAGTTCCAACAAATGTTCATAAGTCTGGAAAAAGGGCAGGAGGATCTGAAAGCCTTCATCCTGAAAGAGAAGAAGAAAAAGAAGAAGATTGCCGGTATTCTGAATATGGTCAGAAGATTTAGAGAGCGTTTGAAGCGACAAGTCGATCTGACCTCTTCATCTAAGGAGGGGGAGAATCAAGAAGAAGAGAAGGACCCCAGTCCTGCAGTTTCTGACAATGATATTGACTACAATGTCGAGAAATATCCTCCTGTTGAGGATAGATACAAGCAGTTGGAAGATCGTCTGAGTGCCATGGAAGTTTAGAGGATACCTGGACTTGATTTCAAAGAATTGGGGTTGGTGTCAGGAGTAGTCATCCCGCAGAAGTTCAAAGCTCCAGTTTTTGCTAAGTATGATGGGGTGTCCTGCCCAAAACTCCATCTCCGATCTTATGTCAGAAAGATCCATCCCCACACCGCTGATAGAAATCTGTGGGTTCATTTCTTTCAAGACAGTCTGTTAGGGACTCAGCTTGAATGGTTCTACTAGCTGGAGGGAGCTAATGTCCGAAATTGGGAAGATCTGGCTGCTGCGTTCTATAAGCAGTATCGATACAACGCCGACCTTGCTCCTACTCGTACTCAACTCAAGAGTATGTCCATGGGTGCAAGTGAAGGTTTTAAAGACTATGCACAGAAATGGCGAGACTTGGTTGGAAGAGTTCAACCTCCGTTGTATGATAGGGAGTTGGTTGATATGTTTCTGGGGATGCTATCTGGCCCATTCTTTAATCATTTGATTGGCATCTCATCAGCTGGTTTCACCGAGCTGATTCTAACTGGAGAAAGAGTAGAAGCTGGGATTCGGAGCGGCAAGATACAGAAGGATGCCTCTTCAAGCTCAGTAAAGAAGCCTTTTGCTGGTAAGAAGGAAGCGAGTGCCATCTACAGCCCGATGGGCCAAAGTAGGGATGGACATCGTCAGACAGTAAGTGCCATAATGATACTTAGGCCTGCAGTTGCTCCACAATTCAACAATCAACAAAGGGTGGAGAGACCACAATGGCAGTTTACCCGAATCAACATGACATTGGCTGAAGTTCTACCTCATATGCTGAGATCCAACTTGGAAACCTTGAAAGAGGCTCCCAAGAATCCAAATACTACATCTCCCCGATATAATCTAAATGTTCGGTGTGCCTATCATTCTGAGAGTCCTGGCCATGATACCAATGACTGCTGGGCTCTAAGGAATAAGGTACAAGATCTGATTGAAGCCAAAGAAATAGAGTTTGATGCTCCGGAGAAGCCAAATGTCATAACTGCTCCCATGCCTAAGCACGATCGTGGAATTAATGTTGTTGATACCGACTTGTTTGTAACCTTGGTGGATGAAGTTTCTACTCCTCTCATGACTGTGAAGAAGAATTTGTTGTTGGACGGTTTATTTCCGGGTTGTGGTGAAGGTTACCACATGTGTTCATTTCTACCTTCTGGTTGCCATTTGCTGAAATCAGGTGTTCAACGCTTGATGGACAGCAAGGAAATTTTGTTCGAGAAAACTTTGGTTCCCGTAGTCCCATCTGAAGACATTGCCATTATAACCATTTCCTCCAATCCTTCCAAGGTTTCCTCGAGAAGACCTGTTAGGATTACATCTGCTCCAAGAATTGCTCCGCTGATAATTACTGTTCCTGGTCATGTCCCGTATGTCTCGGACAAAGTTGTCCCCTTGCATTATGGTGCCGATGTGTACTATCATGGCATCAAACAATATTTGAAAGATGAAGAGGCTGATCCTGATATTGGTAACATTGTCGGAACCATCAAAATCACCCGAAGTGGAAGGGTCTTCTCTCCCGAGATTTCCCCTAAGACTATCGACAAGCCTATTGTCATTCCATCTGCTACTCCTGCTAATACATCAACTACGGCTCCTGTTCTTACTCCAGTTATTACCCTTGTTGGTGAATCATCTGATACCCGTGGCAAGGAAGTTATAGGTGAGCCTGCCCGGACAGAGGCACCTAGGAAAATTGTTGTGGAAGCCTCTAAGCAAGAGATAGAGGAAATACTGAAAATAATTAAGAAGAGCGACTACAATGTGGTCGAGCAGCTGGGGCAGACCCCATTGAAGATATCCATGTTATCTTTGTTGTTGTGTTCTGAAGCCCATGCGAAGGCTTTGATTGCATTCCTCAAGACCGTGCATGTGCCGCAAGATACTTCAGTTGATCAATTTAAAGATTGTGTGGCCAGCCGGACTGCTGACAATGGCCTGGGTTTTCAAATGCAGACTTGACACCGAAGGGAAGGAAGCATAATAATGCTTTGCATGTCTCGATTGAATGCAGGGGCACCACTATGGCTCATGTGTTGGTAGATACGGGGTCTTCGCTGAATGTTCTGCCGAAAAAGGCGTTGGACCGATTGGATTGCAAGGGTTTGACTCTAAAGCCTAGTAACATTGCTGTAAGGGCTTTTGATGGGTCGAAGAGAATGGTACACGGGGAGGTGGACATCCCTGTAAAAATGGGTTCTCAGACTTTTGGGTCCACCTTCTATGTGATAGACATCAGGCCGTCGTATTCTTATTTGTTGGGTCGCCCTTGGATCCATGAGGTTGGGGCAGTTACTTCCACACTACACCAAATGCTGAAGTATCCGGTAAAAGGGAAGATTGTCACTGTGCAGGGTGAAGAGGAGTATATGGTGAGCCACCTCAATTCCTTCCAGTACATAGAGACGGACAGGGAATTCATAGAAACTCCTTGTCAGAACTTTGAAGAGGTCCCTCAGATCTTGGCATCAACTGAAACTACTACCAACAACAAACCTCCTCTGAAGATGGCTTCCCTCAAGGACGCCAGGGCCGTGGTTGAAGAAGGTGGGTGTGCCAATGGGGGTCATCTCCCTGATTTCACTCACAAAACCGACAAATTTGGTTTGGGCTTTACTACAGGGGCTCAAAGGATTATTCGACGCGCTCGGGCTGGAGGACCTCCCCTGCACATCAGTAATCGTGGGATTAATGCCATTAAAGACGAAAATGAGGACTCAGACATTGACAGTTTGATCTACCCAACTACCAACAGTGGACCGAGTAACTGGACGTGTAGGGACTTTATAGCAGTTTCTTTTATTCCTCAGTAATTTACTTACTCATTTTGAGATTTGTAAAAAACAATTTAAAACTTTACGGCCTTGTGCCTTGCCCGAGGCACATGTGTTTTGTTTGTGAGGGCTAGTATTTGTCATTTCATATATCATTAGTAAAGCATTGGACGTTTCTTGCATACAAATTTTGCACTCTCTATTTTTCTTTTCTGTTTTCACTTTATCAAAACAGTTATTCTCTTACACACACTCACGTATCATAATGCAGATCCATATCCACTCTGGATCCCATTGATAACAACTCTGCCATTGCCAGTTATGACTTCAAAAATCTGATCAACCAAGCTGAAGATGAAGGTGAGGATGATTGCGAGGTGCCTGGAGAACTTGCTAGACTATTACAGCAGGAAGAAAGGGCTATACAACCTCATGAGGAGTCGGTCGCGACAGTGAATTTAGGTACTGAGGAAGACAGAAAAAAGGTTAAAATAGGTGCAAATTTGGAGCTTAGCATCAAGCAGAGGTTGATACAGATGTTTCACGACTATGTTGAGATCTTCGCTTGGTCCTATGAAGACATGCCTAGTTTGGACACTGATATTGTGGTACATCGCCTGCCGACTAAAGAAGACTGTCCTCTGGTTAAACAGAAGGTCCGTCGTATGTGTACCGAAATGTCAGAGAAGATCAAGGTAGAGGTCATGAAACAGTTCGACACATGATTCTTAGTTGTCACTTCTTATCCACAGTGGGTTGCTAACATTGTTTCGGTACCTAAGAAGGATGGTAAGGTACAGATGTGTGTGGATTACAGAGATCTGAACAGGGCAAGCCCCAAGGATGACTTCCCACTTCCTCACATTGATGTTCTGGTCGACAACACCGCACAACACAAAATATTCTCCTTCATGGATGGTTTCTCTGGCTACAACCAGATCAAGATGGCCCCTCAAGACATGGAGAAGACAACCTTCATCACACAGTGGGAAACCTTCAACTACAAGGTGATGGCTTTTGGGTTGAAGAATGTCGGGGCAACTTATCAGCGCGCAATGGTCGCTTTGTTCCATGATATGATTCACCATGAGATCGAAGTTTATGTTGATGACATGATAGCCAGGTCTCAAACCGAGGAAGAGCACCTTGATCATCTACAAAAGTTGTTCGACAGGTTGAAGATATATAAGCTGAGGTTGAATCCAAACAAGTGCACCTTCGAGGTAAGGTCTAGTAAACTTTTGGGTTTCATTGCCAGCGACAAAGGCATCCAAGTAGATCCTACAAAGGTAAAGGCTATACAAGAAATGCCCGCTCCCCATACAAAGAAGGAAGTTAGAGGTTTCTTGGGATGCTTGATTTATATTTCCAGGTTCATTTCACATCTGACTGCTACTTGTGAGCCAATTTTCAAGCTTATGAAGAAAGATCAAGTGGTAAAGTGGAACGATGAATGCCAGACCGCTTTCGAAAGAATCAAGGAATACCTTCAAGAACCACCAATTTTGATGCCTCCAGTTGAAGGAAGACCTTTGATATTATACTTGACAGTGCTAGACAATTCAATGGGGTGTGTGCTGGGGTAGCATGACGAGCCTGGTCGAAAAGAGCATGCAATATACTACCTTATCAAAAAGTTTACCGACTGTGAGACACGATACTCATTACTCGAGAAAACTTGTTGCGCTTTGGCATGGGCTGCTCGCCGATTGAGACAGTATATGCTGACGCACACTACCTTGTTGATATCGAAGATGGATCCGATCAAGTATATTTTTTAGAAACCCGCTCTCTATGGAAGGATAGCAAGATGGCAGATGATCTTAACGGAATACGACATCCAATACACAACCCAAAAAGAAATCAAGGGAAGTGTATTGGCTGATCATTTGGCTCATCAGGCCGTGGATGACTACCAGTCCATGAATTTTGAGTTCCAGGATGAGAATATCATGTTGGTAACTGACTATGAAGAACCTGGACCAGATGAAGGACCTGAGGAAGGATCCCGATGGTCTATGTATTTTGATGGAGCCTCGAACGCACTGGGTAATCGCATCGGCGCTGTATTCATATCTCCCAAGGGATGTCATACTCCATTCACTGCCCGATTATGTTTCAATTGTACCAACAACATGGCGGAGTATGAAGCGTTTATCATGGGTCTTAGGGATGCTATCGACCTAAGGATCAAGTTCTTGAGTGTCTTTGGGGATTTTGCTTTGGTGATAAGTCAGATCAAAGGCCAATGGGATACGAAGCACCTGAATCTCATCACGTATAAAGAGTACGTACTGACATTGCTCCCACACTTTGAGGAGGTAACCTTTGAACATTTCCCACGAGAAGAGAACCAGTTAGCAGACACGCTAGCTACTATGTCTTCTATGTTCAAGGTTAGGTGGGACAATGAAGCCCTCCAAATCACCATTGAGAGGTTATATGAACCATCACACTGCTGTGAAATCGATACCGAAGAAGTGGCAGACAAACCTTGGTTTCATGAGGTGAAAAGGTATCTCGAGCTCAAGAGTATCCCGAAGGGGCATTTGTCAATGATAAGAAGTTTCTGAGAAGGTTCGCTGCAAAGTTCTTCCTCGGTAATGGAATCCTATATAAACACAACCATCATTCCACACTACTACGGTGTGTAGACAAGAGCGAAGCAGAGAGGATCATGACAGATCTACACGAAGGCACCTTCGGAACCCATTCTAGTGGACATACCATGGCAAAGAAGATCCTACAGGCAGGATACTACTGGTCCACTATGGAAGCTGATTGTTATCAGCACTCTCGAACTTGTCATAAGTGCTAAATCTATGCTGATAAGGTGCATGTGCCTCCGGTCCCCTTAAACGTCTTGATAGCTCCATGGCCCTTTACAATGTGGGGCATCGACATGATCGGAGAAATAAGGCCCACCGCTTCCAATGGACATTGCTTCATCCAAGAAGCCATTGATTATTTCACAAAATGGGTTGAGACAGCCTCTTTTGCTACAGTAACCAAGAACATCGTGGCGCGGTTTATCCGACATAATCTGATCTGTCGATATGGGGTGCCAGAGAGAATTATTACTGACAATGGTACGAATCTCAACAACACAATGATCACCGAGCTCTATAAACAGTTCAAGATACAGCATCATAATTCTTCTCCCTACCGGCCGAAGATGAATGGTGTTGTTGAAGCAGCTAACAAGAACATCAAGAAGATTGTACAGAAGATGACGGTGACATATAAAGATTGGCATGAGATGTTTCCATTTGTTCTTCATGGGTACCGTACCTCAGCCCGGACGTCGATAGGGGCAACAACCTACTCTCTGGTATATGGCATGGAGGCAGTCCTACCCATCGAAGTCCAGATTCCTTCTCTCAGGATTATGAAGGATGCAAGGTTGAACGAGGACGACTGGATCCGAACCCGACTTGATCAGTTAAATCTAATCGATGAAAAGAGACTTATCGCTATCTGCCATGGTCAGACGTATCAAAAGCATATGATCAAGGATTTTAACAAGAAAGTTAGGCGTCAGGAATATCAAGTCGGGGATCTAGTGATCAAACACATCATACTGCCGCAAGGTGATGCCCAGGGTAAATGGAGCCCCACGTACGAGGGGCCATTTGTGGTTAAGAACATTTTCTTGGGTGGAGCTATGATTCTAACCACCATGGACGGTGACGACCTTCCTCACCCTGTCAATGCAAACATAGTGAAAAGATACCACGCCTAATCAAGAGACTCGCTAGGTTGACTGGCCTAGGAAAAAATAAGGGCTTCCCGACGAACCAAAAGGGCTCGAGCAAAAGTAAGGGATGAAAATAAAAAAATTTGTACACCCTGCAAGTCGAAAACCCGAAAGGGCGGCTTAGGCAAAAAGGGGTATCCCGGTGGACTGAAAACCCGAAAGGGCGGTGTTGTACCCCAAAATTTGCCCTCCCATATTCTTCAGGAAATTGCCAAGCCAAGCCTCAGAAGTCTCCAAGGGTTGCCCAGTCAAAAAGGCTCCTATACAGACAAAGCTAGGGTTTGAGTTCTGATCAAGAAATTGAAGTTTTCAAATGCCCAATCAAGCCTCATAGGCCTACAAACATGGTCAAGCATCCTCATACAAAGTTTTCAAGGCATTCAGCTCAAAATTGCACAGTCAAAACCCTAGATTGCACTACAGTCAACTGTAGGGGCAAAATGGTCATTTGACAGTCAAAAGTTCAAATTTTTGGTCAACATATCATTTTGAAGCCACAAACATCATTTGATCAATGCTTGATCATGATTCTCAAAATTTGGCTCAGAAATCATCAAAGATGCAAAAGTTGCCTTATTTGGACAGCTGAAAAAGTCAACTGAAATTGACCAGGGCATAACTTTCACATGGATTATCAGAAAAATTCCATCCAATGCTCATTTTGAAGAGAAAGACATTTCCTACAACTCATCTTCATACTCCAAGTCCAAGAAATGCTCTCACAAAAAGTTATCAATTTCAACATTATAGGTCATTTTCAAAAGTCAACAAAAAGGGACTTTAAGTCAAAGGCCATAACTTGAGATTGGTAAATCAAAATGACATGGGACCAAAGGCATTGGTTAGAGGACTCAAAGACCTTTCCAAAATGTCCAAGAACATGTGAAAAGCTTAAAAATTGACCAAGTTATGCCTTGTGGAAGTTTGGAAATTTTTAGGAATTTTGAAAAGTCAACATTGATGCAAAAGGCCTAAATTTGCTATTGGGCCCATTTTTCTTCCAAGTTTCTTCACGCCAAGCCTATGCACGACCATTAGGCCCAAAGGGAAGTATTTTCTCATTTTTTAATTATTTATTTGAATTTATATTAATATTAATTCATTTAAATTAATTAAATACATGAAAAATATCAAACTTGACCTAAAAAAATCTTTTCATGCATGTTTACTATCAATATCACGTGCATATCTCAATTAAGCAAGTTTTGATGAGATTTGGCATGATTGAACAAAAATACACATGAAAAAATATTCAAAAAGATCTTGTAAAATCAAATATTGAAATCCATTATGGCATGAGATTTTGTTCAATTTTCTTAACCTAATATGCTCTATACATATTCAGGAATCAAAACCTAATTGCCGAAGACTCAAAACTGCGCAGCAATTGACATCACAAAACTTGAAAATTGTCCATAAACTCAAGAATTGAAAAGCATTCTAGGGGACGATTCAAGCCCTAATCTTGATCCCATTAGTTTCCTTGGGTGATTCTGAACGTATACCAATCAAGAACTACAATCAGAGCTTCAAAAACTGGTAGTTTGAACTCACCCTGTATCAAGAAAAACTCTTAATCGCATATACCAATTCATGCATTTTCTATAAGTTTTGATATGTATTTTGCATTCCTGATGAAGTTTACAAGCTAACCACTATGTTTAATTGCATTATTTCGTTGTGTATAAGATTCCACCATTGACAGATTCTAGGGTTCCAAGGTTCCAAAATTGGGGTTTTTGCAAAGAGGGAAAATTAACCCTCAGGACCATGACCATTAGCATCAGCACATGTGGACGAAGCAGGAAGACCCCTCGCGCTCAATTTATGAGCGCCTAAAACCTATTCGTTATTTTCTGCAAACCGGTCTAACACAACGCGTTAAAACCGTTGTCTATTTGTTTCATATTGCAGGGGACGTGAGGAAGAAGACGCCGTGTCAAAACGTGATAGGCACGTTTGAATTCTCGCGCGCGTTTCCCAGCTCTCATCCGTTTTTGTGTTATATTGTTTATTTGAATGTATATATTAAATATAATCCAAATGGCTCAGTGGCAGGGACATGTGGTGGTAACATCAAAGACCTGGGTTCAAGTCCCAGGTCTTGCATATTTCACTATTATTTTTCAAACCAATTTCCTATGCAGCGCGCCTATTGTGGTTCACCATGTACCATCACAATCCATCATACACGCGTCCAGTGAAAGCAGATCAAAGGCATGGATTCCAAGAGCACGCTACGCTCTAGTCAATGCATCATACAGGATTCAAAAAGTCAACAAATTCCAATGCTTAATGGGCCAGAATGTTAGGCCTGTACCTCACAAATTGGGGCTACCCCCCCCCCCCCCCCTGGTTTGCCCTCTTTTCTTATTTTTCTTATATTTTATTTAAATTATTATTTTGTTTTCTTTATTAATTTAATTAACTTATTTTTTTTTAAATACAAAAAAAACATTATAAAAATTCAGAAAAGACAAAAAAATTAATAATTATTTTATTTTAATGATTTTGCTAAGTAAATTAATATATGTAAATAATTTAGTATAAATTAGGTTTAACTTTTAATTCTTTTTATAAATAAAAATCTAAAAAATATAGAATTAGGTAATCAATAATTTTTTCCTTTTAATCTTTTTTCCATTCTTTACAATAATAATTATTTATTTATTTTCCTATTTAAATTGTACATAAATAAATTAGGGTTTAATTTAGATTATATTTTAATTCTTTCATAATAAATAAAAATATTAGAATTAGGGTTTGCCATTTAACTTAATTTCAATTAACTTCTTTTTTTTTTTTTTTTTTTAAAATCTAAAAAACACAAAATACCAAAAAAAACATTTAATTCTAATTAATTAATTCTTATTAACTTTAATTTCTTATGAAAGGGTCCAACGCCCATTGTTTTAATTATTTTATTCCGCGCATTTACTTTATTGCTTATTATAATTGTGTAATTCTCCCAAAGCATTGTAATTTAAATTTCTCGCACTTTTATTTACCGCTTTATTTATTTTCCGCTAAATCGGGTCCGGTTTAATTTGGCGATGTGGACCCGCGCCTTTGTAATAGCCGTAGATTTATTTTCCCGCAAACTTTATAACTGTTAAAAAGCATGCAAGAATGAATGTTTAATTAAAATCAAGCGTAGATCACAATAAACATGACAAAGACAAATACAAATGAAACATGACACACAATGCGCACACACCACCCCTAGGGTACGCCTCACTGTTGCCTTTCGAAAGGTGGTCGTCGAGTAGAGGACGTCTTAGTAAGTCCTCATGATCCGGGAACCTGGCATGAGGGTAGCTTCTAAGGTGTCTTCCCATTGCTCTGGTGATCACCATGTCCCTAAAAACGAATTGACCCGAACACCTCCAACGGTGGTGCTACCTACCTCTCAATGGTGGGATGGCACTACTTTAAAGGACTCTTACACAGACGAATTCCTTAGGGTAGGTAGGTTCTCGTGGATACTTGCTCTAATCTCAAAAACAAAACAAAATACTTTTCACACCACACATTTTCAAAAGCTTTCAAAGCAAATTTTTCAAACACTCTGACGTACGAGTCGATCTGAAATTTTTCAAAGAAACTTTTAAACCCACATTGAAAAGCAAGCAAACGATTTTGAAAACACATTGAGCAAGTATCTAAGAGCCCATGGATAACCATGGATAGAAAGGGTGCTAACACCTTCCCTTTCTATAACCTACCTCCCGAACCGAGAGCAATCTCTTTAAGGAATTTTTCTGTGCTTTTGTCCTTTCCAATTGGAGAAAATAAAAGACGGTGGCGACTCTTGCTTCCGCGACATTTCGCGAACCAGCGTTAAACAGTCAGTTCCAGATCCACCGATCACAGGCGGTCCAGGAAAAAATTAGGGATATAAAGCGTACCACTATGTCTCATTGAATCATCTTGCGACCAGACTCCAGTATCGACTATCAAGTTCGAATGGCACCAATCAATCTGATCAACTTTCGGCCAAGAAGCAAAGTGATGAGACGCTTGAGGATATAAAGGAAATAGCAGGGTTGGAACCCAATGGGGTTATTTCACATAGCTGTTTTTCTTTCTTTTACATAAATTTGTATAGCTTCCATTTTTTCGGCGATGTTCTCTTACTAGAGCGTCAGACTCCTTGTACAAAAACACCTATTACAGGCCAACTTCAGAAATCAATACAAATTTATTTTCACAACAAACTTCGAGTTTGTTTTTCTTTTTTATGTTTTGTTTCGCAAGAACATCCAATGACTTATTTTTTATATATGCATTTGAAAATGATTGCTGCTCATAAATATTTACATAAGAAACAAAAGACAATTACTTGTAATTCCAGAAACAGGGGCAAGAACAAGAAGTGCCAAACCCGACAACTACTCCGCCCAGCAGGTATCGGGATAAAGTCAGCTCTGGAACATAATCCCGGGCACATACACTCCCCACAAAGTAAAAGTATTCAAAAGCATTTATGTCAGCTTTCCCGAAACAAGACGTAACCACCCCAGCTGAAGTTCATAATCGCGGGCGAGTCAGTAAAATTCATCCCCCAAGCAGAGTTTATTTATTTGGACACATAGGCTCAATCCCCGACAGAGTTCATCACTTCAGCTACAAAAATTCACTTCCTAAGTTTGTTCTCCGCAGAGTTATTCCCAAGCAGCATTTCTTCACCACAAAATATTTACAAATCTCCAGCAACCGTCAGGGATTTATTTTCCCAGACGCGGGCATACCCCGATAGCATTTCGTGAACATACATCATGACATATGCATACATATAATATACAACATAATCTCATTTATTTTGAGAACATCATCTCACCCTGCATTTCATGCATCACATATAACTAACCCTGATATCTTTTCAGGAAAAGACGTTTAGCTTCAACAAATCGAGCAGTTATGCATGTCACATCTGCAGACGACTAATGGAAACCCAGTTCCCGAAACCAAACGGGTCAACTAATCTACACTATCACTTTGAAGTAACCCTACTATCTAGGATCCTTCTCACAGCCCTACTTTCCAGGCTTTCATTTCGAAGTAACCCTACTATCCAGGTTCCTTCTCACAACCCTACTATCCAGGCTTTCATTTCGAAGTAACCCTACTATCCAGGTTCCTTCTCACAGCCCTACTATCCAGGCTTTCATTTCGAAGTAACCCTACGATCCAGGTTCCTTCTCACAGCCCTACTATCCAGGCTTTCATTTCGATGTAACCCTACTACCCACGTTCCTTCTCACAGCCCTATTATCCAGGCTTTCATTTTGAAGTAACCCTACTACCCAGGTTCCTTCTCACAACCCTACTATCCAGACTTTCATTTCGAAGTAACCCTACTACCCAGGTTCCTTCTTAAAGCCCTTTTATCCAGGCTTTCATTTAGAAGTAACCATACTACCCAGAGTTCCTTCTCACAGCCCTACTATCCAGGATTTCATTTCGAAGTAACCCTACTATCCAGGTTCCTTCTCATAACCTTACCATCCAGGTTTCTTCTCTCTTATTTCCAGACAACAGTTCACGACACTGTAAGACCTGGACCTGATCAAATACGATTGGTTTCGAATTTCCCCAGTAAGTCGCGGTGCAGCCTGTACCCTATACAGACATGCAGTTTACTTCCGCTTCCGCAAGCATGAGTTATTCCCCCAGTAGAGTAACGAACAACTGAAGCTCCTAAAATTCTATTTCTCCCAAGACAGATACCAACATTCCTCAGCAGATTTCTCCTCAGCGACAAGAACAGGTATTCTCATTAAAGGAATATCTCACGAAATCAACATCCTCTAGATGGCATCATTAAGCCCATCACTCACGATCTTCTGTCATCTTCTCCAAATGGCATCTGTAAGCCCATTCCCGGTATAATCAAATCAAGTGTCACTTCATACAAGTGCAAATTTCTGGGCACTTTAGTGTTCAATCATCTTCCACCTTCAGATCACGAAAGGCAGACAAGCCAATCTACATCCTCAGGTTTAAGAAGATTG
The DNA here is from genome assembly GCA_948472305.1 of Vicia faba. Lineage (NCBI taxonomy): Eukaryota > Viridiplantae > Streptophyta > Magnoliopsida > Fabales > Fabaceae > Vicia > Vicia faba. The sequence continues at coordinate 298,976 of CATIWC010001919.1, forward strand.
AACAGGGGCAGCTGTTGTACCCAAAACTTCTCCCTCACATTTTACTCAAAATATGCCCATTGAGATCCTCAACTTGCTTAAGGATGTCCAAGATTTAGCCGAACATACTCTCTCCTAAGGTAATGTGCCTCAAACTAGGGTTTCCAGTTTTATCAAGATAGGTGAACTCCAAAGACTTAATATTCTTTCCAAGGTCCTAATATGTTCTCAAGACCTTCCATGTCAAATTTCAAGCCATGCACAAGAAGTTTGCTCAGTCAACTGCTCAGATGCTTGAGAATTGACTGTATTAGGTCAAAATCAACTGTGACCCACATACAGTCTAACTTCAATATTTTTGGTCAACATCAACATTTTGAAGTTATATCCATCATTTGATCAAGGTTTGATCATGATTCCTCAAGGAATGCCCTAAATCCATCAAAACCCAAAAGTTGCTAAATTAGGGTTTCTTAGGAAAAGTCAACCAAATTTTGACCAAGCATAACTTCCTCATACTTTATCAGAAATTTTCCATCCAAGGATAATTTTGAAGATAATACAATTTCCTACAATTCATCTTCATCCCTCAACTTAAAAATATGCACTCATAAAAAGATATGAATATCCATATTATTGGTCCTTTTGAAAAGTCAACAAAAATACTTTTTGGGTCAAAGCTTCTTAAATGAACATGGAAGACCCAATTGATATGAGACTAAAATGGTTGCTTAGGGGATATCCTAAGCTTTCTAAAAGGTCCAAGAACACCTTTCTAGGGTTAAAATTGGAAGAGATATGCCTTGTCAAAATTGACCCTTTTTGCAAAATTGCCAAAAGTCAAATATGCTCAAAAATGCATTTTTTGCCAAATGGGCCTAACTTTTTATGCTTGCACCCCATTTATAACATGGTCCACGACCCAGATATTCACTCACAAGTTTTTTGCTTCATTATTTATTTTATTTTGATTTTTTATTTATTAAAAATTGAATTAAATCAAATAATTGGTAAATAATAGCAAAGATTTGTTTTAATTGGATTTTTGGATAGAGCCACAAGCTCATTATGCTGGCATATCAGAATCAAATCAAATCAAATCTAATTGGCACAAGAATGGCATGATTAGGACAAATTTGGAAGGATATCATACCATATGAAAACCAAATCCAATCTCCATAAATTTCAAGATACAAGTTGTTTTTTACAACGCTAATTTACTCTAGTACAAATACATAACGCAGCCAAGGTAAGAGAAGAAGGATTAAGTTCGTGAAAGTCATCAAGCAAACTCAAATTTTGAAGAAAAAGTGTGGATCAGATTTCAATTTAGAGGACGATTCAAGGTGATTCAAAGCCACCAATCCACTCCTGGAGATCCTCTGAAGCGATTGCAAGCATCACCATCCAACCAATGGATGCGTCTCATGTCTAGATCCAACGCCCATCAAATGAAAGACCATGGTGCATCAATAACAAGGAGCAATACAGGATCTCAAACGTGGGGATGAGGCTTCGGTTTGCTGGGCCTAACAATTCAGCAACGCATCCCCCCCCCCCTAATTTATTCAGCAAACAGGCCCAATTTATTTTTTTTACTTCTTTTATTTATTTTGTTTTATTTAATTATTTGTTTCACCAATTAATTCTTTTTATCAACTACAAAAAAACATAAAATCACAAAAAACACCCAAAACTCATTTTTTTTCATAAAATAGTTATTTTCTTTAATTAATTAATTTAGTTTAAATTGGGTTAATTTAATGCCTTTTCATAATTAAAACTAATTAGAAATTAGGGTTGTAAATAATTAATTTTTCTCCAAAAAAATAACCAAATTATTGTTTAATTAGATTTTAGGTCTCAATTAATTCTTCGCATTTAATTCGTCGCACGTGTTTTAATTATCGTTTTGATTATTATTTATGTAACTGTTTCGAGGTTGTAATAGATTTTAATTAGGATTTTAATTTCCGCATTTTATTTTCAGTTAAATAATTTTGTATCTGCGAAAGCCATGTAATAGTTAGGATTTCTATTTTCGCACTTTAAATTTCTGCAATTATTAATTGTTAGATGCATGCTAATAGGATTGTAAGGCAAGAATATTTGAAAATGAAAACGGTAGATAACCTAAATATGCAAAGACAAATTAACTGAAAAAAGAACACTCGCACATGCTCACTCCTAGGGTTTACTCCACTCCGGTTGCCTTCGGTTAAGCGGTTATGAAGTATAGGGTTTGTTAGTGGTCATCCTCTAGCCCCGAAAGATCTCAAATGACCCATTTGGATGTTGCCTCAGAAACAGATCTTTAAAGCTTTCGAAACAGATCTAAAATTGCTTTTGTGACTGTATATGTCCCTTCTAACGTCCTTTAAAACTCCAACGGCAGTGCTACCTATTCCTTAATAATGGGATAGCGCTGTCTAAAGGAAAATGAACAGTCTTTTTCGAGTAGGTAGATTAACTCTTAAGTACTTGCTCAAAAAAATAAAATTTCCACACCAACACTGTTGTACCCCAAAATTTTCCCTCTCATATTTCTCAAAACATTTCAAGAAAAATCTCCAAGTTGCTCAAGTTTGCTCAAGAGTGGGTCAGACAAGTCATCTCCTAAGGCACTCAACCCCAAATTAGGGTTTTGTGTTGCATCAAGATCTTTGAGTCCAAATGACCTCAAGTGCTCCCCAATGTTCTAATATGTTCTCAAGGTCATCCATGTCAAGTTTCAAGCCTTGCAGAGGAAGTTTGCTCAGTCAATTGCTCAAAAGTCCAAAAATCGACTGTGCTAGGGCAAAAGTCAACTGTGACCTACATACATTCAAACTTCAAGATTTTTTGTCAATATTATCATTTTGAAGGATATTTCATCATTTGATCAAGGGTTGATCATGATTCATCAAGGATTGCTCAAAATTCATCAAGACTCAAAAGTTGCTAAATTAGGGTTTTGCAGGAAAAGTCAACTCAACTTTGACCAAGCATAACTTTATCATACTTTAGGAGCAATGACCCATCCAAAGTTCATTTTGAAGAGGATGAAATTTCCTACAATCCATCTTCATCCCCCAAGATCAAAAAATGCACTCACAAGAAGTTATAAATTTGGACATTATAGGTCATTTTTGAAAGTCAACAAAAACACCTTTTTTTCCAAAGCTTATAACTTGAGAATGGAACATCAAAATGCGATGAGACCAAAAGGGTTGGTTAGAGGAAATCTCAAGCTTTCTAAAAGGTCCAAGAACACCTCCAAAAGTTCAAAATTGAAGAAGTAATGGATTGTTGAAGTTGGACATTTTTGCAAAATTGCCAAAAGTCAACTATCCCCAAAACTTCAAATTTTGTCAAATGGGCCCATTCTTTTCCACTTGATTTGAGCTTGCATAGCTTCCCACGTGTCCTAGCTTCAGCCATGAGCCCATATCTCTTTTTTATTATTTTATTTGATTTTTATTTGAATTTATTCATTTTAAATCAAATTAAATCATACAAAATCCAAAACTTTGATTACATGAGATTCTTTTGTTGTTTCAGGCTTTAATCATCATCATTAACATCATCAAAATTCGTATCAAGCATATCATGTACAAAAAGATGGAGATTTGGCAAATTTGGAAAGGTTTAAAGGGTGAATCATATCAAATCCCAATACATTGATGGGAGAAGATTCAATCCAAAATTGTTACCCTAACACATTCCATTGTACATCAGGAAGCTTAGGCAATCGAGACAAGGGTTAGAGGCTGCAGAAAGAAGCAAAACAAAACATGAAAAATATACAAAAAAGCTTGAATTTGAATCCATAGCGAGAGGTGTTTTCAGAAGCCAAGACCTATCCCAATCGATTCCTAGGTGTTCACTCAACCTTCCTGGATCAAAAGCAAGCTCGCTCATACGCCCAAATGCCCTGTAAGTGTCACGAGAATCCGCTCTGTATTTGAAATCATAACTCTCTATTCTTGTATCATGTGAACAAATCATTGCCATATTTGTGATCCTCATAGCATTTCCAAGCTTTTGGCATTATTTAATTTTGTTTATCTGACTCATACTGCAAAATACCATAGTGAGGGTTTCGTGGATACTTTTGGGTGTTTTTGTTTCAGGGATAATTGGCCATCAAGAAGGGTATGGTTGTGAATGGGATGATGAGACAAGCACAACCATGCCCTTAGAATTCATTTTCATGGCTTACAGAGGATTTTGGAGTATGCATGACTTGTAGTGACGGTCTGTGTCCGTGGCTATAGGTTTTACAAGTTTTTAGCCACGGACAAAGGTTGAAGACAATACGTGGCACTCAACCATTGCTCCATTCAAACCACGCGCGCATATTTTTTTGTTCTGACCAATAATCTTTGTTTTGCTTTATAATCATTGTTTTGCATAATATTAACAAATGGAACAGTTGGCGTAGTGGTAAGCGTATACATCCAATAGCCTACAGGACCTGGGTTCGAATCTCAGGTCCTCCACTTCTTTGATATGTTTTTTCTTCAGGTGTTCCAATGCGCATGAGGACCTGCAGTGCATCATACACCATCATCTATCCAATGGCCAGATGGCCAAAGGCCAAATCTGGTGGCCAAGAGATGATGGTCCACCATGGAGCCAAGTCAACGCGTGCTCACCTGATCCCCAAAGTCAACAAGGCCAGATCCAAATGGGCTTCAGATTGCTATCCACACATCAATTTCAGGCCCACACCCATTTTCTCTTATATTTACTTATTTTGTTTTAATTATTTATTTTATTTCTATTTAATATACTAACCAATCAAAATCTTTTCTTTTTTTTATATAAGATAAAAACCACAAAATATTTTTGTTATCAAATCAAATTTTAATTGTTATTTTTTTTAGTAAATACTAATTAAATTAATTTAGGTTAATTAGAATAATTTTAACTTTTTTTTTTGTAAATAATTAAAATTAACTAGACATAATTAGGTTTTAATTACTAACTTAATTATTTTATTTTATTTATTTAAATAACAAAAAACCCAAAAATAATTTATTTTTATTAATTAATTAATTTAGATTTATTTCTTTCTTAAAATACCAAAGACCCAAAAATAATTTATTTTTATTAATTAATTTATTTTAATTCAATTTAGTAATTAACTTAGGTCATTTCTTTCTTAAAATAAAAACAACCAAAAGATGTCTTCTCAAAAAAGGGTCAAAACCCTAAACTCGCACTCGATTTAATTTTCCGCACGCGATTTATTTTCTTTTATCCAATTATGTATCTGATTCCGGATTGTAATAGCTAATAGGACCTTTATTTATTTTTTATCGCTTTATTTATTTTCAAAGGATTTGTCTTTGGCGATGTAAATACCCGATGCCTTGTAATTTAAATTCTGCACTTTTATTTTCCACAAATTATAACTGTTAGATGTCTGATAATAGGTTTGCATGACAAGACTGAATGTTTTAACCTAAAATCAACTTAGATCACCATTAACATGTACAAAGATAAAAATAACTGAAAACGACACACTCGCACATGCGCACTCTTAGGGTACACCTCACTTGGTTGTCTTCATACACGGTCATTGAGTATAGGTCGCTTTAGAGGTCACCCTCTTGTCTAAAAGATCATAGTCGCCTCGAAACGGTTGCCTCGGGTATTGTTGCCTCAAAACAAATGATCTAAGACATTAGGGTTACCGCTAAGGTGTCCTAACATTGCTTTGGTGACTGTAAGTCCCTCATTCGAATTGACCCTCAAACTCCAACGACGGTGCTACCTACTCACTAATAGTGGGATAGCATTTTCTAAAGGAAGATAGCATAGAAGGATTCCTTTTTCGAGTAGGTAGATGGTTCTTAGATACTTGCTCTTTCAAAAAACAAAAACTTTTCACACTTACACTCCTTTTCGAACAAAGTTTTCAAAAACACTTCATACACTCTTGAGGACAGAAGCAAGAGTTAAATCGAAGTTTTCAAACAAAAACTTTTTTTCAAACCCACAAGCATAAAGAAAGCAATTTTGAAAACATTTGAGCAAGTACCTAAGAGCCTGTAGATAATTACGGATAGAAAGGGTGCTAATACCTTCCCTTTCTATAATATACCCCCCGAACCCGAGAAATATCTCGAAAAAGGAATTTTTTTGTGCTTTTTTCCTTTCCTTGTTGGATAAAATAAAAGTCGATGGTGACTCTTGCTTACCGCGACATTTTGCGAAAACAAACGCAAAATGCAAACCAGCATTCCAAAAAACAGTCAGTTCTTCCCACCGTATCACAAACACCTTTCAAAACAATTTTCAAAACAACTTCGTCACATTATTGAGGACTGATATAAGGGTTATCATGAAGTAAAACTTTTTCAAAACAAACACACACACAAGCAATTTCAAAAATGAGCAAGTACCTAAGTGCCCGTAGAAAACCACAGATAGAAAGGGTGATAACACCTTCCCTTTCTATAATCTACCCCCCGTACTCAGAAATATTCTCGAAAAAGGTTTTTTCTGTTCTTTTTCCTTTTCCTGATTGGATAAAATAAAAGTCGGTGGAGACTCTTGCTTACCGTGACATTTTGCAAACAAAAAATGCAAAATGCAAACCAGTATTAAACAGTCGGTTCTGCCACCGTGTCACAACAGTGAAGCTTCTGGTTCAGACTTAAAATCAGACACATAAGAGGTATTCCTTGATTTCACTGTTAATTTTACTAAGGCTGAACTTGCAGAAAGTCTGAATGAAATTCTGGAAAGATATCAGCAGATCAGAGTCAAATTCAAGAACTTGAAAAGGGAACTTGTCTCTGACTCTGAAAGAACTGAGAGTCTCAGATTAGAGAATTCTGAGTTAAACGAAAATATTTTAAAATTAGAAAGTGATTTACAAAACTCTCAGAAATAAATAATCTCAGAGACTCCCAGTAGTGCTGATAAGATCATCAAAGAGTATGATCATAACTTTCAGAAGTTTCTGGCTAAAAACATAGATAGAAGCGAGATGGCTTCAATGATCTATGGAGTTAGCAGGAATGGAAGAAAAGGAATAGGATACCAAGGTAAGGTATCTCCACCTAAGAAAGTCATGGACCTTGTTATAAAACGTACACCACTAAAATCACACTTCACATATGGGCACACACATGACCTAAAATACACTAGTAATGATTACTCTGCCAAACCAAAATTCAACCAGAATTTTAGTAAAACTAGCAAACCAGGACCCAAAAAGATATGGGTACCTAAGGACAAAATTATATATGTAGCATATATCTTTAGCAGCAAGGATAAAACACCAGTCATGGTACCTGGACTCTGGATGCTCTCGACACATGACGGTAAGAAAGCATATATTCCAAAGCCTAGAACTTAAACCTGGAGGCTACGTGGGCTTTGGAGGCAACCAAAGAGGGAAGATCATTGGCTCTGGAACAGTAGGTAATGGTAATCTTCCTTCTATCAATAATGTGCTTTTAGTTGATGGATTAATGCATAACCTGTTATCCATAAGTCAATTAAGTGATAATGGTTATGATATAATCTTTAATCAAAATTCATGCAAAGCTGTTAGTCAGAAAGATGGAACTATCCTTTTTAATGGAAAGAGGAAAAACAACATTTATAAGATAAAACTTTCTGAACTAAAAAGTCAGAATGTAAAATGTCTTCTCTCTATTAACAACGAGCAATGGGTCTGGCACAGAAGATTGGGGCATGTTAGTATGAGAAGAATATCTCAGATTAACAAACTCAATCTGGTCAGAGGACTTCCTAATCTGAATTTCAGCTCAGATGCTCTGTGTGAAGCATGTCAGAAAGGTAAATTTGCAAAACCTGCTTTTAAATCTAAAAATGTTGTTTCCACCTCTAAGCCATTAGAACTTCTGCACATAGACTTATTTAGACCAGTGAAAATTGCGTCTGTTAGTGGCAAGAAGTATGGGTTACTGATCGTAGATGACTATAGCAGATGGACATGGGTAAAGTTATTAAGACACAAGGACGAGTCACATTCTGTGTTCGTTGCATTCTGTAACCAAGTTCAGAATGAAAATGATCTTAGAATTGTCAAAGTCAGAAGTGATCATGGTGGAGAATTTGAAAATAAAAAATTTTAAATATTTTTAATGAAAAAGGCATCTTACATGACTTCTCTTGTCCTAGAACTCCCCAACAAAATGGAATTGTAGAACGAAAGAACAGAACATTGCAAGAAATGGCCAGAACCATGATCAATGAGACTAACATTGCTAAGATCTTCTGGGCAGAAGCAATTAACACAGCGTGTTACATTCAGAATAGAATCTCTATAAGAAATATTCTGGAAAAGACTCCATATGAATTGTGGAAGAACAGAAAGCCCAACATTTCTTATTTCCATCCATTTGGATGCACATGTTTTATTCTGAATACTAAAGATCATCTGAACAAGTTTGACTCTAAAGCACAAAAGTGTATTATGTTAGGATACTCTCAATGCTCAAGAGGGTACAAAGTATACAATACAACAACACATATTGTTGAAGAGTCAATCAGTGTTAGATTTGATGATAAGCTTGACCCTCATAAGTCAAAGCAGAATGAATCTTTTGCAGATATAGAAGTTGAGTTCACAGGTACTGAAGACACCTCATCAGAAGTTCTGAACAGAGACGCTCCAACAACTTCATAAATAAATGTTACAAGTGATCCAGTACCTTTTGTTGATCAACTCCAGAAAAGGTTATCCAGAAGCAGCATAGCTCACCCAGAAGATAAGATCCTGGGATAGAAGGATGATCCAATCAGAACAAGATCAACATTCAGAAACTCTAAAGAATCCCTCATGGGACTGGTCTCTCTGATTGAACCAACATCTATTGATGAAGCTCTTCTGGACAATGACTGGATTCTGGAAATGCAGGAGGAATTAAACCAGTTCACCAGAAATGACGTATGGGATCTGGTTCCCAAACCAAAAGGATTCAACGTCATTGGAACAAAGTGAGTGTTCAGAAACAAACTGAATGAGAAAGGAGAAGTCATCAGAAATAAGGCACTACTGGTGGCACAAGGTTATAGTCAGCAAGAGGGGATAGACTATACAGGAACTTTACTCCAGTTGCCAGGTTAGAATCTATCAGACTCTTAATCTCCTTTGCTGTCAATAATAGCATCACTCTGTATTAGATGGATGTCAAAAGTGCATTCTTAAATGGTTACATAGATGAAGAGGTATATGTGCACCAACCCCCTGGGTTTGAAAATTCCAAACACCCAGAATATGTTTTCAAACTAAATAAGTCACTTTATGGTCTGAAACAAGCTCCTAGAGCTTGGTATGAAAGACTAAGTAACTTCTTGTTAGAAAAGGAATTCACCAGAGGGAAAGTGGACACAACCTTGTTCTGTAAGCATTTAAGAATGAAATTTTAGTTTGTCAGATTTATGAAGATGATGTCATTTTTGGATCCACTAAACCTTCTCTGGGAGGAGAATTTGCTAAGTGCATACAGGCAGAGTTTGAAATAAGCTTAATGGGGGAACTCAAATTCTTTCTAGGCATTCAGATAAAACAAACTCCAGAAGGAACTTACATTCATCAGAGCAAATACGTCCGAGAAATTCTAAAAAAAATTTACCTCTCAGAATGTAAGCCCTCAAAGACTCCAAGGTATCCCACGTGCATTTTGGAAAAGGAAGAGGTAAGTAAAAAGGTAGAACAGAAAATCTAGAGAGGTATGATTGGATCTCTCCTTTATCTGACGGCTTCAAGGCCTGATATTTTATTCAGTGTTTGCTTATGTGCTAGATTCCAATCAGATCCTAGAGAATCTCACTTAACAGTAGTTAAGCGAATTTTCAAGTATCTGAAAGGTACGACTAATCTGGGTTTGTTTTATAGAAAATCCAATGAATACAGCTTAGTAGGATACTGTGATGCTGACTTTTCTGGAGACAGAGTAGAGCGTAAAAGCACTTCTGGAAGCTGCCAGTTTCTGGGAGACAATCTAATCTCATGGACCAGCAAGAGACAGTCCTCAATAGCATTGTCAACAACAGAAGCTGAATACATAGCAGCTGCTGGATGTAACACTCAAATGCTCTAGATGAAAAGTCAACTTGAAGACTTCAGCATATTTGAGAGTAACATTCCTATCTTGTGATAACACTTATGCCATATGTCTCTCTAGAAATCCCATTTTTCATTCAAGGGCTAAGCATATAGAAATAAAACATCACTTTATTAGGGATTATATTCAAAAAGGAATTCTTACTTTGAAATTTATTGACACAGACCATCAATGGGCTGATGTATTTACAAAACCCCTTTCTGAAGTCAGATTCAATTTCATTCTGAAACATCTCATCATGAAATTGTGTCCAGAATAAAAAAATTTATTTGCATATCCTAACCCTCAGAACTTTACTGTTTTATGTGAACATCTGATCAACTTGTCTTCAGAAGTTAGAAGTACAGTTTCCTCAGAATCTATCTATGAAGATATGAACATTTCATTTTGTAGTTGTTTAGTTATTGGCTTGCATTTTTGGTAAAACCCAAGTGTATGTGTGAATGTCATGACTGATGTCATAACATTCTAGTTCAGTTTGTACTGGTTCATTAGGTACCTTTGCAGAAAAATATTGTAATTCAAATACTGATGTTTATAAGTGTGTATCTGAGCATTTTGCAAAATGATCACATTTTGCTAAATCAGCAGACAGGTTTTCTCAGATGTCATAACAGATGTTATGACATCCTGTTCTGAACTAACAGGATTGCAGGATTGGATAAGTCTGAGTTTTTTCAGGAAATAACTCAGTCCTTCCTGAACAGAATCCTGCGTTTTCTGAGGGGCAACCTAGCTCAACCCTAACCTGGTTAATAAAGTCCTGTGACCTGGTCTTTAGGTCAAACAGAATTAACCCTAGGTTTTTGTGGAAACCCTAACTGAAGTTGCAGCTGCTATATATTCAACAGAGCTGTTGTTTTGAAGACAATCCCTTTTTTGGTCAGAAGATCATTTGTAAGCCTCACATAATGTAATATTGGGGGTGTTCTGTTAGGTAAACCTGTCGGTCTGTGGCAAGGTTACCATGTGTGTAACTCGATACCTGTAGGTAAGAGTTTGAGTGTTCTTGGACGAAGCTGTGAAGCAAGTCTAAGTATGTTTGCATTACTTCATATTCATTGTAATGAAGGAAACCAAGTGGGAGGGCACTACTTCTTGAGTAGGAGTAAGACTTCTGTTGTTGCGGCAATAGGAATGGAAACTAGTAGGTTTCTATCTAGGAGTTCCTAGGTATAGGTTGCACTGGGTAAATGATTAAGTGAGGGATGGGAACTTGTGAAGTTTAGTCCTGAATTAATATTGCTGATAGTGGATCTTCTTCCTGGCTTGGTATGCCCCCAGAGTAGGTGTGTTTCACCGAACTGGGTCAACAACTGATTGTGTTTTTACCTTCAACACTTTATAATTCTGTCTGTTATATATCAAGGTAAAACTGTAATGTTGTAACAGATGATGTCCCAGAACATGTTAAGACATCATGCTGATATCTGTGCAGGAGAAACAGAACTGTGAAGGTTGTTTGCTCTCTGCTGATCATGTGTACCAGATGAACAGAACTAGGTACATCGTGTGTTCTATCCTCTGCACCTTCAAAGTTTATCTGGTGCAGCTTGGATAAAATTGTGCTTCTGTTATACTTTAGTACTGAATCACGAAAAAATTGGGTATCTACCTTGCAGTGTATTTATTATGTCATATCAGATGTCTAGACATTGAGTATAACATCTGAAGACTGGCATACACCAGAATTTCAATTGGTATCAGAGCAGGCATCCTGTTCTGTTTCTGGATGAGATCCATGGGTGATACTTTCTGGTATCTGCAAGGTCAATTTTAGTACTGAAGATTGTAACCTGGAAAGGTTTGTTATTTCCCTGAATGGTCCCTTGAAGTGGGAGGATGGACTATTCATGACAGGAACTGTGTGTACTTGTCTTTGGTAATTGGCATCTGGCCTGGTTGTGTGGTAGCTGCTCTAGGTTTGATTTATTTACTAACCTAGGATTGGTGTACGTCTGAAGTTGTGTGTAGTAGTCATGCTAGGTTTGAACCATGGTCAAACTTGGTCTATTTTTGAAGGCTAGTCTGGTGGAGTGTGTGTGCAAAGATTGAGTTGTATTATGTTCTTCCGCTGCATAATACTTGGCAAAACTCAAGCTCTGATGTGTTTCCCCTCTTGTGGAGTGAAGGCTACTGTATTCAAGATTTCAACATGAGCTATTGAAGATGTCACAGATACTTGAGTCCTCTCAAGTCCACTCATGAAGACGTTCTTCGTTCAGGATGGTAAGAATCACATAATCACGGATTAGTGTTATACGAAGACCTTGAAGAATTTCAAGGAGGACTTTATTCCAAGGTGATGGAACTGATGTTCTGTGTGATGGTGGAACATGTGTTCAACAAGTATGCCACTAGTTGAAGAGCATATGTTTTGGGTGTCAAACAAAGGGATACTCTTGTTTGGAACCTACTCCTGACCTGGAAGAGGAGATATCTGTGTGTGCAAAGTTGACAATGGTAGAGTCAACTATGTCTGTGTGCTCCCGAAGGTTACTTTTAGGAGTCAGAACTCTAGAAGTGAAGCTGGTTGAGATGTGACATTGTGGAATCTCTATTGGTGGGCTTATTCCTGAAGATTGATCAGGGCTGAGCAGTTGTTCCCTGGAGTACTATGGTGTGAAGAAAGACAAGCTCATTGGTTAATGAAAGTCAATGATGGTGCAGCATTATTGCTCCTTCATAGAAGTAGATTGGGATCATGAATCTTGTCATTTAAACATCATGATTGGAAGTGGAAGATCTTTCAAGATGTGAGAATATGAAGACTCAGAGTTTGGTTAAGGTAGTATGTTCTGGCAATACATATCTGCTGATGATTGGTGTTGTTGTCTTCTCTGAAGTACTTAAGGTCAGCTGAAGTCTGATTGGTGTGATTGGAGTATGAACAGGTATAACTCTTGGAGTTACTTGAATCTGGTAGGGATGTCATATGTCATGTCGAGACATTTGTGTACAATGCATGGATATTTTGTGTGGAGCTTCCATGATTGGTAGTTTGAGGGGGAGATTTGGTTAACCTCCTCACATTAGTTCAGCCTGGTGTTTAGCTGGCTGTTGACCTATGTCACTTGGGTTCTGGGTGTTGTGTGACATATTTGCAAGGAAGGATTCATCTCTCTCATTCCTAAGGATGAATCTGATCTGGAAGGAGTTTCAAATTTGTTGAGGTGAGTAGAGTTTGTTCAGAGAAAATTCTATTTACTTGAGTCAAGGGTGGCAACCTAGATATCTCAACTCTTTGGTCTCTCAAAGAAAGTGCTTGCAAGAAGAAGATATTAACACACGAAGAGTATGTCAAAGTATTCAAATGGTGAAAGTATCTTACAGGATAATGGGAAGGATTTAAGATCAATTGCTATTTGTGACAAGTACAAGTATTTAATTGATTATCCTTGGAGTTCAAGATAACTGATGTTCTTAAAGATGTGGGAACATTCCTTCTTCTAGACCCTGTGAAGAATCACAGGAAGAGTGATGCTTTAGAGCTATCTCTTTGGTGACAGCAAAATCATTTGATCTTTGAAAAGGTTTCCTGGAAACGTGTTCAGACTTGAAGCTACAAGAAGAAGAAGACATCATAATCTTGATGATGGTTACTTGGATCAGTCTGGTTCTGATCTAGGTAAGGAAGTGAATTAGCTAATGGTGAAGTCAAGAAGAAGTGGCATAAGAAGGAGCTGAATTCAACAACTAGATGTTATAACATAATGTTGTGACATTTGGTTCAACATCAGATTCTTGGTTGGTGAAGTGGCACATCAACTTAAGATAGGATGATCTACGAAGTTGAAGATTGGATACTTCAAAAAGATCGTCTCTTTGCAGCTCTTTGGAGTTGTTGGGTGGAGAAGATGTTACATGTTCCTGTCTTAGTGTATCTAAGCCTTTTGTGATAACTTGTAGCTTGAAGTTCAAATTTCAATTGGAAGATCAGAATATCTTTGGGAGAAGTCTGATAAACATGGAGAAGTCAAAAGGTGGCATTTGATTCATGAAGGAGATAATCAAACAGTGGCATTTAGTCTATCTCAGCAGTGGATTCAGAGAATCAAGATAATCAACATGTGGCAGCTGATTATTATCGAAAGAGCTTGACTCAGAGTATAGATGTTCTGACTTGTTGTGATGTTATGGTCAGAAGAAGGTTGACTTAGACCAAGGATGTCCTAACTTGTTCTGGTCTGAAGAAAGTTTGATTCAGAGTATGAATGCGTTCAACCAATATAGTTGAACAGAGGGTGCGCTCTTGAAGACATGAAGATGCGTCTTATGTTTTCCATTCATCAAGGGGTCTTATTTACTTTGAATCAGAAGTTGTCTTGAAGGTCCAACTGAGTATTGAATGTGACCTACTTGTTTCCATGAGGAGAAGTGATTGTCCCTAACAGGGGGAGTATTGGTTTGTACGGAAAGTCTTCATCAGACTCGTAGGATATAAAGTGTGGCACTTTATTAACTATTGGGATGATGTGTTCAAGACTGAAGAGGACTATGTCTGACCGAATGTCATCACATTGCCTAATGACATTGTTCCCAAGTTCCTCTAAAACTACAGACAGGAGGAAAATTGGATGAAGTGTGGATTATTATTAATAAACCCATGTGTGTACAGTTGTATGACTCAGAGGGAGTAACCATCATCTTTGTGTAAATGGAATGGTTTCAAGCTGCTAATATGAAAATAGCAGAATGTATGACGACATAGGATTTGAGCATGTTTTCATCTGCTAAGAAAACAGGGCGTTTGTGTCTCATTATGAAGCATTTTAGTGAGCTGGAATGTTTAAGTGATAACTTGTCATCTAATAAAGGTATTATATAACTGAGGCAGAGTGTGATTTCTAGTAATTGGTGGAGTGGGGAGTAGTCCTTTAAATCAAGAAAGTTCAAATGCTGTTCCTTTAAATCCAGATGTCTCTAAGGATGTTGAGACATCAGACAAAGAAAAGAATGTTGACATTGCTCACAAGAGAAGGTGTAGAAGCTAGCTCCTCTGAGTCTGATGACAGTGCTTAAAGGTTGGTTGCTATTTGGTGGTGTTGCTGGTCGGTGCTGATATCTGGTGGAGTTTTGGAAGTGTGTTCAGTTGTTTGTCACTGCTGCTCTTATAATCTTTATGAACATGTATCTTTGGCCCATTTGTGGCTAAAGAGGGGGAGATATATTTGTGATACTTTATTTGACATTCTATTTTTCTGCAGTCAATTCTTTCTGCTGCTATCTATCTCTGATTGCTTAGGGTCTTTAGCCAAAAATCTGCCAAAGGGGGAGTTTGTAGTTGTTTAGTTATTGGCTTGCATTTTTGGTAAAACCCAAGTGTATGTGTGAATGTCATGACTGATGTCATAACATTCTAGTTCAGTTTGTACTGGTTCATTAGGTACCTTTGCAGAAAAATATTGTAATTCAAATACTGATGTTTATAAGTGTGTATCTGAGCATTTTGCAAAATGATCACATTTTGCTAAATCAGCAGACAGGTTTTCTCAGATGTCATAACAGATGTTATGACATCCTGTTCTGAACTAACAGGATTGCAGGATTGGATAAGTCTGAGTTTTTTCAGGAAATAACTCAGTCCTTCCTGAACAGAATCCTGCGTTTTCTGAGGGGCAACCTAGCTCAACCCTAACCTGGTTAATAAAGTCCTGTGACCTGGTCTTTAGGTCAAACAGAATTAACCCTAGGTTTTTGTGGAAACCCTAACTGAAGTTGCAGCTGCTATATATTCAACAGAGCTGTTGTTTTGAAGACAATCCCTTTTTTGGTCAGAAGATCATTTGTAAGCCTCACATAATGTAATATTGGGGGTGTTCTGTTAGGTAAACCTGTCGGTCTGTGGCAAGGTTACCATGTGTGTAACTCGATACCTGTAGGTAAGAGTTTGAGTGTTCTTGGACGAAGCTGTGAAGCAAGTCTAAGTATGTTTGCATTACTTCATATTCATTGTAATGAAGGAAACCAAGTGGGAGGGCACTACTTCTTGAGTAGGAGTAAGACTTCTGTTGTTGCGGCAATAGGAATGGAAACTAGTAGGTTTCTATCTAGGAGTTCCTAGGTATAGGTTGCACTGGGTAAATGATTAAGTGAGGGATGGGAACTTGTGAAGTTTAGTCCTGAATTAATATTGCTGATAGTGGATCTTCTTCCTGGCTTGGTATGCCCCCAGAGTAGGTGTGTTTCACCGAACTGGGTCAACAACTGATTGTGTTTTTACCTTCAACACTTTATAATTCTGTCTGTTATATATCAAGGTAAAACTGTAATGTTGTAACAGATGATGTCCCAGAACATGTTAAGACATCATGCTGATATCTGTGCAGGAGAAACAGAACTGTGAAGGTTGTTTGCTCTCTGCTGATCATGTGTACCAGATGAACAGAACTAGGTACATCGTGTGTTCTATCCTCTGCACCTTCAAAGTTTATCTGGTGCAGCTTGGATAAAACTGTGCTTCTGTTATACTTTAGTACTGAATCACGAAAAAATTGGGTATCTACCTTGCAGTGTATTTATTATGTCATATCAGATGTCTAGACATTGAGTATAACATCTGAAGACTGGCATACACCAGAATTTCACATTTTAAAGGATAGAGGCGTGCAGTTCACACAATCAAACATCTGTCATTCTCTTACAAGCTACCTTTTGAGGCTGAACACACGTTCAAATTCTGAAGGGTCAAAGGCTCTGATTGGATGCATTGAGACACTTGTCATTGGTAACTGTTCAATATCTCTCTAAATCCCCTAATTTCAGGTGTCATTAATTTAATATAATCATTACTTATTTTTCTCTTTCTTACTGATTACGTTTTCTAAAGAACTTATATAAACTCAATTTACTATTTCATTCATTCACGTTTTACCATCTTCAATATTCTCTCTTGTTCTAGTTTCTTTTTCAAAAAACCCTTCCATCAATTTTCTTCAAAGAATCCATGTGAACAATGGCATCATCATCAAGTCTCAAGAATCTCAACAGTGCTCTTGATTCTTCATCAACTGAACAGTATGAAGAGCCCATTAGAACGCTACTCACTCTGGTTGACAACCTTGAAGTTCTCTGTGAATTGATCATTGATTTTGAAAGCTTACAAGAATATGGGTTTAATTTGTATGAAGATGTAACTGCATTGGGTTGGAATAGATACTTTGATCGTCTGTTGGGTCCAACTTTTCCCATTCTTGTTAAAGAGTTTTGGATTCTTGCTACCTCATCCAACCACCAGGTCACATCATATGTTATTGGGAAGAAGATAGTGATTACAGAAGATTTGATTGGGAAACTCATTAGATACAATGGCAGTGGAGTCAGATGCATTGATATGGCTGATAAGTGCTCTGACCTAAAATCTATTGCTAGGGAAATCTTCACTTCTTGACAGCCATCCAGCAAGATCAGAGACTTGAAGGACCATTACAAAATCTGGGCTAGAATAATTCTGGGATGTATCAATCACTGGAAGCCTACAAGCTCCCCTGATTATATCAATATTGATCAGTAGTTTTTGATTTACTTCATTGTAAAGAAGACCAAGATAAACCTTCCATATTTGCTCTTCAACCATCTCAGAACAAGTGTGAAAGAGACAAGAGAAGAAGAAAGAACTAAGAGGGATTGGATTCCTCTAGGAAGATTGATTTCAGATATTCTAATAGAAAACAAGCTGATAGAACATCTGATAGAGGCTCAAGAAATCACTACTCTTGAAACAATTGCTGGGAAACCTTTAAATGCCAAGAATATGAAGAAAATGAAGATTATTGAGAACATTAAGAAGGAACCAACAATTTCTTCTCATGAAGTTATCACTTCTAGGAGAATCCCTCTGAAGGATTTTCCACTATTTTCTTAGATAGATGCCTCTCCATAGATTATAGTCAGATACCTTGAAGCTTACAAGGCTGATGGGACTATTCTAGAAATCAACATCCAAGATCTGCACAAGCCAGCTCCAGAGATTATGCTAAAGAAATCCAGAAAGAGGAAGGTAGCAGGAGAAGGATCCTCTCAGAGGACACCCAAAGCTGCGAAAAAGAAAGGTAACCATTCCTTTGTTTCTGTTGTAGAATCAATAGTTATTCCAACATCTGAAACCATTCCCCCTCAACAAACAGAAAATCCTTCACCCCAAACATTTGAGGATTTTGACATAGAGTTTGACCCATCTGTAACTCTTAGAAATTTCTTGAATGAACCTCACTCCCCCAATCCAAATCCAAATCCAGAACAACATCAACCAGAACTTGCTAGAGTTCTATATGATATTGAACTGTTTGATAAAGACTTTTCCTCACCACTCCCAGAAAATCCAACACTCAACCTCAACAACCAGAAAATCCACAACCACACTCTCCTCAACCAAAAAATCCACAACCACACTCTCCTCAACCATAAAATCCACAACCACGCTCTCCTCAACCAGAAAATCCACAACCACACTCTCCTCAACCAGAACATCAAAACCTCAACTCACCCCAACCAGAAAATGAAAACCCTCTCACTCCTCAATCTGAAAACCCATCTTCTGAAATAGCTGAACTAGAAATTCAACACGCTACCTCAAACCAATCAGAAGACTCCCTTTCATACTCTGATACCACTACCCCAATTCCTGGGATAACATAACCTCTTACGGTTTGTATACCTCTCTCCATTCATGATATTCCAGAAATACCTTCACCATATGAATCCACTCCACCAAACACCCCTCACTCACCAATCTTGATTTCTGACTCTTCCACTCCCTCACCTATCAACCGGCCAGCTAACAACCTCAGACTTGTCATTGATCTACAAGTGTTGGACCAACTAGCTTCCACCTCAAACAAAATTGCCACCCCTAAACCTAAACCAACCTCAACCAAATCAGATGTGGGTAAGAATCTGTTGATTTTTGAAACAGAAATACAGGGATGGATTACTCCTTTGAAGCAAGCAAGTCAAGAGATTTCTAATCCTACTGCTTCTGATTCTCTGTGGGAAAGATTCAGAAAATGGCTCAACTCTGAAACCCAGAAGCTGAAAGAATTGAGCTATGAAAGGGCTCAGCAGAACTTCAGTGATCAGCTGAGAGCCTTCAAAGATCAAGTTCTGAGCCAACGGGACAAGAAATAAATTCTTCTGTTGGATAATACTCCCTAGAAAGAGCACCAACCTTCAGAAGCCACTGAACCAGACTCTGATAGTCACCCTCTGACTACTTCTCCATAAAAAGTGATTGCAATAGAAGAAGTTGTTCAATCAGAAGAGGTTGCGGAGTGTTCTGAATGACATGCAACCCCTGAAGATACACCAGCTTCATCTCTAGTCATGCAAACTCTGGAAGAGTTGAAGAAGGAGAATGCCTTAATCCATGCCAGACTGGATAAGCAAGAGGACACAAACAAAGAAATCAAGGATATATTGGATAAACAAGAAGATAAAACAAAAGAAATCAAAGATATTCTGGGAAAGCAGGAAGAATCAAGCACTCAGATTAAGAGCTTGTTGGAAGCGTTGTTCACACGTCTTCCACCTCCTTCTTAGATTTTCTTTAAATGTTTATCTGCATTTTTATTTTTCATCTTATCCTCCTTGTTTCTGAAAATTGTCATTGCATTCTATTTTCAATATAAATCATCTTTTTGACTCTGATTATATTGCTTTTTGATACCTGACAAAAAGGGGGAGAAAGTAAGATACTTTCAATAACAGTATACCGGGACAAAGTCTCAAACATTTTGAATATCTTAACCTCTATGTTTTTCTGAAAAGCTTGAATTGTAAGTATACGAGGTGCACCTAAGAGGGGGGTGAATTAGGTACTTTAAAAGTTTTATCGTTTTAGTGAGATGGATATTATGTTTCTGGTTTAGTGCATGAGTGTACAATTGTGTTTCTTTATTTTCTGGTTTATGACTAGTGATGAAAGCGGTAAATGCGGAAAAGTAAAGAACACAGAGATGTATCTTGGTTCCCCTCACAGTCCGAGAGTACTCCAGTCCCCTTTCAACATGAAAGAGATTTCCTTATTGTTAGATCTCTATACAAGACACCCTAGTCCTTCTATACAAGACTCTAACCAATAAAACCACCAAGAACAATCTTCTTGGTCCAAGAGGATTCTTCTTGGTGGTTTTATTAGTTAGAGTATTGTATAGAAGGACTAGGGTGTCTTGTCTAGAGATCTAACAATAAGGAAATTTCTTTCATGTTGAAAGGGGACTGGAGTACTCTCGGACTGTGAGGGGAACCAGGATACATCTCTGTGTTCTTTACTTTTCCGCATTTACCGCTTTCATCACTAGTCATAAACCAGAAAAGAAACAAATACAATTGTACACTCATGCACTAAACCAGAAAAATAATATCCATCTCACTAAAATGGTAAAACTTTTAAAGTACCTAATTCACCCCTCTCTTAGGCGCACCTCGTATACTTACAATTGGTATCAGAGCAGGTTATAGGTAACTTGTTCCTAAAAGATCCAGAATGGCTTCCGCAAATCAAAATCCCATTTTCAGAGATGGTGGTAGTAACAACAAGCCTCCTCTATTTTGTGGTGAATATTTTGACTTTTGGAAAATACGCATGAAGGAACATCTAGAAGCCCAAGGAGAAGAAATATGGGATGCTGTCGAGAATGGTCCTTTTATCCCTATAACGGTAATCAATGGTGTTGGCTCATCAAAGCCTAAAGCTGCATGAGACGAAGATGATAAGAAGAAGGTTCTCTATGATAAAAAGGCAATAAATATTCTTCAAGATGCACTTAGCATGGATGAATTCTTCTGTGTCTCATCATGCAAAACGGAGAAAGAAATATGGGATACCTTGGTAGAAACTCATGAAGGAACCGCTGAAGTTAAAAGATCGAGATTAAATACATTGAGTCAAGAATATGAACTATTCAGAATGCAGCCCCGAGAATCAATCCTCGACTTGCAGAAAAGAGTTGTACACTTGACAAATCATTTGAAAGCACTCGGTAAGACTTTAACTAATGATGAACTTAATCTTAAAGTGCTTAGATCTTTATCCAGGGAATGGCAACCAAAAGTGACAGCAATATTTGAGAAGAAGAATCTATCCACAATGACTTCTTCCACTTTGTTCGGAAAACTTCAAGAATATGATACGGAACTTGCAAGACTTGAAAAGCATGAAATCCAAGTAAAAGATTAAAAAACATGGCTCTAAATACAAGGATAAAAAATCATGATAGCAATCAAGAGGATGAAACCACTAGTAGTGAAGATGATGATCTTATCAAGAAGATTGAAAAGGTTCTACGAAAATAAAGAAAAAGGGAAGCACCAACAAGGAAGGTTATATGCTTTAAATGTGGAGAAAAGGGACATGTTAAAAGTGAATGTCCTACACTTGAAAAGAAGAAGAAATATTTCAAGAGAAATAAAGATAAGAAGTCAAAGAAAGCATATATAGCATGTGAAAGTTCATCTTCCGATTCCGAAAACAACCAATGCATTAATCTTGCATTGATGGCCTCACACCATTCCGATGATGAAGACAACGAGGTTAATAATGATTTTTCTCTTTTTGACAGTGATGCACAAGTTGCTATAGATGAACTATTAAATGAATGTAAAATTCTGTACAAAACTATTTCATCATAAAAGAAACAAATTTCATCCTTAGAAGAAAAATGTGAATCTATGGAAAAATATTTCAAAGAAGAAAAATAAAAATTAAGTGATGAACAAAAACAGAATTTTGTATGAAAATTTTTTGAATCACTCTCTTTCCAAATTGTCCAATTAAAAAGAGTCATTGAAAGATATGAAAAAGGACAAATTGGATTGGAAGGTGTTCTTAGCCAACGAAGATACTCCAATGACAAAAGTGGTCTTGGATATTCAAAGTTTTCAAAACCAATTTCTAATAAAACTATATTTGTTAAGGCTAGTGATCAATCATCCAAATAGAAAGTGAACAAACCTAAAATATTTCATCACTATCCTAAAAAGAAAACATTTCCTAAGAAGAAATCTTATCCTTCTAGATTTAGAAGTAACTTTGAACCTACTTGTTTTTATTGTGGTATTAAAGGCCATACACCTAATGCTTGCTATATTAGAAACTTTAGTGTGGCAAGTGGGCATTATGTGTGGGTTAAGAAAGGAACTAACTATGATGGACCCAAAGCACATTGGGTACCAAATCAAAATTAATTTGTTTTATGGGTATGCTTGAAGACCTCATGCAATATTTGGTATCTTGATAGTGGTTGTTCAAAGCATATGACGGGAGACATACACTAACTTTAAAATATAGTTCAAGTCCAATGATTATTTCATATATGGGAAATACCTTAAAGGAAGAATTCTTGGCATTGGCAAAGTTGATACACTAACTTTCATATCCATTGAAGATATACTTTTTTGTTGAAGAACAAAAGACAACTTCTAAGTAAAAGACAACTTTGTGACAAAGGCTTCAACATCATGTTTTGATGAAGATAACTACTATGTGCATTTATCAAAGGATGATAAAAATTATCATGAAGTAATATGGCTATGGTTAAGCTTTCAATATTATTATATGTATTTTGTACATTTTTATGCATCTTTCCCTTCTTTTTGATAATGTCAAATGGGGAGAAGGATGTTATACTTTATGCTTGTATATTTCCTTGTCTTAATTTTTTAAGGTACTCTCCAACCAAGATGAACAAATACAAAGGATTCCAACATTCTCATACATAGGGGGAGTTATGCATCTTAGGGGGAGAAGCTCTTTCCGGAAACTACAACGCATAAAGTAAGATTGTTTTTCATCATCAAAAAGGGGGAGAATGTAAAATCAAGCTTCTCAAATGAACTTTTGTTTTGATGAAGACAAACCATGATTGACAAAGAAGGCAAAGATTTATGATCAAGCTCAAAGGCATCTATGGACAAAGTCTTCAGTTCAAGCTCTTAACAACTTTCAAGGTATAATGATATTATTTACTTTGATCTTAAGATATAGATGCTCAATGGTGAATAAGAAATGTTTTATAAATCATTACTCAAGTTTTTCAAAGTTAAAATTCATTTTTTACTTGAGTGCAATCGATTTGCATATTAGTGCAATCGATTGCATGCTTCAATTTTTCAGATCTTTTGCTTCTGTTTATCAGTGCAATCGATTTACATTGCTTATGCAATCGATTGCATACTTAAAATTTTCAAAAAGTTTGCTTCTGTTTCTCAGTGCAATCAATTTACATTGCTTGTGCAATCGATTGCACTCACTTATTTTTTGCTACTGACTTCACATGCAATCGATTTACATTCTGTGTGCAATCGATTGCACACTTAAAACTTTTGAAAATATAGCTATTGAAACCCCGTGCAATCAATTTACATAAAGGGTGAAATCGATTGTATGCTGCACGATTTTGAAAAACAGCAGCTTTGCACATGCCTGTTCATAATACGTTTTCACTGAAATCTTTCACTCAATCTTGGCATTTGTTCATGATTCATTTTTAGAACTTTATGATGTTTCAAAAGGGTGCTATGAACATATAAATATTCATTTTAAAAAGTTTTAAGTGTGCAATCGATTGCACAAGCAATGTAAATGGATTGCATGTGAAGTCAATAGCAAAAAATAAGTGAGTGTAATCGATTACACAAGCAATGTAAATCGATTGCACTGAGAAACAGAAGCAAACGTTTTAAAAATTTTAAGTATGAAATCGATTGCACAAGCAATGTAAATCAATTGCACTGATAAACTGAAGCAAAAGATCTGAAAAATTAAAGCATGCAATCGATTTCACTAATATGCATATCGATTGCACTCAAGTAAAAAATGAATTTTAACTTTGAAAAACTTGAGTAATGATTTATAAAACATTTCTTATTCACCATTGAGCATCTATATCTTAAGATCAAAGTAAATAATATCATTATACCTTGAAAGTTGTTAAGAGCTTGAACTGAAGACTTTGTCCATAGATGCCTTTGAGCTTGATCATAAATCTTTGCCTTCTTTTTCAATCATGGTTTGTCTTCATCAAAACAAAAGTTCATTTGAGAATCTTGGTTTTACATGAACAGGAACATATTTTGATAAGGACAGAAGGAGATGCATCAAAAGCTCTAACGAGAAGGAACTTCAGGGAAGTAACTCATCTCTATCTGAGTAATCAACTCATGGGGAGACTCTCCTAAAGCTTTTTGTTCTATATTTTTCATTGAAAATCCTAGTTTTTGTCATCATCAAAAAGGGGGAGATTGTTAGAACATAGTTTCATTCTACAACCCTTAATTAGAGTTTTGATGATAACAAACATAAAGAACAAATATGCACTCTAAATTTATGTTATTTTGTATGCAGAAGTTCTGACCGAAACATCATCAGAAATTAAGCTACAGAAGCTTTCAAGCTGAGGTAATCAAAATTTGCGCTGAAGAATGATAATCAGAATCTGCACTGAAGAATGATGATCAGAATCTGCGCTGAAGTGAAGAATACTCTGATTCTGAATAGAAGTTTAATATACCATCAGATCCTCACATATCTGAGTCATCAATGTTCTGAAGCAATTGCAGCATGCAAGATTCTAAGTTCTGAAGCGTTACTTTTCATTTAAGACAACATCATATGCAATGGCTTCATTCAGGCAAGAATCTTCTTAATATGGAAATAGCATTGAACATCCATTATCACGCTTTATGTTGGACAAGATTTCCATTCCTATATAAACAAGCTTAGAAGACAAATCGTTTACGATTTTGACACACAAATACAAATACCTCTCAAACGCTGCAATCTTACATATTCATATATACGCTCAAAATTGTGTAAAATATCACAGTAGTGATACACTTTTTGTAAGGAAAAACAACAGTACACAATTGATTATTTTATCTTGATTAAGATAGTTTTCCTTGAGATAAACCGGTTTGTAGTTGTACTCAAGAAGACTTTGGCAGTTGTCAAAGTTGTGTTGTAATCAATTTTGATTAGTGAATTAAGTCCTCGTTGGAGAGAGGCGAAATCACCTTGGCGGGTGGACTGGAGTAGTTTGAGATTAAACGAACCAGGATAAAAATATCGTGTCTACTGCGCTTTTGATTTTAAGTTTCAATTCAACCCCAACCCCCCCCCCCCCCCCCCTCTTGTATTTTTCACTTCTTCAAATTTGAGCCTTTATCTTTTGTTTCTTAAACCATGAACCAGACCACGCTACAACCCTCAAAAGTCCTAACTGAAGCATGGGTTAGTTTGAAAGCATACTGTTACAAAAGGTATCTTGACTCCTGTAAGGTTTGCTATTAAATCCTGAGTTGATGTCACACTCCTACAAAAAAAATTTCTTTTACGAAAAAATGAATTTTCAAACTTCAAGACAGACATAAGCTTTGCATTCTTAAAATACCATTGTTTGCATATGACTATTTTTTCAACAGCAGAGAAATTCGCACGACGGATATTTGATGAACAGAAATCCTCTCAGTGGAAAGAATCACCTCAGATGGAAAGACATTCCAGTGATAGGCCTTTCATAATCAAGGGGACATAACATGGTGTCCAGCTGATTTGTGGCAGTCAAGTCAAGGTTCAAGGAATCTCTCAAAAATGCCAAATAGCCAGAGGCAGATCTCCATCTAAATCACTTGGGGCATTGAATATGAATTCCAACAACGAATCTTGTATGATCAAATAAATATCTTCTAGTAGTGTGGAAACACTTACTACTATGGACAGTGACAATTCTTTGTACCTGACGAACATGGACATAGTCGGAAAATACTATGCATAAACAAAGACCCGCTAGGTCAACTGGCCTAGGCAAAAATAAGGGCATCCCAACGAACCAAAAGGGTTTGGGCAAAAATTAGTACACCCGGCAAGTCGAAAACCTGAAAAGGCAGCTTGGGTAAAAAAGGGTATCCCGATGGACTTAAAATCTGAAAGGATAGTCCAGGCAAAAGTTAGGGATTAAAGCGTACGACTACATCCTGTCATCTCTTCACTTGTCTATCAGTAGAAGGTTTATTACCCTGATCTACATTCACCAAGGACTCCAAGAGTTTGGATAACACTCAAAGCATCTACGAAATCCCCGGCAGATATTTTCTCCCGCAGGTGCCGAGGCAGGGGCATTCTACTACAAGGTCACTGTTATATTCTCAGCACACCGCCTAATGGTGTTAGGAGTTCTCATATCCCCGGAGGAGCCAGAATCTCCAAATTATTGCTCCAACAAAAATTTCCCAGTGAAGTCGCCAAGCTTCTCAGGATTCCCCAGTAGGATTTCCAAAAAATCCCTAAGCAGTTCACAGAGATTCCCTTCCCCAACAGAGTTTATTTCTCTAACAACGAAAGATCATCTCCCAGCATTTAACTTCAACAAAATCTGAAGACCTACATTATTCACCCCCAGCTACAATAAGGGATTTATTCTCCCTAATTCTGCAACACTGCAATAGAACAGCTGACACGCTCATACATTACACTCATGCATCATTTCACAAACATCATAGCATATGCAGCACAAATGCATATATCATAATCCCATTTATTTTGAGAGCATCATGCAATTCATACATCATGACGTCGCATAAAACCGGTTTTACCTTTTCAGGTTAAATTGGCAGAAAGACAAATACTATCAACTTATACGGCAGGTCGAAGATTAATACCCGAAACCAGACGGAGACTATCCACACGACCAAGTGGTATGAACTCCCGGATAAAGACGGGTTTACCAACAGATACAGTAGACCACAGATTAATGCCCGAAACTGGACGGGGAAACTATCTATGTGACCAAATTTCCAAGTTCCAGATTAATACCTTTAACAAGTCAGGAGAACTATCTGTGGACGACCGACTGTAGATTAATACCTGTAACAAGCCAGGAAAACTATCCACATGAGGAGATTGAAGAATAATACATGTAACAATCCAGGAAAACTATCTTTCTTTCTCAGGTCAGAGATTAATACCTGAAACCATCCAGGACAACTATCTCAATGACCAACAAAAACAAGTTCCAGATTAATACCTGTAACAAGCCAGGAGAACTATCTGTGGATGACCAATTGTAGATTAATACCTGTAACAAGCCAGGAAAATTATCTACATGAGGAGATTAAAGATTAATACCTGTAACCAGATGAGAAAACTATCTTTATTTCTCGGGTCAGAGGTTAATACATGAAACCAGCCAGGACAACTATCTCAACGATTGACAATTTTCAAGTTCCAGATTAATACTTGAAACCATACATGACAACTATCTGTGAAAAGTTAATTTATAGATTAACACTTGAAACCAGACAGGAAAACCATCTACACGACCAAACAAAGCAATCTTACACGAGTTCCTTCTTATCATCCTGATGGAGTCTAACACTGACTCATCTTAAAACAGCCCCACACAGGCTCTTTCTCATATATCTCCTGATGCAGACTAACATGGACTCATCCTGGAACAGCCCTACACAGGCTCTTTCTAATACATTTTCAGGTAACGGTTAATTCCATTATCCCTAGCAAGTTACTGTGAAACCTGGATTTCAACCAGAAAGTAACGAACTTTCATCTCTCCAATACAAAGATAACTCTTCAGTAGAGCCTTGGACAACTGAAGTTCCTAGATTCTATTCCCCACAGAGTTTTCCTTAAGCGGGAGAACAACAGAAACCCGTATTCCCCAGCGGAGTCCTCCTCAGACAGCAGGAACAGAAACCCCCATAAAGAGACCTCTTAGGAAATCAACAGTTACTTTGGATGGCATCTATAAGCCCATCTCCAACGAATATCTGTTATCTTCTCCAAATGGCATCTATAAGCCCATTCCCGATATCATCAACCAAAAACGTTGCTCCATGCGAGTGCAAATTTCTGGACACTCTAGTATTCAATCATCATCCGCCTTTAGATTACCAAAGGCATACAAGCCAATCTAATTCATCAGGTTTAAGAAGACTGAACAGGGGCAGATGTTGTACCCTAAAATTTTCCCTCCCATTTTTACTCAAGACATGCTCATTGAGGTCTTCAATTGCTCAAGGTTAACCAAGAATTGATCAGACAAATACTTCTCCTAAGCAATGAACCTTTAACTAGGGTTTCACTTTTCACAAAGAATTTTGGGTTGAAAAGTCCTCAAGTGATTTCCATGGTCCCTAATATTTCTCCAAGAATGTCCATGACAAGTTTCATTCCAAACAATGCAAGTTTGCTCAGTCAAATGCCCAAAACGTCAACAGTCGATTATAAGGGTTAACAAGTCAAACTATGGTCAACATGCAATCAAACTTCAATATTTTTGGTTAACATCAAGATTTTGAAGTCACATTCATCATTTGATCAAGGGTTTATCATGATTCATCAAGAAAACCCAAGATTCCAAAGAGGTCAAAAGTTACTAAATTAGGGTTTCTTAGGAAAAGTCAACTAAACTTTGACCAGCCATAACTTTCACATGCTTCATCAGAAATTCTCCAACCAAAGCTCATTTTGGAGGAAATTCAATTCTCTATAACTTTGGGTCTCACATGACAAGTCAAAAAAAGCATCAGTTGAGAGATATGGCTTAAGACATTATAGGTCATCTTAAAAGTCAATAAAAAGTCATCTTTTTCCAAAGAAGCATACATGAACATGGAATACTCAATTGAGATGAAACCAAAAGGAGATCTTAGAGGATATCTTGAGCTTTCCAAAATGTCCAAGAACACCTTCATAGGACAAAAATTGAGAGAGTTATGACTTGTATAAGTTGGGAAAGTTTGTGAAAATGCACAAAAGTAAATGTGAGCAAATTGGATCTTTTGAACTAATGGGCCTAGGTTTTAGATCTCAAACATATCCATGGAATTATTCAAGACATTTAAATACATTATTTTATTTTTATGGTATTTGTTTTTATTTATTTGAGTTTTTATTCATTTAAATATTAATAAATCAAATAAAATAGTAAAATGATGGATTAAATCCAAAAGATTTATTTTATGATCATATCATGAGCCCAAAGTCATAATATCAAGTCAAGAATTCGTGTGAAGGTGATTGGAGAGAGATGAACAAATTTGGCCAAATTTAGAAACATTGAATACCAAGATTCAAATCAAATATTTTTCTATTCAATCTTCATGATTCAAACCACTTTTGTTTCTCTAATACATTCCAATATGTAGACACAACATTGCCTGACCAAAAGAGAGAGGATTTGCAGCTTAGAGACCATGTTCCAAACTTGAAATTTTCAAGAGAAAGTCAAACTCGATTTTCAAATTTCAGAGTAATTCAGAGGCTTTTAAGGATTCAACAACCATCCCTGGACATCACTGAAGGTTTCACGATTACCCTCGAGCCCTAAAGCATCTGGAAACAATCCCTACAAGTCACGGTTTGCCATACTTTTCTTCAAATTCGTGTTCTTACATTCTTGCATTATTAATCAATTTCGATTTTATATTTGGGTTTGTATAGATGTATAGAAGGTTTCTGGATTGTCCAATTGAAGCTTAGGTACAGGTATGACATTTCACCATTGTTAGGGTTCGAAGCTCTAAATTTGGGGTTTTCTAGTTCCAGGCAAAATCAGGCCAAATTAGGGACACCAACGTGATCAGAAGAAAAAGAAGAGTCGAACCATGAGCATGGGTGGAATTTATTGTTGATATTTCACAAGTTTAATGTTTGCAGGTGTTATAGCTATGGAGAGGAGTGTCACTAAAGCCTTTAGTGACGACAACGACCGTCACTAAAGGGTCTGTGTATTTCAAACGAAGAAGACAATGACTTGTCTCCTTCGCGCGTTATTCCAATTTAAATTTAATGTTTTTATATATGTTATTTGTTTTCGTTTTTTTTAATAGAAGCAACATAGTGGCTGATTGGTCAAGGCGCAGGTCAATGAAGCAGGGGTCCTGGGTTCATGTCCCAGCGACCCCACTGGTTCTTTTCTTTTTTTCTCTTCCATTATTTTCTTATTACTTTTTATTTTATAAAAAAAGACTCTTTTAATTAAAAATAATTAATTCCTTTTTTAATTAACTTTTTTTACCAATCATAAATCACCAAAATTAGGATTAGGGTTTTATTAACATAATTTTTTTGTTTGATTAATTTTTTTTGTATATAATTTAATTTAATTAGATTTAGGGTTTTTTCCTTTAATTAATTAATCATTATTCAAAAATTCAAAAAATAATATTTTCTTGTAAATAAATTAATTTTTTTTTTGTAAATAATTAAGTTAATTAATATTCCTTTAAATAAAATTAGGTTAACTTAGAATTATTTTCAATAATTAATTAAAATTAATATATGTTAATTAGGATTAATAATGTTGTACATAATTAATTAATTTCTGATTTTTCAAACCCTAATCCTGATTTCAATCTCTTTTTCTCAACCTCAAATTCTTGCTTGCTTTTTATTATTATTTTTGGGATGTTGTATAAATTTAAAAAGCCATGTAATATTCGTAGTTTAACTTTCTCGCATTATTTTCAATTATGTAACTATTTCCTGGTTTGTAATAGCTTTAATTGGGGTTTAAATTTCCGTATCTAATTATGTAACTGCCCAAAAGCTCTGTAATAGCCTAGGTTTACTTTCTACACCTTTACTTTTCCGCATTTTTATTTTATACTTTGAATATAATTGTTAGATGTATGTTAATAGGATTGTATGGAAAGATAAAAGGAATTGATAGCAAAATCTTAAATGCAAGATTAAATAACTGAATTCAATACATTATTCTCACACTGGTCATGTCCCTCGAACGTGGGGATACCCTTAGCAAAGATCCTCGGTTAAAGTCATCATAAAGATCATAGTCCCTCAATGTCCCTCGAGTTTCTACGAGAAATGATCTTGTCCCTCGATGTTGGCTATGAATATATAATGACAGTCCCTTCGAACTGCTAAGGTATCCCTACATGTTACCTTCAATGACCATAACGACGACCCTATGCATGTCCGTCAAACATCCAAAGACAGGGCTTCCTGCTAACTAATGGTATGGATAGCACTATCCAAATGAGGAGAAAAAATACAAGAAAGACCTTGAGTGGGTAGTTACTATTAATTGCTTGTTCACAACTTAAAACACTTTCTCACACCTCACACTTTCAAAAACATTTTCAAAATGCTTTATCAACACTCTTGAGGACTGATACAAGAGTTATCATAAATCAAACTGTCTTTTTATTTAACATTTCAAAACTTTTTCAAAAGCACATGCACAAAAGCAAATAAAGTGAGAAAGCAATTAAGAGCCCATAGAAAACTATGAATGGAAAGGGTGCTAACACCTTCCCTTTCCATATTCTATCACTTTACTCAGAAAATTCTCAAAAAGGTATTTTTCTATTCTTTTCACCCTTTCCTTAATTTGGATAAAAGAAAATTCGGTGACGACTCTTGCTTACCGCAACATTTGTGAACAAAAATGCAAAACCAGCATAACGATCGGTTCTGCCACCATATTACAATTGGGTAATTGTAATATCAATGTTTCGGGCATTAAATATGATTACAATGGGATTAACATGATTGAAGATTACTCGGCCGAGACTCTATCGGACGATGAGTATGTTTCCACAGATGAATTCTTTTTCTCAGATGAAGATATGTTCTCCAACAATGATTTTGTGATGTTCAAGTATTCTGAAGAAGGGGTGAATGTTATCATACCTTTTTTTGGTGTTCCCTTTCCTATAGAGATTAAGTACCATAGCAAGTCAGTTGTTTCTCCACTGGTGATTTGCTTGTCGGGTCCTGTTCCTTATGAATCAGACAAAGTCGTTCCATATAAATACAATGCTACAATCTTAGAGGATGGTATGGAAGTTCCAATCCAATCTTTGTCTGATGTCAAGAATATTGTTGAAGCCAGTCGGGTGACCCGCAGTGGCCGTGTTTTCGCACATATCATTCGAGGGAATGTTAATGCTTATAAAAAGGTTGTTGAAAGTACTGAACCTAAGAAAGTAGCGGGGGAATCTAGCGGTACTACTCTGGAAAAATATGTGGATGATATATTGAAGATTATCAAGACGAGCGACTACAAGATCGCAAATCAATTGTTGCAGACTCCATCAAAGATATCTATTCTAGCCTTGCTAATGAACTCTTCTGCCCACAGGGAATCTTTGATGAGAGTATTGGATCAAGCTTTCATGGAAAGTGATATGCCTTTGCACTAAATCAGCAGTGTCTTAGGGAATATTACATCCTGTAATAGCCTGAGTTTCTGCGATGAAGAATTTCCCGATGAAGGAAGGAATCATAACTTGGCTCTCCATATCTCCATGAATTTCAAGAACAATTCATTGTCCAATGTGTTGATTGATAATGGGACCTCTTTAAATGTCATACTGAGGAGCACACTCATGAAGTTGAAGTACCAAGGAACTCCCATGCGCCAGAGTGGCATAATTGTGAAAGCTTTTGATGGATCGAGGAAATCTGCCATCAGGGAAGTAGATTTGCCTATTCACATAGGCCCGCACTTATTTCAGATTACTTTCTAGGTTATGGATAGTGTTCCCTCTTACAGTTGTTTACTCGAATGATCGTGGATCCACGAGGTAGGAGTTGTCACTTCAAATTTGCACCATAAGTTGAAGTTTGTTCGTGAAGGAAAGGTGGTCATCATAAATGGAGACTAAGCTTTGTTAATATCTCATTTATCCTCTTTCAGTGTTATGGAAGCGGATGAAGCTGTTGTTGGAACTCAGTTCCAAGCTTTACCCATTGGTAATGTAAGGGAAAATGAAGATTTTATAGCTTCGTTTAAGGATACTCAACATGTAGTGCATAATGGCCCTAGTAAGGTGTGTGGGCAGATTGTTGATCCACCTATGAATAAGAATAGAGTTGGTTTGGGATTCTCTATAAAGAGTAATAAAGGTGAGCAGATGAAGCTGAAGTCTACTTTGGGAAAATATCAAGACATCTTTTACAGCGGAGGTTACCTTCATCCAATTGTTCCTAGGATCAATGCTACTCTGGAAGGCGAAGCAGAGCAAGAGATGTCGAACTATGTGACGCATGGAGTCAGAGTCCAAAACTGGGTCACTATTGATGTTCCCCCTTGCATTCATATCTCAAAGTAATTTGTTTTTGTTAATCTTTTCAAAAATATTTCACTCTGCCCAAGGTGAAAGTATTGATGTTGTATGGGCATATTTGTTGCTTTGATCTTGAAAATCATTAATAAAAGTTATCTTTGATTCCCAAATTGTGTCTTTATTTTCGGTTTTTTCTTGGAAAATGGTAATCAGAAAAATCCTTTCAAAATAAATAATAATTGTAAATAAATCTTCATAATCACTTTCTATATGTGTCGATTTCTAAAAACAATCATAAATCGCATGTGCAAATTAATTTAAAAACTCGTTGAATATAATGACCTTGCACTCTCTCCCAACTTTGAATATCCTGCGTATGTTCCCGAAGAAGAAGGATATGATGAAATCCCAGAGGAGGTTTCGCGGTTGCTTGATCATGAGGAAATTACCACTCAGCCATATAAAGAGTCGTTGGAGACAATTAATTTGGGTTCAGAGGAAGATCCAAAAGAAGTCAAGATTGGAGCATTGCCTCATCCCGACATGAAGAGCAGGTTGATTGAATTGTTGAAAGAGTATGTGGACATCTTTTCTTGGTCATGCCAGGACATGCTGGGATTGGATACTAATATTGTGGAACATTATTTACTGCTAAAGCCAAAATGCCTGCCAATCAAGCAGAAGTTGCAAAGAACTCACCCTGATATGGCAGTGAAAATTAAAGAAGAAGTTTTAAAGCAGATTAATGACAGTTTTCTTGTAACATCAGTGTACCCTCAGTAGATTGCTAATATTGTCCCAGTACCAAAGAGAGATGGAAAATTTTGTATGTGCGTTGATTATGGATATTTAAACAAAGCGAGTCTAAAATATCAATTTCCATTGCCACATATTCATATGTTGGTTGACATTACAACAAAGTTCAAAGTATTCTCATTCATGGACGGATTTTCCGAATATAATCAAATCAGAATGGCTCATGAGGACATGGAGAAAACAACGTTTTTATCACACCCTGGGGAATATTCTATTATAGAGTGATGCCCTTCACGTTGAAGAACGTTAGTGCAACGTACCAGAGGGCTATGACAACCCTATTCCATGATCTGATGCATAAGGAAATTGAGGTATATGTTGATGATATGATTTCTAAATCTCAGACGGAAGAAGGGCATATAGAGGATTTGCTGAAATTGTTTCAGCATTTGAGGAAGTATCGTCTCTGCTTCAATCCAAAAAAATGCACCTTTGGTGTCCGATCAGTAAAATTGTTAGGTTTCATTGTCAGCCAAAAAGGAATTGAAGTTGATCATAATAAAGTTAAGGCAATTCAAGAAATTCCAGCGCCAAGAACTGAAAAATAAGTTATAGGCTTACTTGGGCGTTTGAATTACATTTCCATATTTATCTCCCATATGACTGCAACGTGTGAACCGATCTTTAAGTTGTTAAAGAAAGATCAAGGTTTTATGTGGATAGATGATTGCCAAAGGGAATTTGAAAGTATTAAAGAGCATCTCCTTAAGCCTTCTATCTTGCTCCCTCCTATTGAAGGAAGACCATTGATTATGTATCTGACAATGTTAAATAATTATATAGGCTGTATTTTGGGACAACAAGATGAAACGGGGAGAAAAGAATATGTCATTTATCATCTCATCAAGAAGTTTACGATTGTGATTCACGGTATTCTATGCTGGAAAAAACCTGTTGTGCTTTGGCCTGGGTGGCAAAACGGTTGCGGCAATATATGTTGAATCATACTACTTGGTTTATTTCCAAAATGGATGCAATTAAGTATATTTTTTAAAAGCTTGCTCTTACTGGAAGAATTGCATTTTGGAAGATGTTGTTGTTTTAATATGATATTGAATACCATACTCAGAAGTCTATAAAAAGTAGTGTGTTGGCGGATTATCTTGCTCACCAAATGGTGGATGATTATCAGTCTATTAAATATGATTTCACTGATGAGGATGTGATGTTTTTAAAGATAAAAGGTTGTGATGAACTTCTGCCTGGGGAAGGTACGGATCCTGAATCCCGGTGAGGTATGGTATTTGATGGAGTTGTGAACGCTTATGGGAAAGAAATTGGTGATGTGATTATCACTCCCCATGGATTGCATATCCCATTTACTGCAAGGTTGGAATTTGATTGCACCAATAACATGGCATAGTATGAAGCTTGTATCATGGTTCTTGAGGAAGCTATTGATCTAAGAATCAAAATCCTAGATATGTATGGTGATTTAGCTTTGGTAATAAATCAGATTAAAGGAGAATGGGATACTCGTCAGCCTGGCTTGATTCCCTATAAGACTATGCTAGAAGATTATCACCTTTCTTTAACAAAGTTGAATTCCATCATATTTCCAGAGATGAAAATCAGATGGCAGATGCTTTGGCCATTATGTCTTCTATGTATCAAGTAAATACTTAGAATGATGTGCCTCGTATCATAGTGAGACGTTTGGATAGACCAGCTCATGTCTTTGCAACAGAGGAGACGTCAGATGAAAAACCTTGGTATTATGATATCAAGCATTTTCTCCAGACTCAGGAATACCTAGATGGTGCGTCAAACAAAGATAGAAAGACATTGAGAAGGTTGGCACGTAGCTTTTTCCTCAATGAAGATGTGTTATACAAAAGAAATTATGACATGGTCTTGCTCAAATACGTGAATAGACACGAAGAAGACATGTTGATGCATGAAATTCATGAAGGCTCCTTTGGAACTCATGCCAATGGGCATTCGATGGAAAAAAAGATACTTATGGTAGGTTACTATTGGATGACAATGGAATCCGACTGTTACAAATTTGCAAAGATGTGCCATAAATGCCAGATTTATGCTGACAAAATTCATGTGCCTCTGAAGCTTCTCAATGTTATTTCTTCCCCGTGGTATTTCTCTATGTGGGGTATTGACATGATTGGAATGATTGAACCTTAGGCGTTAAATGGATATCCATTTATCTTGGTGGCAATAGACTATTTCACCAAATGGGTGGAAGCAACTTCATATGCTAATGTTACTAAGAAAGTGGTAGTATGCTTTATCAAGAACAACCTTATATGTCGGTATGATGTGCCAAGTAGGATTATCACTGACAATGGCTCGAATATGAATAACAAGATGATGACAGAACTTTGTGAAGAATTCAAGATTGTCCATCACAATTCATCTCCTTACAGGCCAAAGATGAATGGGGTTGTTGAAGCTGCTAATAAAAACATTGAGAAGATCATCCAGAAAATGGTTGTTACCCATAAAGATTGGCATAAGATGCTCCCTTTTGATTTGCATGGATATCATACACCCGTCCTCACTTCAACAAGGGCAACCATGTTCTCTCTTGTGTATGGTATGGAAGCAGTGCTCCTCGTTGAGGTTGAGATTCCCTCTTTACGTGTGATAATGGAACCCAAATTGTCAGAGGTTGAATGGGTCCAGAACAGGTTTGACCAATTGAATTTAATTGAAGAAAATAAAATGGCGGCCTTGTGTCATGGCCAGTTATACCAGAAGAGAATGAAGAAAGGTTTTGATAAGAAGGTCAAACCTGGTGAATTTAGAGAAGGTGACCTTGTGCTCAGGAAGATCATGTCTTTTAACGCTGATTCTAGGGTAAAGTGGACTCCCAATTTTGAAGGCCCATATGTTGTCAAGAAAGCCTTCTCTGGCGGTGTATTGATTCTTGAAACTATGGATGGCGAGGATTTCACACGTCCTATGAATGTTGATGCAGTCAAGAAATATTTTTCCTAAACAAATAAAAGAAGAGCTCGCTAAGTCGAAAACTCGAAAGGGCGGCTTAGGAAAAAAGGAGCGTCTCGGTAGGCTGAAAACCCAAAAGGGTGGCCTAGGCAAAAGTAAGAGACACAAACATAATAAATTCTTACCGCTAGGTTGAAAACCCGCAAGGGAAACCTAGGCAAAAGTTAAAGATTTCTTGGCAAGTAATTGTGTCACACAAAACATGATCATTAAAGCAACAATTTTATTGGATCCTCACTATACTTCAACAGAAGTCGCTGCTCAGGAATTCAAAGTTGTTAGGGAGAATATGGTCATTGTATTTCAATGTATCTTTTTAATATATTACCATTTTCCAAACTTTGTAATCATCCATGGGGTCTTTCCATTCGCAGACTACCATTCTATTAATAAAGTTTGAGCTTTTATCCAATTCTTTGTAATTCTTATTTTATTCTGCTTACAAAAACTCCATATATTATTGATGGTAATTTTCAAAACAAAGAGTTTTAATAATAAAATTGTTTTTGAAAAGAATTTACAAATTACTTTTTATTTTAGATTTTGTGACTCAAGAAAAACAAAAATAGTTATTCCGAGGATGGACGAACTCTGAAATTTTGGAAGTATATATTCCTAAGGAAAGTTCTTTCTGGTCGCTTTCGTTGATATGTGTATGATCTTCTTGTGTTTCTCAATTAGTTGGAGATGATACCAATTGATGTATGGTGCGGTGTTGGGTTTGTGATCCCATTTTTCCCCAGGCAATTAGACAAGGGCAGTATCTTTTCTAAGAAGTGTTGAAACAATTGTAAATTTTTTGGGTTTTCCCCCGCCAAGCGTTGGGTTTGATTTGAAATCCCCATAATTTGATTTCTTGTTATAATGTTTGACTTCTTAAATCCCCAAGTAAAACTAAGATAATGTTTCTCTCTGAAAGTTGTTATCCCCGTGTGGTTTCATGATTTCCCCCAAGAGAAGTTTGTGTAATCACCACTCTTGGTATTGAAGAATATATTTTGGGCTCCCCTCGACGATTTTGTATTGTCCTCCCCAATGAAGTCAGCACAGGATCCCCAACTTATATCTCGAAGGAATGGTTTTCACCTGCCCTAATGAAGTTAGTATTATCATCTCCAATGGAAGTCTAGACATTGAGACATTGTTTTCCCCATTAAAGTCTGTGTGATATTTCCCGGTGAAGCTTGGAGGAGGATGTTACATCCTTGTATCTATTTTGATTTACTGTTTTGACTTGAATATTTTCGGGTTATGTTTCTTCCCAAAGAAGTTAAGCCGTGAAATGGGAATTTATTTCCTCATTTGGTGCTTGCTTTCTTACGAAATTTTCCTCCTGGATGTGATTTAGTCGAGTATTGACTTTACCCAAGCTGGTTTTATCTGGTTATTCCCAGTGTTGTATGTCTATTTTGTCAGAATATACATGATAACATTCATACATTCATACATACATCATGCATAGCTTAACTTAAAATTCATTGCTCATCTACATTCATTAATATTTTGTTGGCATGTTACCCTATTTTGCAGAGTTATGTTACCCTCTCTCCAATAGATTATAGACTTTAAGCAGAAAGTGTATATCGTTTTAATTTACCCACTAAATTATTCCACGTGGAAGAATTTTGCTTTAGCCTTCTTATTCGGCTCATTATCTGGTTAGATCAGTGTTTCCCTTTTGAGTTTATTTCTCATCATATTCTATCTTGGTTGACTATTTCATTCTAGTTTATTTCTGGTTTGAATCTGTGGTCTCCGACAACATTATTATTTTGATTTTCGTAGGCTCCGAACTCTGGATTGAGGGTGTGCATTTATTTTTCACAAGAATATTTAATCTCCTCAATATGAATATAATGAAACTTCCCCAAAGAAGTCATATTTCTTTGCCTGAAGGGTTTCTTATAACAATAAGTGGCAGGTCTCTTTATTTGAGAAACCTATACTTCCCTTGTAAGTCTATTAGTTCCCCGAGAAAAATCATTTGGTACTCCAATGGATGGTAGTCTTAATTATGGGAGATATTTTGTTGTTGATATTTGTTACTCCAATGGATGGTAGTCTCTCCATTATGGGGGATAGTTTATTGTTGATATTTATTACTCCAATGGATAGTAGTCTCGTCATTATGGGAGATAGTTCGTTGTTGAGATTTATTACTCCAATGGATGGTAGTCTCGTCATTATGGGAGATAGTCCGTTGTTGAGATTTGTTACTCCAATGGATGGTAGTCTCGTCGTTATGGGACATAGTTCGCTGTTGAGATTTGTTACTCCAATGGAAGATAGTCTCTTCATTATGGGAGATAGTTCGTTATTGAGATTTGTACTCCGATGAATGGTAATCTCATCATTATGGAAGATAGTTCGTTGTTGAGATTTATACTCCGATGGATGGTAATCTCGTTATTATGGGATATAGTTTGTTGTTGAGATTCATTTTGCTCTAAAGAATTCATTTGTTTCCAATTGTAAGTATTGATGCTGATTATTTGTTGCCTACCCTAATACTAGTATTTGTTGGTATTATCCTATCGCTTCTTTCCCCTGTGGATCAACATTACCTTATTTTCTACCTTCTCAGTGAGTGGGTAGTTTCCAGTTATCTGTCGATCACCGTTATCCTTTACTTTCTCTCCTTGATATTTCAGTTGATGTTGCTTTATCTCCTCCTTGGGCTTTACCCCAGTAGAGTTGAGTCATCTGTTCACCAGCGATTTTTTTTCCTGGTCGGACTTTTCGTTGATCCTTTGTTTTGTTTCCCACATCCCCAGTGGTGTCCTGTGTCACCTTTGAATTTGTTTGTTTGCATGCATAATCATATGCATTGCATGGAATCTTAGGGAAAAAATAGGGTTTGTTTTATATTTAAGTATCTTCAATCGCGTCGACACGAAGATTTTAATCTCCGTGTCTCTATATAGAAGACACTTAAATAAGGGCAACTTTTGTACCCTAATTTTTGCCCCTAATATTCCTCTATCATCTCATATCAACTCAATCACAACAAGATTACACTAGGGTTTGGCTCTTCTCCCTATCTTTCGGTTTGCTCATGAGGAATCACCAAGCACCTTAATTTGTATATTGTGATCATCTATGTTTTGTATTGATTAATTTTTAACTAACAAATACAATGAATGTTTTCCATAATTAATGATCCTATAGGTGAGTGCACAACACATTTCATCAAGTGGATTCATAGGTTCATGAGTTTATTTCCATGCCTTCTTCAATAAAGCTTCATTGAGATTCAAGATTCATCATTGAGAATTCTTTAAAGTATATCATGACAAGGTCTACTATGATTCATCATGCCTCAATTTGTTAAAGAAAGTCAAAAGATGCAAGGGTTGATTGAAGAAGTTTGACCTAATTGGACAAATTCTTGATTCTTTGATCACAGGTACATAACTCACTCAATAATTAATATTTGAAGTTGGTTATTGTTTATATTGGTTCTTATTATCATCCACAACAACCTATATTCACATGGAAAAAGTTATTGTGCAAGAAATTTTGTCAAAATTCAAAAGGGTTTCCAAGTCATTTTGGTTCATGAGGAGCTAGGGTCCTGAACTTCTAAGGGTTATGTCTTGCTCATCTTTTGAGATTTTTGAGTAATTCCAAATACATGATTCTCTTTAAAGGGTTATAAACTAATCACTTCAAGAGTTTCAAAAAAATTGGTGTGGAATATGCCTAATGATGAATAAAGATTATAAGTCCTCTAGAGAGGCCATCAAATTCCCTTATGTGATTTCAAAAGTTCATAACTTGGTCAATTTTTATCTCCTTGAGCCCATTCTTTTTGCACAATGATATTAAGGATGTGAACTTCAGCCCTTATTTTATGATCAAAGATTTAAAATGAGTGGAAGATGTCCTAATAACTCAAAATATTATAGGTCACCTCGTGAATTTGCACCAATTTTACAAGGCCATAAATTTTCAATAATTGGCATTTTTGAGTGATTCAAGTTTCACAATTATCCTTTGGATTTCCAATTCGAGCTAGAATCAATGATCAAAGCTCAATTTTGGAGGAAGTCCTTGTTTGAACTCAAAACATTATAGGTCACTTTTGAAGAAAAACTTAAAAAATGTCTAAGTACAAAAAGTCAACATCTTTTTCTCAACTTTGACTCATCACAACTTTCAGCTCAAACATCCATCTGATCTTATTCTTGGAACATTGCAAATATTATGACCTTATCTTTCAAATTCTTTAATAATCATTCCCTAAGACTCCTTGAGCTGTGAACACCATGGATTCAAAGATGGTACCTTGAAACTAAAATTTTCTCCAAAGTCAGAATTTTAAATTCATAATATGGCTTATAATCACCAATTTGGCATGTGTTTTTGATTTAAACACGTTTAACAAAGTTCCCAAAGTTGACTTAAGGATCAAAATGTAGGAATTGATTGAGTTTTGATGCACATGGGGTCACACTTTTTTCACTTTCAAGCTTGATCCAATTTCCCTCCAAACATCAATTTTCCTCTTAATTCTTTGCACCATTCACTTCCCTATAAATAGAGGACCTCACTCCTCTAATTTTCTCAAGCTTGAATAACCAGAATCACCTTGCCA
This sequence comes from Vicia faba, assembly GCA_948472305.1. NCBI lineage: Eukaryota > Viridiplantae > Streptophyta > Magnoliopsida > Fabales > Fabaceae > Vicia > Vicia faba. The sequence continues at coordinate 340,475 of CATIWC010001919.1, forward strand.
GACTCTCTCATTCACCCACTTTTCTGCAACTTCAAATTTGGTTTTACAACCTTCCTCAATCCATTTTCTTTGCTAATTCTTCATCCTTGAACTTCAGTGATTTTTCTAAGGTCTCTTTAAATTTTTCTTTGATACTTTGAATATATATTTCTATTTTACCTTTTACTTTCATTTTAAATTTTTGGCTATGTGTTTGTTGATCATGAACTTCATTAACATTATTGGATCTTGGGTGTTGAGTTTAACTCCACCAAAATGGATGGATGATTTTAATAATAGTTTGATTAAAAATTTTTATTCAAATATTTCCCTTCCCTTTTCATCTTATCCTTTTCTTACATGTGCTACATGTTGTTAGAGGATGATCTATATATCATCTCTCCAAACATATGGCACATAGATTGTTATTGACCAGCCTCAAAATGGGTGTGACTTATATATTAGTCCACTTACGATTGCTTAAAATAGCGCTAAATTTTGTCCAGATTCGAGAAATGATCATTTGTGGCCCAAACATTTGTTTACAAGCCCAAGTATGTTTAATTTGAAACTTTTTATCCAATAACCTTGAGGTTCATTGTTAGGAGGCTTTGGTATTATCAATCCTCTAATGAACTTTCATAAACTTTTGTCTAAGTGAATCATTTAAACATTGTTGATCATTTGTTGTTGCCTTGAGAATTGAAATGAATGATATACTTGACAAAAAGCAAATGAAACTTATTGTTTAGAGGTTTTGATTTTATCAATCTTCTAATGAGATTTCAAATGCAAGATTCGAGATTGTCATTCAACTAACCTAAAATTTCTAACCCATTAAAAATTGACTTTCCTCACTTGAGCATTTATTTTTATGTTATTTTTATGTTATTTTAGCATTTAAATTTCATGTTATTTTCATCTTTTCTCACTTGAGCATTTATTTTTATGTTATTTTTACTTTCCTCACTTGAGCTTTCATTTTCTTTTTGAAGATACCTAATAATCAACTTGAACAGTAAAAAACTTTAAGGTTACTTGCACTATTTGGTTACTATCCTTGGCATTTTGGAGTTATGGACTTCTTGGACTTAGGACTAGAGACCTTGACTACCCTTGGGACCTTGTGATTTCTATTGTTATTTTGTATGTAATTCTTGGGGTTTACCCTAAGACATTGGGTTTTTTTTGTGTGCAAGTTATTCTGATTTATGTGCTTTGTCTGTGATTGAGAATTCATCTGTACACAACTGTTACTCTGCCCAATTTTTGTGAAAACTGAATGCATTCGAAGTTTGGTATTAAAAAGAGCTTTAATATCTTTGCTTGTTTGGTTCCAAAACCAAATGATTGGAATTCTACATTGACTTATTATATCAAGTGTTAGATTCTTATTGGTTAGACCGTTCTTTTCCCTAGCTTTTATCTAATGCTTTAGGATAGTCCCTTCATCTCCTCCCATCTTCTTTAATTTCAAAATTCTTCTTCCTCCTTTAAAAATTATTCTTGTTTTCTAAATTTGGACCACTTTCATAATAAACTTAGACTTATGTCCATGTATTTTCAAAATATTTTCTTACTCAAACTTTAACCAACTTAATCATGCTTTGACAATTTTTGTGAGAATACTAAAAGTCAATCAATCTCACTCAAACCATTTTGCCATTTTGGATTTTTACCTTAAAACTTTTTCTCAAAATATTACTCTCTTGTCAATCCTTGTAGTGATGTGAACTGCTATACTTCTAGGATATATAGTGAAGTGAGATATTTTCCACTTGGGTGATGAGTGAAGCTTTGTTGATTTTAAGATTCAAGCTATATCCTCCACTTTGAGATGATGCAAATTCTCCTTTCTCTTAATTGTGGGTAGTTAGTATGTTCCTCCACACGGATATGACAGTGATGTCTCATCTCTTAAAATCAACCAACACTCGTGTGTTTTAAAAATTTTTAAAGGTGAACTACGAGTACCCTGATCCCCTATTGCACGGAAGGTGGTACGTAGGCATTAAAGGTTCGCAACCACGGAGGGTGCAAAAATTGTAAAAAAAAATACTTCTTTTCTCATCCCCACAATCTATTTTTTGTATACAACACTTATAGTCAAAATACACAAATTTTCAAAGAGGTTCCTACAGAGTACCGTAGATGTTTAGGATGCTAATACCTTCCCTTTGCATAACCAACCCATGAACTTAGATTCTCTCCCCCTCTCTTTGGGTTATTCGCTCTTTTCTCATTCCTCTGGAAATAATAAAGTGCAGTGGCGATTTTTAATTGATATGTGCGAGTTAAGTCAATTCAATGACTTAGTCTCAATATTTCTACCGCTACATATATTCATTGTCTTCAAATCATATAATGCCTTTTTGGTTTCCTCATATGACTAATCTTTTGGGAGTTTCAGTAAAAACACCATCAACTTCACTTTTAGGAATAAAATATCCATTAGTCTGAAAGCATTTTGTCTATTGACATTAAGTAAAGATACATACTTTCCTTTCAATAAGCATACTTTCCATCTCTAAAAATTGGAGCTCTACTGTACGATCCCTTTGGATCATTACCCATATTCTCAAATTTTGGAGTCAATTAGACTTAATCAAAATATCAACTCTAAGGCCAATTGTTAGGGAAGAAACGAGAATGCAACGGTCTAGAAGAGGGGATCGAATATACCTCTTTTAAATTTGACTGATTTAATAATTTTTTTTATTTTCAAAAAGAATCAGAGTTCAAAAAATTGTTTGGTGGGTGGAAGCTCATAGCGTACATAGTAAGCTTATGGACGATATATATACAACACATAATCTATACACACAAATAAAAATGGACCAAACAAATAACTAAACTAACCAATTAAACATATTCAATTTTAAATGCTTTACACGAGAAATATGAATGTACGTTTCAATACAAGGTAAGAATTTTAGAATTAAATTCTCAATATTTAATCAACAATAAGAATGATTTGCACTTCCAATCTAACAAAACCTACGCTTATACACAAAATCTCTACCAAGACACAAAACTTAACAACATGCGATTCTAAGAAAGCAATAAACCTAATCATGCAATTCTAATAAAAATTTAAATATATATATATATATATATATATATATATATATATATATATATATATATATATATATATATATATATATATATATAGAGAGAGAGAGAGAGAGAGGATGGAACACCTGATGTATAATGGTTGAAAAATATTTTTTATTATGCCTAATTCACTATCCAATGGCTTCCCATTAAAACTTTATTGTTATTCCACTATGATTTTGACAAATATTACAAAGATGCTTAATACAATGAAAATACAAATAATGTTGAAAATATAAGATATTGATTTGAATCATCATTGACTTGTATAGAGTATCTGGCATTGAATCCTTGAAAAATATTTACCTGAAATCAACTTAAATATTCCAGCTCCAAGTCTCAGTTCTACAACAATCTTTACTCAATACTATCAATATCTTGATTCTTGGCCTATTTGAAGATTGAGAAGACTTCATACATTGTATGTAGGCTTCCACACAACTCTACCAAAATAATTATAAAGAGAAGAACCTTGTTCTTCTCTGCTGGATTTGTCAACCCCATCCATAACCTCTCACACAATTTGTGAACCCCTAAAGTCCTCAAGAAATATTAAAATTAAACGTTAATTAAAGTAACAATCCTCTTCACAGATATCACACCTTGAAGATGAGAGTTAGAACCAAACGAAAATGGATGAAAAATAAGGTTAAAGATGAAAGATTTTGTTCACAAAACTCAAAACAAGATTCAAAACTCTTTTGAAAGTTTAGAGACCAAGTGTCTTGTGAATTTTTAATCAATAGTGGATGTGTATGTTTTCTACATTATGAATGAGTTTTGATAAATTAGTTTTTATATATGTTGGAGATCTAGCACAAAAATGAGAGAAAAACCAACCATGTGATTTGAGTCATGCTTTTTGTGATTCGAGTCATGAAAGTGTGTGATTCGAATTACATTTAGTAAAAACAAATTCCATAAAAGATGTTGACTGTGTCTGATTTGAATAAGGTAATCTGTGATTTAAATTAAATATTTTATGATTCGAGTCATTAATGTTATGATTCAAATCATGACAACATGTGAACAATCTTAAACATTCTGTAATACACATTTGAGTCATGGATAGGGATGTCAGTTTGGACCTGTTAATGGGGATCCCCGCGGGGAACGCCCCGTTCGGGGCCCCAAAGATGGGGAATTTTCCCCCGTGGGGGCGGGGATGGGGAGAAAAATTCGCCCGAGAGCATTTCGGGGACGGGGACGGGGAATACACCCCCCGTCCCGCGGGGACCCCGCCCCGCCTATTATTTTAATATAGTTAATTTAATATATATATTTTAGATTAGGTTTTTTAGTTGTTTAGGCATATTGTTACTTTAAAAAGTATTATAGTTCATTTTGTTGAATTTATAGCATTTTATAGAAATTTATAAAAAAAAAATATTATTATTTTGTGTTCCATTAGTATTTTTAATAAAAAATAATAAATGTCAAATACTAGTATTTTTTAATAACATAATAAATATGTGAATTCTTTGTGCTTTTTATTTTTATAGAAAATATAAACATTTTAAAAAAATAAATATAATGAATAAATGTAGGATCTATGGGGATCCCCGCGGGGAACGGGGATCCGCGGGGAACGGGGATGGGGATAGAAATTCCCCCGTGACGGAGATCGGGGACGGGGACGGGGAATGAATTTGATGGCGGGGAAAAATATGGGGAAGTGTCCCCCCGGCCCCGCCCCGCCCCATTGACATCCCTAGTCATGGAAGTGTGTGATTCGAATCACCCTTCCAGAATCTCAACTTTATAAAAATATGAAGTATTTTTTAGATTCCAACCTTGTCATGATTTGAACCATTTTCAAATGTGGTTCTTGATTCAAAACTCAATAAATTGACTAGAACTATATTGCTTGGATTATAATCAAACAGTTAGATTTATGTGTGCCTAGAAAATTATTTAAAACTCATTACTAAGGTGTGCAATTATGTGAGAAGACATAATAATGATAGAAATAAAAGTAAATATAAAAGACAATAAATTAAAACATAAAACTGTTATAAAGAAGAGGCAATACAACTTCATAGGTAACAACATTGGTGTTTAAATTTTTTATTAAAAACATATTTGAAATGTAAACAATTTTTGTATATACATGTATCTTCTTGGGTCCTATTTACTTAAATTTTAGAAATTTGTTCTCTTTTGATAGTTTTAGCATATGACAAGTTTTTGGTATTGGCCTCCTTTTAAAATAGTTGAAGCATATAGAACTAAGATAATGAGCTTTAATAATTGGATCACCAACATATTTGAAATCTCTCTTGTTGTTCTTGCTTACACCATAGATTATTAAAGCCACATTATGTCTAGGTATGTTGTTAGTCATCGAAGATAGAGGTGTTTGAAATTTTAGAGTCATTGTTAGATTTCAAAACACCAAGCTCTTGTTCAAAATTTCTGTGATGTT